>CM034539.1:44942939-45199687 GCA_020002185.1 Paraescarpia echinospica | reverse complement strand
TGGGATCGCGTGTAACAACTTCAAAGTACTACAGGTTTTAATGGTGATAACAGTTGTCTAAAAGCTGAAAGCTGATGTCTTACCTAACAGATGATAATGCACACTGCGCGCTGTGGCTCAGTTTAAAATTTAAATGTTTCCATTGTCTACTGACAGGTGCGCGTGGAATGAAGGGTGACCAGTGCAACGTGTGTAAGTTGAATTTGTTGTTCAGTGTGAGAATGTGTGGCAGGGGCGGAACCAGAAAACGAGTCTGGGGGGGGGGGCACAAAAACATCCACTGGTTGCCAAATTAAATGGTGTGCAAAATTGTTCGCTTCCGCGCCATCACAGCGTTAACTTCAGCTTCTCAACTTCTCAGCTGGCTCGGTCCGACTGGTGACACCGGAAGACGGTGGGAGGGGATTTTAAAAAACCTTCGTCGCTGCGCGGCCGTAACGCGGGGGAGGGTGCTGTTGAAAAATGTTCGCCGCCGTGTCGGCTAACATCGCCGTGACTTAACCTTATTGTAACCTCCGTTGAGGCGGCTCTCCCAATCCTTCTGCTGATTTATGCTTCTAAGTAGACGTTGACAACGATGGTGGACCCAAGGTAGTTGAAGAGATGGACGATGTCTACCTCATAGTTGTCTATGGTGATAGCTGGGGGAATGACCACACCCTGCCCCACAATGTTAGTCTTTCTCAAGGTGATTGTCAGCCCGAAATCCATGCATGTCTGTAAAGCGGTTCACGAGGTTTTGTAACACCCCCCCCCTCGTCATGACCGCAGCATCATCCGCAAACAGAAAGTCTCTGGCGAGGACAGCCCTTGGTCTTGGCGTTTTGGTGGCGGCGGTGGTGGTCGTGGTGATGAATGTGACGGTGGCCACCGCCGCTGTCGCCGCTATCATCACCACCACCGCCACCACCGCCACCGACAGCATATACTACTCACAATCTTGTTATCATGCACATAAACTATATAACTAGTTCATCTATAAGCTGCATGTTTGACAACTGATGATACTATTCCAGCAATGACGTGTGCCGACAACCCGTGTGAACAAAACGCACCATGCAACGACACTGTCAATGGTAACTTCCTCTTCAAGTGCGGCTGCACGGAGCAATACGCCGGAGTTAGTTGTCAAGGTGAGTCGTTACTTCGTCCTATTCATCTGCGCATTCAAAACATTCACTAGCAGACGAAGCAACGTGACATTACTCAAAAAACTGTATATATTGTAACGGGACATCCATAAAATACGTCATGCTTAACGGGCTGGTACACATGTCTATGGCAACAGCATTACCTCGACGGCAAAGCGGTATTCCACGAGCAGAGCCTGGTACACATAGCGCAGTAGTCCTCGACGGTACATGCAAATGTTCACATGTTCTTAATCACACAAAAGGTTCGTGGATGCTATAAAACTAGCGGTCAACCGAAACGCCACTAATGCAGTCGGTAGTCTTTAACCGTGCTTCCGTATAACTACGTACGGTACCGGTCATATATTGTGTTATTTTGGAATAAAATTGTTAACATTTTGTTCCATCTATAAAACTGGAATGCTGAGCTTTTCATTAAACACAATACTCACAAAAATAATTACACCAAAATAATGTTGAATTGTTTAACTTCCCTGAAAATCAAATTATGTCGATTAAAACATAAAACTATGGATCTGAAATTTAAAATTTGCATTGACCTATAAATCTTGGAACATTTGCAATTTGACGTCACTCCAATACAACGTCGCTGATTGGACAAGGAGTAATTTTGCTGCGCGGTAATTTTGGGAAATTCGCTTTCGTTTCGAGCGATTTACCCCTCTAGACCCTATTCCAATTAGTGCAATTTTTATTTTGCCGCTTGCCGTCGAAATGTGTATTAGGACCTTTAGATGGTGGGGATCTGACTATCAGCGCGATGACGCGTTACATGAGGATGGGGGGGGGGTCTCTGGGCAAGTGTTACGTAACGATTAAACACGTTTAGTTGCTGATAACACTATTTGCTAGGTCGGTTGTAATCACAAGTGTAATGGCTTCAATGTAATAGTTATGACGTGTTAGCCTAGACCTCTAGAACGCCTAGACATGGAGAGCGTAGCGCTTTCTCCCTGATCACAACAAGGGTTTTGGCAGTGTCTAATGAAGTGCCCGTATGTGTTTTTTTCATGTCCTTGTATACATTTACATCCCATGTTAGAAATTACACGCATTATGCTGACTCCTCCTTAAGATACAAGCAATGTAGGGAGAACTAGATTACCCAACTTTTGAAATTGCTGTGATGGACTCGAACCCCTATCAACAGTGTTCGCAAACTGAAGGTTGCACCCACGAAATGTTCAAACTGTAAACACAACTTTCAAATACTAGACAACCCTTACGGCCTATATTTGGCACATCATTGCAGAGGCGTTTGAGTTTGTGGTTCCGACGCACCAAACCACAAATAGGGCGTAGTACAACATATTTTGCGAACTTTTTGCTAATAGTTATCCTACGTTTTTCAGATGTCCCCAGAGACCTGAGATCGTCTGTTTCACGACAACGTTTTGTTCCTAAAACCAAGCTTAACATTGGCAAGCGTGTTTTCTCTGCAGCGGCACCCTAAATTTGGAATTAACTAACTATCACTTTAAAATCATATGAAACCATAGCTACCTTTCGTAAAAAACTGAAAACTTATTTATTTGAAATTGCATTCTCTCCCTAACCTTCGGCGGACCCTTGCTCTAATGACGATTCTTGCTTGTCCCTGTTAACGAGTTTGTTCAACGATTCTTGTATGTTGCATCTCTCAGATCAGATTCCTGGGGATATAGGCGCTATAGAAGCTTAATATTATTACTATTAACGTATTTCTATTCGTACATATTTTGTGGAATGCCCTGTCTCCCGCAACTCAAGGATTCCAACATCGCAGCAACATTAAAATCATTGTTTAAACACATCTCTTCCACAAACGCTCCGGAACGTTCTGTTTTAGTAAAAGTCACATTTTAATGACTAAGACTTTTTACTTATTTAAATTATAAAAATATGTATATGTTTTAATTGTTTGTTTTCACTTATCTGCTTAACCATGTGCGCCTAATGAATCCACTTTATTTAGTTGTTTACATAATGTATTTATGTCACTTATTGAGTTAGTTTATTTGTTTAATTTATTCTAAAAAGATACATATGTATTATGCACGTAAACTAATTAATATGTACTAATCATTTGCAACTACAAACTCAAATATCACAATGCCAGTGTTTTACTCAGAATGTGGTCTGAAAATGGAAGATTATAAAGAAATATCCAATTTCCTGACGGCTGAAATATTGGTCACGAAGTTTGAGCAATAAGCCACCAACAAAGGAATTATTACCGCGAATGTCATGTGTCGTCATTAATTCCTGTCAAAGACGACTCGCATTAGTTGTTAACATGCGTCGTGTCACGCGGTGGAATTTTACCACAAATATGCCACAGTACCACGCGTGCGGTTGTAGAAATACCACAATGAGGATTAAATACCTGCTTTTCCGATTGCCTGTAAATAGGCCAGAAGTGAAACAATTAATTCATAACAGCAAACGGGCTGGGCTTGGGTTTGGGCTAGGGCGATATTTTACTTTATGAAGTAATCATAAAAACTACCACCTAGAGCCGCCAAACGTGTTCTCGTATATGTTCTAACATACTTAGATATACTACGTTGTCAAAAATTGCTCTTTCGTTGTGATAGCGATCAAGATCTTTAACAGGATGGCACCACTTGATAGTACCGCGGATAGTCATTATGATTGCGGCACGATACGGCTTATCTTTCTATATTCCATACATGTTGCTTTTGAGATACAACACACATTTCTGCTTGTGGTTGAAACTTGATCTAAGATCACGTTGTTTTCATCATCATAATAGGAACATCCATAACGGCATGCCATCTTGCCTAACATACACACAGCGCATGCGTGCATAATTTAGGTAAGCTACACTGTCTTCCGTGTCAAGTGCGGAAACGATGTGTAAAGATAAGCACTTAACAAGAGGTAGTTTGTTCCTAGTTTTTTATTTATTAATTATTATAATCTTCTATACTAATGTTGAAGGTATACTGCCAGCCAAATTATGTTTAATAAGCCCGTAATAACGGTCGAAATTTGAAGGTACGACCACGTTTCAATGTAAGCTTTATTGGCAATACGGCCGATCCGGGTTGAGTTAACGGCTATACCCTTTGTTGTTCAACTTTCCCACGTTCAACACAGCAGACTTCCTGTTACAAATTACTATGCGCGTCAATTCCGATTAGACGAACAAACTACGACCCTTTACCTCACGTAACAACTCGACAACGACGATGCGGCCCGTGAAATACGGTTGCAGTTTCTTCGACAAGGTTTTCCTAATAAACCCCTGGCGTGAAATTGTTTATTGTAGTTGCAAATGGGTAGGGTGTGATAACTATTTTACGTGCATAACACCAAAAAGCCTTTTCTTTTCGTTCATTTTAACTTGTCAACTCACTTTGGAATAACTTATTAGTACCCGGATGAGCAGGTTTTTAACTTGGATACATGGCGTATTACAAATGTATACTAATAAATAATGATGACTGGTGTTTAAACTGACTGTTGCATCAACATGTCACGTCAAATGGTAAACAGGACAAGGCGTGTGTGTTCCAGTGCCCATTGCATGCAGCGATGTCACGTGTGAGAACTACGGCACTTGTTATGAGAACGGCACTGGTCTCTTCTCCTGTCATTGTCCTGAGCACTATAATGGCACGTTCTGTCAGGTGGCCGAAGGTAAGTCCTCCCATTTGCTTACTTGACGGACACCTGGCACCCCAATCTTAACGAGAACTTGGCATAGTTGGTTTTCCCATTGATCGTTATACAATCATGGTTCATCAGATTATAAGAAAACTGGACCGCAGAACATTATGAAATTTCTTCACCGATATACTGAACAAGTTTCGTAAAAACCACATACCTACATCTCTGTAAAATACACGGATGAACGACGCACATCAATATTTACAAACAAATAGCCTTGCATCACTGCACCCACGAGTGCTGTCGGAAGGAAAATCGCAAAATCAAACAAATCACCCCGGCATGCAAACTCTTCAAAAACTTTACAATTTCACTGCCAATACATTGTACCACTAAACCTGCTAATATATATCATCGTTTGCTCTCTGGATCTGGTGAGGATAATTACTCAGCGAAGTCCTACTGCGATGTTGCGTTCATATAGTTCATTTCTATGCAAATGAGTTGTTTTTAAAAATGTCCAATACATGAATTTTTACCATGCAGAGGCTTTCGTTGGTGCGACACACCAACTTCTTTCTTCAGTACATGTGACGTATGACGTCATCGTACATGTGAGATAGTTTGTAATTCCCCTCGTCTCGTCAGCATGAAGTCTAGAGTGTTACGGGAGAAGAAACACACTGATCAATCAGAGAGACTCTCTCGGGGGCAATTCCCCATACCACCATCAGGCGCCTGTTGGTACACCCTAAGGACAAAGTGGAACCAGAAGAACAAAGGTGAACTGGTGTACCAAATGCCATGCAAGAACTGTGGTGCTGAATATATCAGGGAGACGGAAAGAAAAGATGTTGACAACACAAGGAAAGAGACATACACGAGAGGCGAGAAAAAAGATCAATGTTGACCATCACTAAATCCGCCCTAACACACCACGCACCAACACAAAATCATATCATAGACTGGGAGGTAGTGAAAATACCTGACAAGGAAAGGAAGCCAACATAAGAACAAGGCAAATAAAAGAAGCCCTATGAATCAGAAAGGCCAGGACACCAATCGACAGAGACGAGGGGAATGACAACCTATCTCACATGTACGACGACGTCATACGTCACATGTACTGAAGAAGTCGGTGTGTCACAAGGTAAATATTCACGTACTGAATATGTTTAAAAGAACCCATCTGCATACTATTTAAGCTATTTTCAGTTATCTCGGAATCGCGGTTTGTAGACCGAATAACATGAATCGAACATGTTGCTTGTAAATTATTTGCAGAAATCCCGACTGTGCCGTTTATTATGCCGACGTGGACCACTCAGATTGACGGCAGACAGTTTTTGGATCTAAAGACCACTAGCGACAATCTAGTGCAGTTCCTGCCGTACCTGTTGCTGTTGTTCATTCCGCTGCTTATTGCTGTTGTCATCACGTCAGTCGTCGTCTGCAGGTAACATGGGATATAGTTTATAGGTAACGTCAGACATCATTTACAAGTAACGTCAGATATAATTGACAGGTAACGAACGTCAGGCACCATTTATATGTCTGTCTGTCTGTCTGTCTCCTCTCTCTCTATAATCACACGCACGCACGCACACACGCACGCACACACACACACACACGCACACACGGTGGGTGTGTGTTTTATAACTAACCTCAACTTATACTAACAATTAATCTAACAGCACCTAATTTGCACGCGACTTCCCGACAGACGCAGACAGATGAACGACGAGGACGAAGACGACGAGGGAAGCAGCTCGGGATCATCAGGAAACGACCTGTCTTCAGAGTCGTCGTGAAGTATCACTGATTGGCACACATTGCATATACTATGCTGGAACGTACTGCACGTAGACGTTGGCATGTGCTACACGTATTGCACGTATATGCTAACGAGCATTGTAACATCCGCGAATATGTGTAATATTGTAATTGAAAAACACACATTTAAAGATGTGTACATTAATCAACAAGTGCAAAGTTGTAATAGCGACACGCTAGTGTCATTTCTATAAAGCAATCATCGGGTTGTAATAGTAAAAAAACAGATGTATCATCGCAATGGCAACATTTTGTAATAACAACGTATACATTGTAATTAATGTTTTATTACAATCGCTAGCGTAATGTTGCAATAGGGAAACGCTGCTGTAATGTTGAAATGACAGAACACAGGTGCAATGTTGTAATGACAGAACATAGGTGCAATGTTGCAATGACAGAACACAGGTGCAATGTTGTAATGACAGAACACAGTTGCAATGTTGTAAGGACACAACGATGATGTCTTACACCGTGAAAATACAAAACTGGTGTTGTCTTGTGGTGTCGATCACACGTGTGTTTGTGGTGCTTAGCCACAATACATCTCAGACCATGTGCACACAAGAGCCATTACAATCGTCTTCACTCCACTTCTCCCACAACCCGTAAGGATCGTTGGGGCACCACTGACGACTCTTTAACCTTTCTCCACGTTTCCCTGTTCTCCACAGCCCTCTGGGAGTCGGCGAACTCCGGTCCTGTCCACTCTTTGATGTTGTCTTCCCACCTCTTTTTTGTAATCACAAATTATGAAATCAAATGTTAAAAGCATTCATTTAATTATTTAGTATGCACATATCCGTGAACAAAATAGTTTGTCTAATGACTTTGAACTTCGACTTAACAATTGTTTGCACTGTTTATTTTGTGGTTAGTGATCCGCGCATAAAGACACGGACAGGAAAGCCGCTCACTGGAACACAATTTTCGAACTTTCAGATGTGTTATTTACTGTTTAATGAGTTGTCTTGTAAACTTGTTTTGCATGGATAGACTCTGCAGAGCAACCGGAGTCATATGCCGTGGATGAAATGCAGAAAAGACACGCGTGGAAGATGTCTGTCTTGCTTCTCGCAGAACATAAACAACGAATTCGAGCGTCAGTTGTCATTGTAGGCAGTGCTACTAGTAATATCGACGAATGTGTGATGATGGAGACTGTAGACACATGTTTGAAAACGCACCACTACGAGCAACACAATTGACGGCAATGCTGTGGGAATATTGCTAAGTTTCTGGATGATGTTCGCGAATATATTTTACGTTGCTTTAATTTGATTACTTGATTGATTCGGGAATAATGTGCAGGTTGGTTCAACGAAGTCAAGATCTGGATTGGGCGAGCACTGATATACTTGAGGACTGCTGGATATTGTTTACTTTTCGAACGTGAACATGAATAAAGCTACAGAATGATCAACTGCCAACGACGAGTTGAGTGTTTTTGGAGACCAGAATGACGATCCCCGTCCCGACCAATAATCATGTTAATGTAAACCATTTTGAATAAAATTGTATGGAATTTTGGAAATTATATTTGGAATTATCTATTTATTCAAAATAAGGTTTTGTTGTACTATTAAGGGGCGCAATGTGTTAAAGGGAAACAATTTGTGTATTTATGCACGTAACAGAATTAAGGCAATCTAACAATCTACAATCAACATTTGCACATCAACGGTTAGCTCAGAATGCGATCTCATAGTGGAAATTTCTAATAAAATGTCCGAAATTATGTAAGCTGACATCTTGCCCACGGCGCGTTAAATTGATCAATAAGTGTCAGACGGTGACGTCGGTTGTGATGCGCCGGGCTCCTAGAGTTGCTCGACATGTATACGAATACGCCGGCTCAGTTACTGTTTTCTTCGATTATATAGCTGAGTTACGCTTTTATATGCATGGACGATTATTACAATGCCATGCCTTTCACCATGCTGACGAAGTATTTCACAAGTTATAGAGTCTAAGCAAATTCGGCGATTATATACTTCATAAACTGCTTTGATGGCTGTGGGAGTATGACTATTAACATCTCTCAAAATATATAAAAACAATTCACGTCATTGAATGCGGCGTAATCAGGTGAATGTTGCATACTAAGTTAAGACCATACCATTATAAATTCTAACAACTGGTTGCCCGCAACATATGGGTTTATTGATCGTCTAAAACTATGATAGTATTCCTAGTTCGGCAACCGACTAACTCTAAAGAGTAGAGGCTCGTTACATCAGCTTTGCCATGAAAATTAAGTTGTACGGACAGCGGTCCATACAACTTAATTTGGTGCTTTCAACAAGGTTTTTCTAGTAAACTGCTGGTATAATATTCGTAATTATAGTTGCAAATGGTTAGGCTGCATTAACACTTTTAGGTACGTGGACCCAAACAATTGCCTTTTGTTTCCCTTTAAACGTCTTACACGTAAATAATACACACGCGTACATGTGTGTGTATGTGCGTGCGCTTGTTCTATTATGTGTGTTTGTGTTGTGTGTGTATATGCGTGCGTGCGTGCGTGCGTTGTCGTGTGCGTTTCAACCACATCTATCAGTTTCATCCACCTCTTCAGTTTCAACCACCACTTTCAGTTTCAACCATCTCTTTCAGTTTCAACTACCACTTTCAGTTTCACGCACCTCTTGAGTTTCAACCACCACTTTCAGTTTCAACCATCTCTTTCAGTTTCAACCACCACTTTCAGTTTCAACCATCTCCTTCAGTTTCAACCACCACTTTCAGTTTCAACTATCTCTTTCAGTTTCAACCACCACTTTCAGTTTCATCCAGCTCCTTCAGTTTAACCACTTCCAACAGTTCGTTCCGTGTTCGTTCATCTGCTCTTATCACACTTGCAGTACGTCTCACCCGTTTAACCAAATTAACGAAAACAATAAGGATGTGTACTTAGTAGTCAGCGTTTATTTGTAACGTGCCCGAGCTAGCGTGACGTGCCCCCAAGACCGTCAGGTGTTGGTATATTGACGAGCTTCGGGGAGGGATGAAATTTAAGGTTTTGGGAGAGCCTCAGTTATTAATATTTTAGACGCGCCTGAAGGAGTGAATTAGGCCCCCTAGACTACCCTGTCGGAACGTTATATCCGAAACTGATCATTCAATAAGAAAACAGTCGAGATCATTTTATTTTCTCGATATTGGAATGATGCAAGCAGGCAGGCAGGCAGGCAGGCAGAGGCCAGAGTTGTGCAATGAAACGTGCCTAAAAAGTGGTTTAACTACATTGGGATATAATAAAATATAATACATATTTTTATTCCGAAGAGCACAAAATAACATCGATGAAATTTAATGACGTAGGCTCTAAGCCACACAGTAAATGAAAATAACCGATTGTCTACCGACAGTGTAAACGCAGCGAGAGTGTATAGTACTTAATACAAATAATAAGAAGACTTCTTTGTTTCGCCTGAATCCTCGAAAGCCCAACCCAGAGTCGCATCGAAATACAAGGGTTGGGCAATATCACGTTCTGTAACAAGGTAAGCAGTACACAAGTTGTCAACTGAGGCGTGAATAGAGAGAGAGAGAGAGAGAGAGAGAGAGAGAGAGAGAGAGAGAGAGAGAGAGAGAGAGAGAGAGAGAGAGAGAGAGAGAGAGAGAGAGAGAGAGAGAGAGCAAGTTCCAAATGGTCGACGCAGCAATGTTAGTGTGAACTCCAGGAACAAAGCGTACAACACGCTGTTTGAAAAGGTGCCTGATGGGTAACGATACGTGTCTTAACATGATACGATGTTGGGCAAGAAGCCAACTTGAGATGTCAGAATTGGCAATCTGTGAAACCGTGGAGATATTTTGCTAAAACATAATATGTACGTTGTTATCATAGGCGGATTCAAGGGGCTTGGGGCACTTACCCCCTAGACCTTTGGAAATTAACGTAGCCCTAGATGTTTTTAATGTGCCCCCGTTAGGTGGCCCCTAGACTTATGGAATGTGCCCCCGTTTAGGTTAGAAGAAGTTGGAGTTACGGCGGCTCGGTTGCGAGACATTTTTACCAGTACTCTTCCGATGTCATGATTCGACAGCGCAGAACCGAAGCCGTGCTGAAGCTCCGGCTCAAATCACCAAAATACTAATTAGGTTCGACCGCCATTGGAGGTTTTTTGGCGAGCCTCAACGGGTGATTTTTGAGGTTTTGGGGCCCCGGTAGACTAACTTCTCTGGATCCGCCCCTGTTTGTGAAATATTCAAGAGCAATACTATGGAAATGGGAAATACAGTGGCTACATTTGCCAGTAGCAAAAGCAGTTGCAATCATGTTTACTATAAAAAGAGACAGATACCAACGCATACGGCCCACTGCTTAAATCATGAAAGTATATGATTGTGTAATAAAATTGAAATCAAAAATAGTTCTTAGATTCCGTGCTGAGAACATTAATAAAGCAAATAAAATGATTAATAATAATTTATTTCTCAATAAGCAAATGCCTTTTAACATGATTACCCAATCGTGTCCCCCGGCATTGTTCCGTGGATGTCTTGTTACATAACATGGAGTAGGAATCACATCGTTATAACTTAAGAATTAAGCACATGTTTTTCAATGATTACCACGCAATACAGAAAAGATGAAGAAGAAGAAGAATTTGTTTTATTTGACCCAGACATTTCAAATAATACACACAATACATCCATGTAAAAAGAATTAAATAATACAAATATATAACCTTATAGTAAACATGGTATAATGTATGATAAATAACGAAAAGTAGGGTCAGGAGACTCCTCTATGACTACGGTAGTCGCTATCGAGGAGCCACCTTTTGTAATAAAACTTTAACTGAATCAATAAATTTAACATCATCACCTGTATGTATGTGAATATGTATAGTAATTGAAAACATGAATGAGATTGTCTTCTAAAGATATAGTTCCATGTTGTTACGAACGTGTAACGTACTATTACAAGTTGTGATCGTAATGGGGAAGTGATGAGTAAACTTGTATTATTCTTCAATCTTCCCCCATATCCATGAGTAAATGTTTAAGTTATTTTATTTCCATGTGTAATTGTTTAGGTTACTGTACATTGCTTGCAGTTTTCTTTGTGTGTATTTTTCACTTGGAAATAAACAGTATTACTATTACTATTATAGCTGTACACTCTTGATAACTAAGGAGATCAGCAGTAGAAACACAAACGAAAAAGGCGTAATGTGTTTACGATAACGCCCGGATGACGTGGAAATGAAGCAACCGTTTCTAACCGGAAATGACGTATTTCCAAACAGCCGCCAACCTGGGTTAATACGGCGGTGCGTAATCACTGGTCTTTTTAGAGAGATCGGTGAGGGAAAGCAAACTGTAACATGCACCGGTATATAGTCACGGAGGCGACCATTGTCTTCGTCATAGCCGTCATCATACGTAAGTACTAGATATGTTTGTAAAAAATCTATTGGCAATGCTCGCCAATAGCTATTTCACGGTCGGCATGACACGAATAATTAGTTGTGTCTGAACTAGCCAACTGTTGTGTATAATAATAATAATTAACCGAATGCCCAACTCCAACGTCAACATTGGCTCAACGCCCTTTCTTGTGATTGCTACCGCGTCTATTTTATGACTTGTTGCAGTGAGTTGTGCTTGCAAAGTGAGCCAACATCCACGGTACTCACGTGTTCTGAAAATACAGTCTAGATTTTAAGAAGGCATAACTGAATACATAAGACATTCACTATATGATAATTTTACTTGAAAAAGTTACTTCGTTTGTGAATTAGAATCGTTTCTTACACCGATCTGGACAGATCTTGCATGAGATAATGCATTGTTAAATTGCGCATGCACCAGTCTGTTGTCGGATCATTCAGACTGCGCGTTGAACCAGTGTTACAACTGATCCATGTTTTATTTGTACCCGGTCTCCCCTACTATTACTATTGTCACCGAGTCTGTTCTGTCCTACAACGGATATTGTGTTGCAGAGGGGTGTGCTAGCACTACAACAATTGTACAGAAAGACCAACCAGTCGTTATCACGATCCCCGGAACGAGTGCTAACACCTCGTCGTGGGAGGAATGCATTACCAACGCCAACTGCACCGAGATCATAAGCGGCGGAGTGCCCGTCGAGCACCCCCGAAAGGATCGCTACGCCGACACCAGTGGCAATGCCGACCTTCAGCTCAGAATCACAAAGTAAGTAACACTTTCCAAACAAAATAGCGGGTACACTTGCAGCCGACGGACCTGATAATTCTCAATGTAATGTACCAAATATAATCTTACACGTTCTATAAATGATACAACTAAGACACACAACAAAAAACAAGAACAAGAAGTTTGTTTGGACTCCAAAACAAATATTGATACAATAAACATATCAGGTATATACATTTACACAAATAAAATTTATATGCGTACATAATAATAATATGTGTATTCACAATGTTTTGAAACCAGTATAGTAATTATAGCGACTTTCATTCATTCATTTATTAACAATTAACATACACACTCATAATTTACATATGTGTCCACATGTTTCGTACACATGTGCACACTGCCACGTTGTTGCACGTGTCTGCAAAAACAATATATTAAATAGATTATGATGCAGATGCAAATATTTGTACACGAACATTGACGTGCACACACACACACACACACCGTACAGTCCCAGATAACATACACAAATATTGTTAAAGGGGCTTTTGACCTTAATAGTTGTTATTATTTTTTAAATACAGTTTGTGGACTTTTCTGTCTGTCATACACTGGGTCTCTAATTAAGGTCAGGCTACCTAATGAATTTCAATATCGCACTGAAATGGCTATATTTTCGATGGGAAACCTGCCTGACAAATGCACTGTTTTCTCGTCGCCCCCTGTAAGTGTATCACTCGATTTTATACGTGTGGAATTGCCAAAAGAAAATATGTACGCCACGAGTGTCTTCGTTTGAAGCCAGTTTTTGTATCAATGGAAGCAGCTGCGTTCTTCCAACTGTCAAAACAATACGTATAGTGAAGGGAAACGCGTGCCATGAGACATGTCTTCTTGGACGTTAGTCATAGTCAGTGTTTCTTAGTTGTGGTATCCGTTCGTTGCGCTCAACTCCACGACGTGATCATCTGTTGCCAGAGCGGACATGTCGGACGGTGGACGATACGTCGGCCGGGTGGAAAGCTCGACTCTTCCCGCTGACAGTTATATCGTCGACTTAGTGGTTGTCGGTGGGTGATCGCTATGTACATTGCGACTACTCATCCCAATCAAAGCATCGACACGTTGGCTCAGTCATTCCTATCCAATAACTCCCCGTTGACCCAATAATGCCAACCCAGTAATTCTCCGTTGACCCAATCCTTCCAAACGTGCCATCCCTTTCAGTGACACAAGCATTCAAATCCACCCACCCCCCTCCTCCCCTGTTGACCCATCATTCCAGCCCAACCGCCCACCCGCTAACCCAATCGTTGCCACACATTCTCATACTTAAACATCAAATCTATGGCGCACTGCCACATTCACGCAAACACTCAACCAATCACTGTGCGACTTATTCCACGACTGAAACACTTTATCTATCGCCCACGCTCTCGCCCACCCACACCCCAACACCAACACCCCCGCCCACCCACACCCAACACCCCCGTCCACCCACACCCAACACCAACACCCCGCCCACCTGCACCCAACACCAACTAATACACCGACGCAGAAATTCACATCATTCCACCCAACCATCTACTCATCCAATCACGTACTCGTCCAGTTTCTCAATCATCCGGTCACCCGCCCTAACGGTCACTCACTCATCCAGTGACTCACTTATCCAGTGACTCACTCATCCAGTTACTAACTCATCTAGTCACATACCCATCCAGTCATCCACACATGATAGCATTCACTCGTTCAATCACCACCGATCGAATTCAATTCAATTATTTATTTTCAAGTGAAAAATACAAACAAAGAAAACTACAAAGCAATATACAATAAAATTGGACATTTACAAACGGAATCGGGGGGATGTTGAAGTACTACACTTATTAAACACTTCCCCAGTCACTGACGTACCAAGTCACCCACATTTCCAGTGACTCATCCATCCAGTCACTCACTCATCTAGTTACTCACTCATCTAGTCAGCCACATATCCAGTTACTCACACATCCAGTCACTCACTCGTCCAGTTACCACCCCATCCAGTAAGTCACTCATCCAGTCATTCACACATCCAGTATCCCAATTATCCAGTTACTCACCCACCATCCCACCAACCCAGCTATCTACCCAACGTCTCAGGCCAAGCGACTGATAGACGGACACGGTATCTTGTTTAGATCAGATCAGTTGTAACGGCAGTGACTCTCACTCGGCGAAGATTGGCGAGGACGTCACCTACACGTGTTCTATGAAGTACCAGGGCCTACCGACTCAACAGTTGGCGGCGTGGGACGGGCCATGGGTGCAGACTTTCATCATGTCCATGCAACCTGTCGCCGAGGCTCAACAGAACACATGTTACAGCGGTAAGCTCTCAGTCGCGTGACGTCTTTCAACAGTTTGACACCAATCTGGTACGCAGTGGCTCAGAGTCCGATGCATCGGACTCTCAGTCGAGAGAACCCGGGTTTGAATTATGTGCTGCGCTGTCGAACCCTAGGCAAGTTCGTTCACTCTACGTTGCTCCAGTTCGCTCAACTGTATGATTGAATACCTGGCTAAATACAGTGGTGGATGATTGTGCATAAATATGTTTCGCGCATTAATTGCAGCGTGGCTGAAAGCTTCTAAAAAGACGAGATGTTGTTCGATTGAACAGGTCTGCCAGGGAGTAAAGTATAAAGCAATTTTAACGTTCATAAGGACTGGATACTGCGCTGTGTAAGAACTCACCCATGCTCTAGTCTTCACCGTTCGACGACTTCATCAGAACGCCGGTTTCCTGTGTAACCATGGCGATCGTTAAAACTAATTAATGAACTATACCTTACACATATATGTACAGGTAGATAAGTAATACACACCCATTTCTAACACACCATGTTATTTAATTATTATTATTATTATTATTATTATTGTTGGTATTGTTGTTGTTTCCATGTTGAATACTTGTGTGTCACTATCTGGTATTGTTGTTGTTTCCATGTTGAATACTTGTGTGTCACTATCTGGTATTGTTGTTGTTTCCATGTTGAATACTTGTGTGTCACTATCTGGTATTGTTGTTGTTTCCATGTTGAATACTTGTGTGTCACTATCTGGTATTGTTGTTGTTTCCATGTTGAATACTTGTGTGTCACTATCTGGTATTGTTGTTGTTTCCATGTTGAATACTTGTGTGTCACTATCTGGTATTGTTGTTGTTTCCATGTTGAATACTTGTGTGTCACTATCTGGTATTGTTGTTGTTTCCATGTTGAATACTTGTGTGTCACTATCTGGTATTGTTGTTGTTTCCATGTTGAATACTTGTGTGTCACTATCTGGTATTGTTGTTGTTTCCATGTTGAATACTTGTGTGTCACTATCTGGTATTGTTGTTGTTTCCATGTTGAATACTTGTGTGTCACTATCTGGTATTGTTGTTGTTTCCATGTTGAATACTTGTGTGTCACTATCTGGTATTGTTGTTGTTTCCATGTTGAATACTTGTGTGTCACTATCTGGTATTGTTGTTGTTTCCATGTTGAATACTCGTGTGTCACTATCTGGTATTGTTGTTGTTTCCATGTTGAATACTCGTGTGTCACTATCTGGTATTGTTGTTGTTTCCATGTTGAATACTCGTGTGTCACTATCTGGTATTGTTGTTGTTTCCATGTTGAATACTTGTGTGTCACTATCTGGTATTGTTGTTGTTTCCATGTTGAATACTTGTGTGTCACTATATGGTATTGTTGTTGTTTCCATGTTGAATACTCGTGTGTCACTATCTGGTATTGTTGTTGTTTCCATGTTGAATACTCGTGTGTCACTACCTGGTATTGTTGTTGTTTCCATGTTGAATACTCGTGTGTCACTATCTGGTATTGTTGTTGTTTCCATGTTGAATACTTGTGTGTCACTATCTGGTATTGTTGTTGTTTCCATGTTGAATACTCGTGTGTCACTATCTGGTATTGTTGTTGTTTCCATGTTGAATACTCGTGTGTCACTATCTGGTATTGTTGTTGTTTCCATGTTGAATACTCGTGTGTCACTATCTGGTATTGTTGTTGTTTCCATGTTGAATACTCGTGTGTCACTATCTGGTATTGTTGTTGTTTCCATGTTGAATACTCGTGTGTCACTATCTGGTATTGTTGTTGTTTCCATGTTGAATACTCGTGTGTCACTATCTGGTGTTGTTGTTGTTTCCATGTTGAATACTCGTGTGTCACTATCTGGTATTGTTGATGTTTATTATTGCGGAGTTTGCACTGTTTATTGAAAATAGAAAGTAACTAACAATACGTTGTAATGATACACGTTAGGTGAGGCCACCTGGGATACTACGCTGACGATGACCGACCAATTGAATGGTTCAAGAAGAAACTTCACGTTCGTCGCCTCTCCGGGCAGCTCGTCATACTTCTTCCTAACAGGCAAACTGCTCCTCGTAGGCAAGTATTAGACTGGTACTAGACTGACTTGTGCTGTTCATTACAACTACACCATCAGTGTCATTGGAGAGAGACTGAGAAAATCTAAATTGAAGTTGCGTAATGATTATTAATCAGTGATCGGATAATAGATCGGACACTATCAGCGTTTTCCAATACAGTAACCACGTAGATGTCATTGCAAAGAGAGTGCAATATCAATAACGATTATTATTATTGCTATTATTAATATTTTTGTTATTATTATTAGTATCATCATTATTATTACCATCATCATCATCATCAGTATTATTATTAATATTATTATTATTATCATCATCATCATCAGTATTATTATTATTAATATTATTATTTTATGCCCGCAAGACACTATGCAGACGATGTGTATATCGTGTGTATGATATGTACATGGGGGGCATTCCAGTGTGCACGGCTCGTACGATGAGGGGCAGTGAAAGATGAAATACCGGAACTTACGTGCTACAGATGCAGAAACCAATATCCGCACTTAATATAAGGTGTTAATCCACTGGACAGCACAAGTACGCCATACGTACGCTCTCTTAAAAACAAACCCTCTCTTGTCCACACGCATCCAGTTCACGCATCTGACTGTCTCAAACTCACAGCTATGACACGTCTAATACACCCCTAACCTTAATACACCCAGTGCTGCCTAACCATGTTCACCTTTAGCTGCGCACGTTCAATGTTGCACTTCTCATAATTATACTACTGTATTTCGCCATTCGCATCGGCAACATTCGCAAATAAATGACTTACGGACGAATTTTGCTTTACGCTCATCTCGGTAATACAGTCACCTCGCAATTGCGCTCACCCGGGCAACCTGTTTTTCTTAGCAGGAAATAAATAAAACAAATACAAAATGGCACTCGACCCCAGTGATCAACATGAGTGAGTGGGCGAATGAGCGAGTGCGTGCGTGCGTGCGTGCGTGCGTGAGTGAGTGAGTGAGTGAGTGAGTGAGTGAGTGAGTGAGTGAGTGAGTGAGTGAGTGAGTGAGTGAGTGAGTGAGTGAGTGAGTGAGTGAGTGAGTGAGTGAGTGGGTCAGTCATCCAGTCAATCAGTCAGTTATTGCCATGAATAGAGCACGATTTATGGTTAACACTTTGCTGATTCCTTTCCTGCGGATGAATATGAGTGTGCGTGTGCGTGTGCGTGTGCGAGTGTGAGTGTGAGTGAGTGGGGAGTGAGTGAAAGGTGAGTGTGTGATGTGTGGAGGTGAGTGAGTGAGGTGGTGGGTGAGTGAGTGAGTGGTATGTGTGTGTGTGTGTGTGTGTGTGTGTGTGTGTGTGTGTGTGTGTGTGTGTGTGTGTGTGTGTGTGTGTGTGTGTGTGTGCTGTGTGTGGTGTGTGTGTGTGTGTGTGTGTGTGTGTGTGTGTGTGTGTGTGCTGTGTGGTGTGTGTGTGTGTGTTTTGTGCTGTGTGTGTGTGTGTGTGTGTGTGTGTGTGTGTGTGTGCTGTGTGGTGTGTGTGTGTGTGTGTGTGTGTGTGTGTGCTGTGTGTTTGTGTGTGTGTGTGTGCGTGCGTGCGTGCGTGCGCGTGTGTTCATTCAATTAAGCTAATCATCGCTTCTTGATGCTCCACAAACACACTGAAAACGTCGTTGCGTGGGACGAGTGACTAGTTGAGTAACCATTGCCTCAACAACTGTCTAAAAGCTTCCGTTACTAACATTGACATCATACGACCAATCGTGTCTGTACGTAATTTGGTAGTAGTTCCAATTCGTGAATTGTGTTCTTCACCACAATATTTGACACAGACAGGGATCTAACACCCCATTTCCAGGTGAGTATGAAGGTTCTCAAATCCCCCAGACCCACCTGTAGCCGCTGCTGAGACGTGTAAATAAGCGTTAGCGTTGAGACATTCGTAATGTCAGCACACAGCGTATTATTCCATTACTAAGACGCATTACTGGTGAGCATTTGAGTTTCTGTTGAATCGAATCAGGCAAGGTTATCTCTAAGATCCAATTTTGAAGTCGTGGTTATGACTAACAACTACACGTTCCGCCCAACAAAGTAAAAGCCATATATTGTTTTGGTTGCAGACGTCGAAGTCAACGCTACCGTTACGATTTACATTAACAAAACCAAATATATCATCGACCCGGTGACAGTGATACTCGGGAAGTCTTGGCTACCATACCTGTGGGGCTTCACTGCTATCCCGGTGGTGATAATAGCGATAGTCGCTCTCATCTGGTGCAGGTACTGCCGTCACTCGCGTAACTGTGAACGCACAACTATATCCCCATCGTCGCTGTGTCTCTCTACCTCTCTGTCTATGTGACTCTCTCTGTCTCTCTGTCTCTCTGTTTTGTCTGTCTTTCTGCCTGTATGTCTGTCTGTGTGTGTGTCTGTCTGTCTGTATGTATGTCTGTCAATCTGCCTGTCTGCCTGTCTGTCTGTGTGTCTGTCTGTCTGTATGCCTGCCTGTCTGCCTGCCTGCCTGCCTGCCTGCCTGCCTGCCTGCCTGCCTGCCTGCCTGCCTGCCTGCCTGCCTGCCTGCCTGCCTGCCTGCCTGCCTGCCTGCCTGCCTGTCAGTCTGCCTGCCTGTCCGACTGTGTGTCCCTCCCTCCCCCTCCCTCCCTCCCTCCTCCCTCCCTATATCATAATAACAACACCGTTCCACTGACCTTATTTCCCTGTCTTCCATTAGAAGGTCGAGCAATAAGGAAGACGAGGAGAAGAGCGAGGACGTGTCGGAGGATGACCAGTCTTCCGCGCCGGAGTCCTGATTGGTCCACCTACTCCACGGACATCCTGCAAAGTGACGTCACGTGTCAGGAGTGGCAGTGCAGCAACCCACGCGTACAATTGCAACTACACCATATGTCGTGTTGTGAAGTGTCGCAATGCAAAACAATACATGTAGTGTTGATATAGCAACATGCGGGTGTAGTGTCGTACTGTGAAGATACGTGTATTTGGACACACACGTATTGTTGTGAAAATGAATTCATGGAAGTTTGCATTATTTCCTGGGGAGCTCTAAGTGATGTATGATTTAACAAAAAAGTAACCTCTATCGACGTCAAATTTCATATAAAGTGACATCCGTAAACGTTATGTTTCAGTCTTCACTTTTGCAGTAAGTATAGTGTTGTGCAAACGGGCATATTGAACGCAGAAACATCATAGAATTGGTCTTTCGCGCACGTCGAGTGAGGGCCTACATTTTCCGTTTGAACTGCGAATGTTTAACGGCTGAACATAACGATACTGGTATTATTTCGTAACGCTTCAAAATATCAATACAAAACGTGTCACTTCTGCAACCTGTCTTACCCTTACATATTTTTTAAAATCATGATTTGGTGATGAAATAAAATAGTCACATTTTATTATAGATAAAGATTGCTGAGCTGCATATTTTAGCACCCCCGACGTTTGAGTCAGAACACGATCATGCGGTATCACGTGCAGGCGCCGCTGTGCATCTATGCACGAGGAAGATATGTGTAGTGGTGTACAAGAAACAGGTGTAGTGGTGTACAAGAAATAGGTGTAGTGGTGTACAAGAAACAGGTGTAGTGGTGTGCTGGAACCAGGTGTAGTGATGTACTAGAAACAGGTGTAGTGGTGTACTGTTGTATTGGAAACCTGTATGATGTTGTACTGGAGACAAGTAAGGGTGTGTACTGGAAGCACATGTGTAGTGGTGTAGTGGGACAATAGGTGTAGTGGATAGGCATGTATAGTGCTGGATGCACAGGTTTAGTGGTGAAGTTGATACACTGGTGTATTGAAGAGTACGTGTAGTGATGTAAGTGTGTTGTGATATAGTGGAAACGACGTGTAGTGGTGTGACGAACACAAGTGTGTTGTGATATAGTGGAAACGACGTGTAGTGGTGTGACGAACACAAGTGTGTCGTGATGTAGTGGAAACGACGTGTAGTGGTGTGACGAACACAAGAGTGTTGTGATGTAGTGGAAACGACGTGTAGTAATGTGACGAACACAAGTGTGTTGTGATGTAGTGGAAACGACGTGTAGTGGTGTGACGAACACAAGTGTGTTGTGATATAGTGGAAACGACGTGTAGTGGTGTGACGAACACAAGTGTGTTGTGACGTAGTGGAAACGTGTTGTAGTGTAATGAAAACACGTAGTGTTATGGTGTATTGGAAACAGGGGTGTGCTATTGTTATAATGTATTGGAAACACGGGTGTAATACTTCCACTGCAAAACATACAAGTTTGGTAAGACAGCAGCAAACTTGTGTAACTCTCTCTTGGTCAATATTTTGAAGGCAGTCGAACATCAGTAGGGAGGGAGAGATCCACGGTGGGATGGGGAAATTGTCTTCTTCCTGTGTATGAAGCGTGGAGAAATGTGTTGTTCTACGGTGTAACAAAGAGGTGGATGGAGCGAGAGAGAGAGAGAGAGAGAGAGAGAGAGAGAGAGAGAGAGAGAGAGAGAGAGAGAGAGAGAGAGAGAGAGAGAGAGAGAGAGAGAGAGAGAGAGAGAGAGAGAGGGGAGGAGAGAGAGAGAGAGACCGAGAGAGAGAGAGAGAGAGAGAGAGAGAGAGAGAGAGAGATAGGGGGGAGGAGGTAGAAAGGGAGGGATTGATGTTACGTCCCATTGTATCACGCAGTTGTATTTTCAAGGCGTGCTGCTACGAATTGAGATTACCTGTGTCCGTCGCATGAGACACGAATGACACATAATTTTAGTCGTTATGTCCCTGTCGTGTGTAATTCCGTTGCGTTTATGTACCGCTAGTGTCGTATTTGTATTTGGCCTCTTTCCCTCCTTCTCTCGTTCCAATATGGCTGCGCCTTGCTACAAAACCAGAACGTAACTGTATATATTGTGTAATCGTTGCACTATGAGTTAAACAACTCAATTCAATCCATACAGTTTCGGGTTATCTGAAATATATAAATCGTTGGTAACGACAAAAAAACCTGAATATTTTCTCAATCCCGTGTATTTGTGTGCTAACAGAAACATTTTGTTTTATAATTTCTATCAAAAAGAGGATTCTAAATATTGCTAGTAAATAGCTGATTTATCAAGTATTGTTGTAATGACGTGAGCATATTATGTGTAATGTTATGTATACGCACAGTTGCTTGCCTGCGTGCGCATGTGTGAGCGTGCTCATGCACGCGTCCATGTGTTAATTTGAATGGCATCATGGACGTGTTGTAAAGAAGAGCTTGTTAACACGTACAGTTGATGCAGAGGTTCGTTGCGTAGTGAAACTGCTGAAATGCAATAAACAATTTATGAATGTTTTCATACAATTTGAGCTGTGGAAAGATCAGAAGCGGATAGAGATATTATGTTTGCGTGAAATTGTATTATTATTTTTGGAAGAAACAGCATATCTTATAGGGCCTAGTTAATGCAATCATTTAAAACCAGTTGCTTTCGAATTATTCAGATAATATATTCCGACATCTCTTAAGACTTTTGCGAACTAGTTTCAACACAGCTCTCTGAGTCAATATTAGTTTTATTGTAATATATATTGTATTTGGAAACAATGTGGAAGTTTGTTCTACGCCGGCACGATCTGGCATCAGCATTTGTTTTGTGACCGTGAATAAAGTTTGAAAAAACCCAACGGTGAACGACAAGTTAAGTGTCACGGCAGCTGAGAGGACGATCTCTGTCTCAACAAAAGATTTCCAGACGTTCTGCGAACTGCTCAGTATATTCCCGAAATTGTCAACGCTTCCCATCCCCATACATGCAACATAGGAATCGCTGTTAACCCATTAACACAATATTTACTTTGGTTCATATATCAGTACGTGTGCGCAACAACGACACCAGTGAAGAGTGCATTGTATCTGCATTGAGGGTATACACTATGATGAGGATATTTACATAAGAGGCCTGTCTGCCAATGCCAATTGAATAATGCAAATTAAGATTTAACAATATTAACAAGGTTGCCGTCCAGAGCTACAAGCTCCGGAAAGGAAGCCTTTGGCTTATCGAGAGTCCAACAATTTTCAAACAACGTATAGCCCGCCCTCCCCATGTAGCTTTGAACATATTCACACTGCAGGCATTAACACAATCATTACATAATTTATTCCAGTCATTTATTGTCCTCTGAGAGAATGATTATTTTCTCACATCTACCTTCAATTAACAACGGCCATTGTATACATCATCCAACTAATGGTTTGTAATATTCAAACCCTATTAAAGTTGCATTCTGACATATTTTCGTAACTAATATCCAGTAAATCGATATGCCCCGTACAATACGTATCACGTTACTCAGCTACATATAAACTTTGGTTCATATAATATGCAATTTTTAAGATGAACGGCACAAAAGACGACACGTGATATCCGCGGGCCAGACGTTTATTGTACCGCTGCCGGACCTGGCAATTGGTAATTTTGCAAAAGCATAATTGATCGAATAATGTATCAAACACCAAAGTGGCACGTATGAAGCAAGAGTCATCAAGTAAGTAAATAAGAACATCCACTTTCTTCAAACTAGTCAAAAATGGTAGTTTAACTCATAGTGCAACGTAAAGATACAGGTTGTTTAAATATTAGTGCAACGTAAAGGTACAGGTTGTTTAACTCATAGTGCAACGTAAAGATACAGGTTGTTTAACTCATAGTGCAACGTAAAGGTACAGGTTGTTTAACTCATAGTGCAACGTAAAGATACAGGTTGTTTAACCCATAGTGCAACGTAAAGGTACATGTTGTTTAACTCATAGTGCAACGTAAAGATACAGGTTGTTTAACTCATAGTGCAACGTAAAGGTACAGGTTGTTTAACTCATAGTGCAACGTAAAGATACAGGTTGTTTAACTCATAGTGCAACGTAAAGGTACAGGTTGTTTAACTCACAGTGCAACGTAAAGGTACAGGTTGTTTAACTCATAGTGCAACGTAAATATACAGGTTGTTTAACTCACAGTGCAACGTAAAGATACAGGTTGTTTAACTCACAGTGCAACGTAAAGATACAGGTTGTTTAACTCATAGTGCAACGTAAAGGTACAGGTTGTTTAACTCACAGTGCAACGTAAAGATACAGGTTGTTTAACTCACAGTGCAACGTAAAGGTACAGGTTGTTTAACTCACAGTGCAACGTAAAGATACAGGTTGTTTAACTCATAGTGCAACGTAAAGGTACAGGTTGTTTAACTCATAGTGCAACTTAAATATACAGGTATTCAAACGTGTATGTCTGCGGCAAGTGCAGAAGCCACTGGATTCCTTGCTGCTTGTCATTACGGCAAGTAGATCAACGTCAAATGTTCGTGGGAAGGTCTGGAGAAAGATGGACAGAGCAATGGTGATAGCAGAACCAGAACCGAGGTAAGAGAAGACAGCGTCGTCACGATTGCGCACACACTGGCTGATCCAACAGGAAAACTGCCGACATTGTGGGGTGTACGTTGCTCCTGGTGTAGCAAGAGAGAATCATTGCTCGACAAATCGAAGCAGGAAAAATAAAACAAAAAAGAACGGGACGTCCGTTCAATGTCATCTCCAAAAGCAGAGTTTGCCGACGACGAAAACGACGACAATGAAGATTATAATATGTAAAATTATTATTATTATATATATATATATATGTATATATATATATATATATATATATATATGTATACATATACATATATATATATATATATTGAGATACATGTTCATATTGGTGCCAAACGTCACGGTTGATGGGGATGTGATGTAACCCGGAAATGACGTAATTCCAACTAGCCGACGTACTGCTGAAAAACGCGACACGCAATCCAATTTCAACGTATAGACGCTTAATTTGTGTACAAATATGACATGGGTGTCGTGTACTACCAAACATATTTGTCTGCTAATTGCCATTTGTGACTTTGCGATGACGGGTAGGTATTGCTCAGTGATACTTACAACAACGTTTACTCCTCTTTTGGCCAAAAATAGAGTTGACAATGGACTGTACCGTGTACGGTACCTCAACTTCAAGTCAAGAGTTTGTTGTATATTTGAATAATGTATAATTAATGATGAGAATTTTACGTGACCTTGGCACGAAGTTATAACGCTTACTCGGTGCTCATACTCAACTCCATGCTCAAACTCGAGATCTCATGCTCACCGGAGAATCCGTGCTCACGGTGGTTATAAAACGTCTTGAGTACGAAAGCAAAAGAAAGAGCTATTTCGGAGCTCTCTTGATGACGAAGATAACAAACCTACACCTATTTATAAACAATATCAACTTCCGACTATAAAACGGTGACGAAGACCTACGCCCTTGACGGCGTTGTGAATGTGTTTATTTTATGGTGAAATGCGCAGAGGAATATCGACTGAATAACGTTGCAAGGAAAGTACTTCGCTGTGCACGATGGAACAGCCTACACTACAGGCACAACACTGTCAACAGTCAACACAATTAAAAAGATAAAATAGCGTAAAACAGTAGTAAGATGCACTGGTCAGTCACGCTATATTATTTATGATATTTTGTAACATGCAGTTAGTAAGTACGATGACCTCGGGCTCGACGGCGTCGATGTTACCGTGTTTATAATAAATAAATACCCTACACAAACATCGAATTGAGTTGGTATTCGTACGTGTGATACAACTTACATTATCTGTAACAAATGAACTGTTATTTGCCTAGGCTATGCCTACGCCTATGCCATGGTAGTACTCACGTTATTCATGTAATGTTCTTGGCATAACGTCATCAACATCGACATCGTCAGCATTGTAGAAGTCTTGACAAAGTAGTTGTACGGGAGCGGCCATTATTTATCAGCTGTGCCGGAGGATGCGTGTCCCAAATTCGTCCAATTCTGTAGAACGTAATACTAATTTCATAACTGTTTCATTAAAGAATAATTATCATTTGCAATGCCAAAGCCTAAGTTCAAAATAGTTATCTGACCCAAATCCGTGTTATACAACAGTTGTTTTCATACAGATATGTAATATTATGATATTTTGTTGTACAACTACACGTTTCAAAGGATAATATATGCACATACATATTATACATGTACTTGTATAATAACACATTTCAAGTTGTTTTACATAGTTTGCTTCACATTTGCTTGTTGCATCTTTGAAATACTACTACAGCGTATGTTACACTGCACCACATTATTCACTGTCTTCACCACCATGCTGGGTTTGAGCTCATAAGGCAAACACACTGACATTTGCGGATGATACAAAAGTGTTTAGAAGGATTAAAAGTTATGGAGATAGAAAACATTTACAAGATGATCTTGACAAGTTGATCAAATGGTCTGAAAAGTGGCAAATGCTGTTTAATTTTGGGAAATGTAAATGCCTCCACGCAGGTCATGGGAACGAAGAGGTAGAATATACAACGGGGGGTACTGTACTAAGTACTACTATAAAAGAAAAGGACTTAGGGTTAACCATTAGTGCTGATATGAAGGTTTCAGAACAGTGTGGAATTGTAGCTTCAAAAGGGAAATAAAATCCTTGAATTAATTAGGCAAAACATTACGTATAAGGAAAAAGAGCTAATAATACCGCTATACAAAACAATAGTTAGGCCTCATAGAATATTGTATACAAGCGTGGAGGCCATACCGCAAGAAGGACATAGATATGCTAGAAAGAGTACAGAGGAGAGCAACTAAAATGATACAAAAACTGAGGGATCTTAGTTACGAAATACGCCTAAAAAATGCGGCTTAACAACACTAGAGACCAGGAGATTGAAAGGAGATCAGATGGAAGTGTTTAAAATATTGAAGGGTTATGTCATCTTTGTTTGTTTGAGTACGGCGTTGAGCAAGGTCCATAACATACTCAGAATTTAGACGTTTCATGCTCAAGTCTGAGAACGATTACGTGCTCAGAAAGTGTTATAACCTCCGTGAGTATGAGCATGGTGTGAAAGCGAGGCTTGAGCATGACATTCTGAGCACCGAGCACGGCTTCATAACCTCGGTGCAACACAAAATGTCTTTTTTTGTGTGGAGAATGTTGGCACTGTTGCCGTGTTTGCAAAGTAAATGTATTTTATCGCGAAATTGCTCACGTAAAGTTGTCTGTTTTAACAAAATTCCTGTTTACGATTTTTTTTAACAGAAACATGCTTCCTTTGAGAAATTGTCAAATATTATATTATAAAATATTATATAAATATTATAGATGTTTCTGCTGTTACAGATGCTGCTTCTACTAGTTAAGTAATACATATAACAAACCGTTTCAATCGGAAGCGGAGTCACACGTGCAGCGCCATCTCTTGCACCAATGCCGCATTATTACACTTCTTTTTAATATTTTTGAGAATTCAATTCATTAGCGTTACTAGTCAAATGTATTGTAGAGTCACATCATTTAATTTTGCCGACTCATTTGGACAGTGTGCTTTGGGAGTTCTTTTGTTGGTGCAGCTTGCCGCCAAAACGGAACTTACAATGTAAAGGGCCAATGTCCCAAAACGTGTACAAATGGGATTTTGCAGGTCCCAAAATAAATGTTTGATTCTAAACAATTAAGTTATATTTTCTTATTGTACATATAAAGACGCATATTTTCTATAAATAGTTCAATGTAATATTAGTTACTTTTGTTATGACAGCTTCTTGAAGCCAACCTTGATTTCCACCGCGTGTCCAGCGTCATCTACGAAAAAATACTATACTACATACAATTCGAGCATTTTAAATTACATTTAAACGGAAAATTCTTTTTGAATCATCTAATATATATGCCATTTAATAAGACTCAAGAGGTATCAGATAGAACTTGACCTGGAAACATTTTGTTCCCGTCATGAATACGTTGGTGATAATTTTAGTTCTGCGATGTTTCGTGGAATGACCCATTTTCAATTACTGCAGCTCTTTCAGAAACGTGTCTGGAAGTATAACTGAACATAATCAGTAACAGTGATCAGTTATCTTTGACTATGCTAACTTTCATATGTGTCCGGCGATTGGAACTAGGCACAGTGTGAGCTAGGAAATGAACATACATTGATGACGCAGGACACGCAATATAGTTATTTTTTAGATAATACCATTATTCTTTATCGAAAACAAGTAAAATGTTTAGGAAAACGTATTAAAACATGATTTAGTATGCAACTGTACACATATATGGAGTTTGTATTGTTTTATATATATATATATTTCACTTCCTTAAATGGTTCTTCATTTCATAATTAGTTACGTATGTTGTTTAATAATCTGGTCCACAACATGGTTGACGGTTAGTCAATGTACACCAATCTATTGTATCGATGTTGGTGTTTATAAAACATTGACCAAGTAGGATATTAACGACACAGAATCAACAAATAACACTTAAAAATAGGCCATACGTGACTGCTAACAAGTGATAACGCTGGACACTTTGCGATGACGCTGGACACGGGTTGGGTAGAACTGACTAAACACACTGGTTTTTCTTACAATGCCTTTTTGAACGGACCTACGTATGCTCGTGCAACTTTTCCGATTTTATCTGGAGCTAGGCCTATTACATATCACCGGTAGAGGTGTAATTATATACGTATGTATGAGTATGAATTTTGAGTTTGTGGATCCTTTGACCTTGAATTGTCACATGTGTCACATGCTCACGTAATATAACCATATCCTCAGTGAAGGGTTTGTAGGTAGAACTACCTTGTCAGAAACTCCTCAAGCACTTGCTGGGTCGGTTTTTGTACTTTCCATCTGGCAGGACAATGTCCATTACTTATAGCATAAATTATGAAGGGTAAGGTATGTCACATAAGGTCCTTCAAGTTACGGCCAATACATGCATTTGCGTCGGAGAATAATATTCGGGGGATGAGGCTCACCAAAAAACCTCAAATCGCATCCCCGTTTGAGGTTCTCAAAATCTCCTGCAGACCTCCTTTGAGGTTCTCCAAAATGTTTCGATTGCACCCCCTTGAGACTCTCGAAAACAATTAACTCTACCCCCTAGACTCTCCAAACACCTCCAAATACACTCCTCCCCTTTGAATTGAATCTCACCAATTGCTCAAACTGCAGTCGCCTTGACACTCACCAAAACAACAAAATGCACCCTTTCTCCAAATATTGGGGGCTATTCCTATATCGAGCCCCCCATCAAAATATTGGGGGCTCGTCCCCCAACCCTCCCCCAGGGTCCGACGCCTTAGAAATAGTATGTGGTAGTTTTGTAATGTAAATGTAATGACTATTTGTTACAGTTATTAGTATTGCATGCAGGAACACACCTTCCCTAATTGCGTGTCCAGCGTCATCGCGTGTCCAGCGTCATCGCGTGTCCAGCGTCATCGCTAAATGTAATGTCTATATTTCTCCAAACATATTTATCAAGTTCGCCCAAATTATATTCCACTGGTATGCTAGCGTTGTTATCTTCTTTTCCAAATGTAAACTGCGAGCTCCTACATAAAGTAAATTAGTCATAAAACGTTAACGTTTTGACAGTAACCAGCGAATGACCATGTCACCATATTTTGTTTGCAAACAGTAAATTCCTTTCAAAACTATGTATCAATTGTTTTCATTTATAGGAAGAGCAACATGTTCCTTGCACATCAGGACCGTAAATTAGGGTACCCGTTCTAATTACTGCGCCGAGATATATTTGTGTGTCCAGCGTCATCAAACAGCTAAAAACATCCGGTCTCACAGGTCAGTGTATTTGCAAATTACCTTCATTATGTTTGCTTAATGATGTGTCCACATATCACTTATAAGAATAATATCGCAGTAAACGCTATTGCGGTTTTTTATTTACCGTATTCATGTTCGTTTCTGGTACAATCTCATCTAAACTGGGTAAACATCGGTCCATTGCTCACAAAATATATTGTCTTAGAGTCGGAAAAGCTTTTGTCTGCATGGAGACGTCATCCTGTGAGGCATTCACCTTTTTAATTCCTCTGAATCGAGGTATATATGCGCTCTGAGCGGTGTTTTTCAGTTTACGCTATGGTGAACCTGGACACGCGATGACGCTGGACACGCCACCGTTTCGGTTTTTCCTTCTTTGACCAAGACATATCGTGAATATTGGAAGGGCTATCGAGGGAATTAAAGCACGGTGGTAGCTGCATGGTAGGCATGAAAAAGTTAAAACGGTGTACGTTTTGTATGTTTTTGTAGGTAACCTGTTGATGACGCTGGACACGCACTTAAAGCGCCACTCTACATTTTTTTAAATTTTAATGTGCTATATTTTCCTGAAATTCAGGTTCAGTCTAATAATTTTTTCAGGATTCCTTCGTTAACTTTACAAGAAAAGAACAAATGTTGAAATACCCAGCAATAGCAATGATCCATTAATGTAAGCAGATGTGAACCAATCTAAACCGATGACGTTGGACGCACAAAAAGTGGTCATCATAGAAAACGTATTGTGATGTTTTTATTTCTCATTTTGTATACATGATTTTGTTTCTGTACACTGCCAAGATATACCCCATTTGCACTGTGAAATCAGAACTAAGAAATATAGCACTGATTTTGTATGGTAGCGCTTCCAAATTTGGAAAAGTCAATTGGACATCCCATTTTGGTCGTTTTTGACTCCTTACGTCCACCTTTTGCCATTTTACAAATTAAAAACGTGGGCAAACAATATAAATTTCTTGAAGGCTCTTACTTAGTCCAATCTTTCGTCAAATGTTCGTAAGCCTGACTTTATAATTCACGGTGTGACAGACAAAAGATATAATTTTTACCAATTGTACACCTTTTGGGACATTGGCCCTAAACCAGCGTAGCAATGCGTTATTACAGCAGTTGGCGCTACCCATGCAATTTAAATATGACATTTAAGGGATAAGACCGCATTAAGGATTCGTCCGCCATTATCGTCAGTTAAATAGTCTCCAATATAGTTAGCATTTGTATTTGTTTGTGTGAATTTCCGTGAGGACTTGGGTTGAGTTGAGTGAGTAGAAATTATGTTTTTGTTATGCAGCATGGTATCAAATTATGACAGACAGCTGTCAGTCGGTGCTTTCCTTGCGTAAAGCACATGTGTCATTTAGATTTATGATATCACCACGGCAAATCACTGTCTGGTTCTAGCAGAAAGGAAGGGGTGTCAGGTTAGAAATTGGTCTGTGAGATAATGAGGTACGAGAATTTCACGAATTTTACATAGCATTTGTGTCAATGGATGTTAAATATGCTGTGAAAATGTCAAGAAGATTGCCAGAGAAACTGTGCAGGAAATGAAAGAAATGTTATAATGGCCGCCTACGGGGAAATCTAATGTGGTCTCGACCCGTATCGCCGAGCGAAATTCCTGATTCAAATGCTTTATTATTACCGCTACCTCCACGTCGGCCAGTGGCAGCGGCAGGAAATGGGACGTGGGAAATCGGTCGTAAAATACATGGGACATGGGAGACTGTCTAAAACAGGTAGGAGGTTGGTCATAAAATGTGGGAAATAAGACGTTGCCCCAAAACATGTGAGAAATGGAAGGCTGGTCAAACGAATAGGAGGGAAATGGGAGGTCGGCTCAGAAAACACATGAGAACGATGAGTATAGAATTCTATAGAAAAATCTATAGAAAACTACAGCCACTTTACTTTCTGTAGGATTCTGTAGAATATTCTATAGAATTCTACAACATATTGCACACAAATCCTATGTTATATTCCCTGTAGCATAAATCCTACAGTATTCTATAGGCGTTATTGCTACAGGCGTATTGCTGTCCAACAGTGGAGGCGGTTCGTTTGACTTACATATACGAGACGGGAACAACGGATGTGGATATGATCGCCATTGAAAGCAGGTACACGATATGGACAGAATATATCACTTCTCCCACGGGTACCATCATCTTACGAGACGGAGTACCCGTTGACGGACCCCGGAAATCTCGCTACAAAGATAGCTCCCATAGGGGTGAACAGTACTCATTCATTTTAATAAAAAGGCAAGTCACGTGCAGTTTACCACAAACTTTTCTTACAATTTTCATGTAACATACAAGTTATTTTTATTGTATATTTTAAAGAAATGTTCCTTTCTTTGTTGTTTGTTCTATTGTCTGTTGACAACTTGAATACTGCTTATCAATTTTGAGATTGACCAACCCTTTTGTCTTGATGCGCCTCTGAGCTCGGTCTCCGAGGACTTAGAGCAATTGGAGTTACCTTACTATTATTAGTATTATTATCATCATTATTAGTATTGTTAATGTTGTTATCATCATCATTAGTAGTATTGTTATTGTTGTTACCATCGTCATCATTATTATAATCACCAGTATTAGTAGTATTGTTATTATTGTTATCATCATTATCGTCATGATAATTGTTAGTAGTAGTGTTATTATTGTTATCATCATCACCATTAGTATTAGTACTGTTATTATCATCATCATTGTTCCAGCCCCATACCCTAAAAGATGTGGTGCCAGTAACACCTTCCGGCCGTTATCAGTTATACTGCTCTCTTTCAACGCACTTATCGAAGACAATTGTCATGTACAATAAACAATAAGTAACAGAGGTAGCCAATAACAACAAACACAAATTAAATGAATTAGCCGTTTAAATACCTAAAATAAATAATGTGCTTAAATAAAATAAAATAAATACATATAATATGCTAATTAAAAAAATTATAATAAATAAATAACTGCAAACTAAGTACATAACCGAATGTCAACATTGCACAAATGTCACTGATGCGGACTACAAAGTTCTTTGAAGGCCTGTCTAAATAAGTGTGTCTTTAAGAGTGATTTGAAAGTGGCAACGCAGTTTGCATGCCTGACTGGATGAGGCAGGGCATTCCACAGGATCGGGCCAGCCACCGAGAAGGAACGACGGCCATAATGTTCAAGGTGCTATCTCGGAAAAAACAGTCAGCAGACCTTGTTCGGCCGATCTAAGTGATCTGGTCGGCGTGTAGGATGTCACGAGCGATTAAATGTACGCAGGGCCGAGATGGTGCACTGCACGGTATAGCAGCAGTAACAGTTTGAATTCGATCCGTTGGCGTATAGGCAACCACTGCAGACGGTACAGAACAGGTGTTATGTGTTCTCGTCTCCTTGTCCCGGTAATGAGACGTGCTGCGGAATTCTGTACCATTTGCAGTTTTCGCAAGTGCGTCTCCGGCAGACCATATAACACTGCGTTGCCGTAATCAATACGTGACATGACTAAGGCGTTCATAATGGTTCTGCAGGCATTAGTGGTAAGACATTTCCGAATTAACGCGATGCTTCGGAGGTGATAATATGCCACCTGGCAAACACGACGCACTTGATTAGTCATCGACATAGTGTTGTCGAGTAGAACGCCGATGTCGCGGATAACCGGCTTCGGCGAAACAGCACAGCCACATACATCAACGACTTGGTCAACAGGCGGGTGAACAAGTTTCCGATTGTTCACTGCAGATATGACGATCACCTCGGTTTTGTTCTCGTTAAGCAGGAGATTATGGAAAGACATCCAAGCTTTCACATCGGTGGTACAACGAGATATTCGATCGGTGGCCATTGTAAGTGGCTGGTCACGGGGAAAGTCCACATATAATTGCGTATCATCAGCATACATATGATTGCGTAGTTGATGATGTTCAAAAACATGGTTGAGTCCAAGGCAGTAGATCGTGAACAGAAGAGGTCCGAGCACGCTACCCTGAGGCACACCACATGTTAGATCGACACTTCTTGAAATGTTGCCAACTTTAACTGCCTGTGTTCGCTGTGACAGATACGACTTCAACCAGCACAGTGCGTTGCCACGCACGCCAATTCTGTGCAGTTGATTGAACAGCAGATGATGGTCGACAGTATCAAAAGCGGTACTGAGATCTAGTAGCTCCAGTATCACGCTCTTCTTGTTATGCAGAGAAAACAATATATCGTCCTGTATGCGTACTAGGGCTGTTTCACAGCTGTGCATTGGACGGTACGCACTTTGGAAAAATATCGAAGATGCCGTTCGCATCCATGTGCTGTCGTATTTGGATTACAATGCATCTCTCGACGAGCTTCGATACGAAAGACATATTTGATATTGGACGATAATTCGATAACAGTTCTGGATCAAGACCAGTCCTCTTTAACAGCGGTGTTACTACGGCATGTTTCATAGCGACAGGTATTGATGCCGACAAAATGGACATGTTAACAATGCTGGTTAACACTGGTCCAAGAATGTCAATGTTAGATTTAAGCATGCTTCCAGAAATGACGTCAATGCTGGAAGAAAATTTGCTGGATGTCTTCTCAACCAGACCGCAGATGTCGGTAACTGTAGCAAGTTGAAAGTCGAACAATGGTTCTTCAATACGGCATTCTATATCGTGTAGGAATGCGGGCAGTTGGCATTGCGAGCGTGCAGTCACCAGCCGTGTACTGATATCAGTGACCTCATCTGTGAAATAACAGACCAATCGCTCAGCTACCGCATCCGGGTTGTCGTCACATTCAGGTAGCACAGGCGTACGAGTACGTCCTATCAAATTGTTCGTGATGCGATACATTGCTTTGGTATCGTGAGATGTAACTTCGATTTCAGCACAGTAATAAGCAGATTTGGTTGTGGCGATGCTCTGCTTAAATGCGTCACGCAAGTCAGTGTACATTTCACAATGGACAGCTAGCCGCGTGTGACGCCACTTGCGCTCTGCTCGTCGCACTTGCCGTCTCACGAGCTGCAAGTTGTCAGTCCGCCATAGTTGTCTTGGAAGCACATTTATCAATCGTTGGATGACTGGTGTATGTCTGTCAATCACCGTTCGAAGTTCATCATTATACTGTTCAAACAGACTCTCAATGTTGTCGGCGGTGTTGTTAATCAGTGGCGAAACAGGTATAAATTACTAAAATACTAAAAAGTCACTAAACACTTCCCAAAACAGCATAGTCCATCGTCGATCTGATACCTTCATAAAACAAATGTAAAAAATGCAGTGCCGTATCAAAATTGAAAACTAGTAAAAATGCCAAATATATAAGAGCTTGTTATGGTGCAGCCACATAGAGGCGCAACACACGACAACCATGTATGTATATGTGTAAACATCAACTGCATCTATGAGATGATTTATTCACTTTGTTCCAGAAGAACTTACTGTCGTACTTTTATGCTTTAATTTTATGAAACAAGGAAACTATTTTTTTATTATTATGTTCTGGCTCATCCTCGCTATAAGCCCCTGTGGTTTCTAGAGGATCTCCGCGGTTGCAATATTTGTTTTGTTTTCTGTTTTTATAATCCATTGCACGTGTGTTCACAAATTTGTACTTGTAACCGAAATAAAGTTCACTCATTCATTCATTCATGTTGAACATCATGTCTACTTCTCTATGAATAAACATCAAACGACTCTGACAAACCCAAATTTCCTAAGCAAGGTATACCAGTAAAACGCAAAACAGTGTACATTTAGAAGCAGTGTGTCCTCGTGAAATAACACCTTCTGTCCCGTCGGTACTTTTGCCAAACTTATTGTTTGGCGTTGCTCTACCCAGACCTTTCTCGTTTTTTTAAATAAATGACAAGCAGGCTTTGTGAAGATTAAATTACTAAAACTGGCACAAAACGGCATATCCATAGTTTTCTTTGCAACCGTTGCCCTAGACGACACGTAATGCTATAATGGACGTGTTTCTTTGAGTTAGAGATGTAGGCAATAGTTGTGTTTCCCACAGTCGTAACTTGATCTCGAAAGCGGAAACGAACTGGAAGAAACTAACTAGAAGAGTTCTTTGGTTCAATGTTCTCGTCCCTAAAGTAGAAAATTCAGCAGATTGAGATGCGCCACGACGTCGATAAAAAAATTAAAATGATGACCCCCAGATGCACGTGGGCATCAGCAATGTCCGGTAGGCCTTACGACTGAAAACATCTGCTCCACGAACAAGCTATAATTCCATATATCAATGCGTGCACGCAACCCAGCCAGCGCACGTCGCTGTAGTATAGGAGATTTTGATTTTGCTCATTCATTTCTGCCAGAAGGCGCTTGATCTGCTGGAGGTTTAGGCCACGTGCCCGAAAGTGGTTCACGGTCTTTACGACGGCGCTCAGTACCTTTTGCATTTTCATTGTTTTGCTACACAGGCTTTCTTGTGGGATAAACGATGCAGCGGGCCTTAAGAGATTCGCAGTGGCACAGGCATCGTGTCGAACCTTTCCACTCAGAGAAACAATCCCTGTGTTCTTCCTTCCACGGAAGGTGCACCAAGCAAACCTATAATGATAGTGTCATCCCGCCGGCCGCATTGTGTACAATCTTGCCCTTAGTCCGCAGGCCGCATGAAATAGCTTCGCGGGTCTCAGTTGGCCCGCGGACCGCAGGTTGCCCTGATGTGAAGCATAGTATATCATCTGTTTATCTAAAGTATTCTTAACACAATTCGACGCAAGAAAACATTCTGATCGTTCTAGATTATAAATAATTTATTTTCACACAAAATAATAAATAGTTGTCCCACGTAAACATTTGCGTTAAGAATTCGAAAAGACAGCTTAGGATATTGAGTAGGGGAAATGCACCGATATTGAACCCCTAACTTCCGAGCCCTCTTTCTCCATTCCTGTACGTGATACCGAGGACTATTAAGGATCAGGCCACGAGTTACTACAAGCTCTGTGTGCAAGCGGGAAATAAAGTCAATGCATTTGTTATTTTTGTCCACAAAATGCAAAAAAGTTTGTTTCGTAATTGGTCCAATTTGAGTAACGGGTGACATATATTGGTCCTGATATTGGACAAGGTGGTCCAATATAGGTGCTTCTGGTTCAATATACGTCATCTGTCTATTATTGATGCTTTGAAAGAAATCAAGGTTCAGCACCCACTTCAGACTTATAAGAAGATAGTCGCTTAATGCATAAATCACGAAAACTACGGCGTTCCAGTGAGCATACAAATGACATGTGACGACTAAACGCCAAATAGATTTGACACAATTTAATTCTGAACTGAGAACAAACAATTATATTTTGTCACGAATAAAAAAATACGCCAACGAAGTGATTGCCGTGATAGAATCTGTCACGGATAAACGAACAAACCAACGAAATAATTGTCAGTAGAGTGTCTAATAATGGCAAAAAGATACCAGTCAGTAATTGATGGTCCCTGATCACCAAATTAGGAATACGATCTTTTACTGACACATGTCACATCGATAGTTATAGGGCAGGCCACCAGCACAACTCATATGTACCAATGTCCCACAGTATACACATTTCACCATGGTTTCTTTTCGCTCTTCGTCACACAGTTCACAGTACCAAGACTCGTTGTCACATTGACCGCTTTTTTCGTTTTGTCTGGCAGGAGAAAGCTGCCGTTTTTGTCTTTTTCCTATCTTAATTGGATCTGTTGTCTTTCTATTTCTGTTGCCAACTGCTGAGTTATGCCTACTTTTGTGCCTTTTGATTTTTGTTGTTAAAGTTTTTTATAGGGACTGGAGGTTATGATTTCCGACTTGGTGGTTCTTCTCTTGGCCCAAGAAATCGCTGGTTTTGGGATGGGAGACAGCATTGCAGGAGTGACGACCTTTCTACCCAGCTCTGGTTGATCAGTCAGCTGCTCCGTGATTGGGACTAATGCTTCATAATGACCAGCACCTTCACTCAGATTTAGGTATTTGACCATGCTTGCACCACTTTCCTGAAATTCCGTCCCGAATTCAAGTACAATCTCGCCAACGGAGACATGCACTGGTCGTTGTAGACAGCGTGCCGTCGCAACGATCTCTATCTTCCCAATTATTTCACTTGGATTCGCCATCGATGCGATTCTGTCCTCGATAGATGCGTAACACAGTCTCTGAGGTAGGATTTGCGTTCACCATCCTCTCGTCAATGTTTTTATAAAGGCCAAAATTGTCTAGCATATGTGCAATCATGTTGGATCGTAGCGCATCAGAGGAAGTCATTTCTCGTATTCTCATTCGTAGGTCCTTTAAAGTGTCACCGTTGTCTCTTTCTGCATGCTGCATGTCGAGATCTTGACAAATAACAACGGCTCGGAAGAAACAGCGTCCATCTACATTGGTTGCGACACACCTGAAACCACTCTGTCTGCTGCTTGTGGATGGGCATGGATCATTGGACTGTTGCTCGCTCGTGGACAGGCTTTGGTTGTTGGATTGTTGCTCGCTGGTAGAGGGGCTTGGGTCATTGGACTGTTGTTGCTCATTCGCGGACAGGCTAGGTTTGTTAGACTGTTGATCGCTCATGGATGGGCATGGGTTGGTTGTGACATGCCTGAAACTATTCTGCCTGGTGCTTGTGGATGAGCTCAGCTGAGCTGTTGCTTGTTTGTGGGCGGACATGGATCATTGGACTGTCGGTCGCGCGTGGACAGGCTTCGGTTGTTGGACTGTTGCTCGCTCGCGGACGTGTTTGTTGTATTTGACGAGTTGTCATTCTGCATAGTGGCATCTCTGGCAGAATTCGATGGGACATCTATACCAGTTTCCGAGTAGGACAACTCGAACCTTCCAGCCGCGGCGAAATCTGCATCAGTCCATATGTTCCGATCACAAGGCCAAATGCCTGTGCACTTGAAACCATTGGCAGCAGTTGCCATGGAAGCAGAGCGTACGTATGCCCTTCCGATGATACGGCAGACTGAGGAGATGGTGACTGTATTTTTTTGGTCCTCAGCCAAGTGTCACATTCCTCATTGTAATAGGTCATCAGAGGTTTATAGAAAACTCGATCAAGGGGATGGAGACGGTGCGTTGTGTTTGGAGGAAGAGATAATGTGACGATTCCATGGTCCCGGGCATATTGGATTGCTTCAGTATTTTTCGTGTGTGACGAATGGCCGTCAAGAATCAACAGAACATGTTTGTCTTTGGTGCAGCCAACATGAGATACAGAGTGCTTCAGCCAGACAACGAAGAGTTCCTTGTTCATTATGCCTGATTCATTATTCACTATGACGCTTCCAGGTGGGGCGCCTTCCTTCAGTGATTCTATCACGCGTTTACGGCTGAAAATTATCATTGGTGGAACATAGTTTCCCCTGCACTCATGCTACACACCACTGTTGTAGTAAAGCCTCTCTCACCACTAGTAAGAGATCCGATTTGCTTTCCCCCTCTTTTTCCAAGGACCCGGCCAGGCGTCTGCACAGTTGTTATACCCGATTCATCCATTTTAAAGATGTTTATAGCATCGAATCCGTACGTGTCAACCATTGTTTCTACTTTATCGTAGAACTCATACACAATATCACGATTGAACCCTTTGGCTCTCGTAATAGAAGTTGCCTCGGCTTGACGGAGGGAGAGTTCAGGGTGTCTCCTCATAAAACACGGTACCAATGTATGCTAGCTGCTTGTTTTTCAGTGTTGAAGCAATGCCTTATCACATACGCTTCAGCCAACTGATATGCCATATCCATCAAACCTTTCCTAGTCATATCAATCAGCATATTCTCAAGTTCTAAAACATGCTCCACTAGCACTTTCTCCAACTCTGGCGGCAGAGTGCAAGGGCGACCAAAATACTTTCTTGGACCATTAGCGATTTTGTTTTTGTTGTTTAGGTGCCGCTTCAGGGTAGCCTTTGGAATCCCGTAGGTCCTGCTAGTTGCGTTGAAGCCGGCGTCTCCATTTCTGAATGACATGACCGCTCTATCCAGTTCCTCTTGGGTCCACTTTCCGTATTTGCCTATGGAAAATTATATTTGTAGCCTCAATCAAACAAATGCGACATTCCCAAGTATTTCCTTGATTTAATATAATAATCATGGTATTCTGTATCTAAAACTAAATAAACCCATTCTGATGTTTTAGTTTTGGTCGTTCTGGCGGGAGGGGCTAGGTTTGAATACGGGATGTTTTTTGCCCAAATGAGGGTGATCGACTTATGATGCTTGCTAAGGGTTACGTATACGTGCCACATATGCAAACCTATACATTTTACAAAGCTCATAAACTTACCAATCAAATTTTGGTATATGTGGTGAGATTTCACCAAAAAAATTTAAAATGTTGCCGCGGTAATGCAATTATTGACCACAGATGAAAAAAGTAAGAGGCAGTTTCACATTCTTGCTTGTCTGTGAAAATAATAGTCATGCCTATCAAACTTTAAGCAAAGTGTGATGATTATATTATAAATAAATAATGAGGCGTTTTGAAGAAACAAATATTATTTGTTTTTTACTTTCCCGCATATTCCAGCAAAACTGTCTAACAAAGTGAATATTTCCAGAAAATAATATACCCCGTGTTTAAAAATGTAGGCCTCCCCTGTTACTCAACAAGGCCCCGAGCCATAAGTAGGAGTCTAATATATACATGAAGAAACTTCAATATGACACATTTTCTTATCTCATATGTGTTGACATGGTACGTATGGTGTTTTATATTGGACCAGTGGTCCAACGTAGGGCACCCCGACTGGTCCAATATCGGTCGACGGCATAATTAACTTCTTCGATGTGATTCTCGGAAACTGTATAATTTTCCGTCTTCATTCCTCTCATGCATTCTATCTAGACCTCCTACGACACTCTATTGTAATCGTGTACAATCTACTCTGTAACAGGCTTTGCACCACGCCTTCAAAGTTGGTTAAATATTACAACGAGATGGATAAAAATACATTTTTATCACCTTTTGCGCGTCTCCGCACTGGCCTCCATTTTTTGCTCTGCTTATAGATGATATGTTGTGTGAAGCATCCGCCGGGCGTCACTGCGATCTAATTACTATATATAGGACGCAGAACGGATGGTGGTCTAATTTAAGTACAGGTCCAATATCGGTGTATTTCCCCTATATGGTAGAGAGTGTCTGCAAGCGCCTCGATCTCTACTCACTTCCCGATCCCGATTGCGTCACGCGATAGGGATCGGTAAGGGAGAAGGAAGTCGACATGGGAGGAGGGGGACTTGCAGACACTCTTTATTTTACTTTTTTCAAAATAATCACTATACCTACCAACTTTTTTTTAAATCCGGGAGATTCATCAGTGATTCAGCACGCTTCCAGTATCGCGTTGTCTCGTCGCGCTGTCTCGAAGACTCGATCCAAGACGTGAGGAGGAGCTGTTGGAGATTTTTCGCCGGAAATTCAGCGGTTCAGCACGTCTGAGCACATCTCCCGGATTGGTGTTGCGTTGTCTCGAAGACGAGAGGGGTGCTATTAGAGATAGGTTTTCAGCGAAAATCCGGGAAATTTGCCTGCATTCCGAGAGACCGGGATAAACACCCAAAATCCTGGAAACTCCGGATTTTCATGAGAGAGTGACAGGTATAAATCACTCTATAAAGATTTAGGGACAGTTTCACTCACATCGACATGACCTCATAAGTCCGAGTTTGCATCTTAAACCAATATCTCTCCATAACAGTGATCTTGCATACAGAAACCTGGCATCAGCATAGCGCGCCTCCGGAACACTTTCGCCACGGAAATAATAGTCTCCGTGACACGGCGGCGGCTTTTTGTATTTGAAAACGCCCCTTAGATGTAACAAAGGATTCCGTTTAGTGGTGGATTTTCCTCATCAGCGCATTATCTTATATATCTTATTTTTCAACGTAACATCTAAGATGAAAGACGTGGTCACTGCCTGTTGACAGTATCCAACTGAGCGACGGAGGCCTGTATCGTGGGGTAAGCAATGGACCAAATAATACAGTCCAAACAGAATTCGCGCTACTAGTTCTTCGTGAGTTGATTCTTGCTTACGGCGTTTTTACAAATTTTAACCAAACAATCCGTCCACCAACCCAACCATCCACGTCCCAACCCAACCATCCACGTCCAGACTCAACCGTCCACGCCCCGACTCAACCATTCACGCCCCGACTCAAACATCCATCCACCAACCCAACCATCCACGTCCAGACTCAACCCTCCACGCCCTGACTCAATCATCCACTGAATCAACAATCCAACCTAAAGACATCTACATACCGACTCAACCATCCGCCAGCTGGCTCAACCATCCACCCACCGACTCAACCATCTACGTACCGACTCAACCATCCGCCAGCTGGCTCAATTATCCGCCTACCAACTCAACCATCCGCTGACTGACTCAACCATCCACCCACCGACTCAACCATCTACTTACCGACTCAACCATCCGCCAGCTGTCTCAATTATCCGCCTACCAACTCAACCATCCGCAAACTGACTCAACCATCCACCCACCGACTCAACCATCTACATACCGACTCAACCATCCGCCAGCTGGCTCAATTATCCGCCTACCAACTCAACCATCAGCCAACTGACTCAACCATCCACCACCGACTCAACCATCTACCCACTGACACAACCATCCACCCACCGACTCAAACCATCCATCCACTGGCTCAACCATCTACCCATCGACTCAAACCATCCATCCACCGACCCAACCATCCAAACACCGAATCAACCATTCACACAATCACTCATCCACCTCGTCACCCATCTAATCACTCATCCATCTAGTCACCCACCTAATCACTCATCCATCTAGTCACCCACCTACTCACTCATCCACCCAGTGACCCATCTACTCATCCGTCCACATTGTCACTCATCTACTCACTCATCCACCTGGTGATCCATCTAATCACTCATCCACCCAGTCACCCATCTACTCATCCGTCCACACAGCCACTCATCCACCCGGTCACCCATCTATTCACTCATCCACCCTGTCACCCATCTACTCATCCGTCCATATTGCCACTCATCTACTCACTCGTCCATCCAGTCACCCATCTACTCATTCGTCCACACTGTCACTCATCTACTCACTCATCCACTCAGTCACCCATCTATTCACTAATCTGCCCCACGTCGTCGATGTCAGTGTCACCGACAGTGTCGTGTCTCTTTCAGACATCACGTGCACCAAGACTGACACGCACACAGCCGTCGTGGGCGAGACCATCAGATACTGCTGTGTGATGGAATACCAGGGCAAGGTGGTGCAGAATATAACGAAATGGAAGGGACCGGGGATTACTTCGTCTACGAAGCAGACAGCTAACTGGACCATGACTCCCGTCCCTACTGCCGAACCGGGCACATGTTACACGGGTGAGTCCGTATTCGAGCTTTTTTCTAATAAAATATTGTTGTGTCTCATTTCAATACATACCAATACAAATCAAATTAAGACGAATCATATATAATAACGTAATGAGAACAACAAGGGAAGAACATTGTATAATGTCATACTCCATATAGTATATTTCAATGTTAATATCGTACCATTGAAAACAACAACAGCGTGCAGGTGTAGAAGACATAATCGTGATTGAAAGATACGTTACATATTAACATCCTTATGTAATATAAATTGTTTAAGTACACATTTATAATTAGTTTCTGAATAAGTCGTAAACGTAAGTCTTGTATTAAAATAATTCCCAATGATAGCACCCTTATATTTTATTGAAATGAGTCTTAATTCTAAAGTTGCCATGGATATATGCATGTTTGCGTATTGTCTTGTATTGTAACTATGAACATCGTGATTATGTTTAAACATTTGTTCACAGATTGTGGTGAAAGACCCATCATAAACAGTTGCATTGAATATACATACAATTGTGTAAACGTTAATATATTTAGTAAGTTAAAGATAGGTTTTGTATATATCCTTTTGTGTTCCTCTCTTCCGTGTCAACTGCTCTACTCAGCGCCAACGTTTTACCTTAAGTTACGCAGTTTGTAAACATTCTTTTATGAATTAGCATCACTAACAAAATGACCATCATCACGATGGCGCCTCACACACCGAAACCGGTAATAAACCTTGACCCATGGAATTTCGAAAAAAGCATGGTGTTACTTTACTTCCGAGGGTCGTAGATAAATCATTGAAAATCTGCAAATTTACACGAATGCAAATGACGTGGAAGATAAATATATATATATCGTTGAAATAAATGTTCACTTACTCCCCTAACACTTGGTCACTATCTAGCGGGGGACGAGAGGGTTGTTAATAAATAATTTATGGGATTACGTTCAACATTTTGCGACGAAAAAAACAAGGTGTTGTTTAGCATGTACATTTTCACAATTGTGACATTTTATTCTAATTATTCTCAGTTTGTCAAATTTTACTCTCGAATTACCAACTTTTTCTGGAATGGTAAACACCCACATTTTTCAACAACAAAAACTCAATGTTTTCTCAACATTGGAGGGGGCTGATCCCCGAAACCCCTCGTCCCCCCGCCCCGATCCCGACACCTATGGACTTATTCCGTGTGTTCTCGCCAGGAATTCTCACCAGTTCTGTTGATCTGATCGTCACTCCTGATCTCAACGGCACCGTACACAGATGCGTGTTTGTAGTAATTGGGTCGATCGTCAAGACTCAAAAACAGATGGGAAAACTTATTGTGAAATGCAAGTATTGTCGTTGCGTGTCATAAAGTGTGTGTTGCGCAGAGAGCATAACAGTTCGATTGTCCAACAGTGGAATTGAATTTGTTCACTGAAAACTAGCTGGATAGTTATGTTAACCTTACATTCTTCCAACTGCTGCGATCGCTTTCGATGTTGTGTTGCAGGTACTGTAATTGTATATCTGCAACACATAACCATTATTTTATTGATATAAATATCAGCGCTAACTTGCATAGTTGGGGACAGTGGCGGATGAACACGATAGCGTTGCTGTAACGTCAATTTTAGTAAACACAGGCATCAATATTAGTAAACACAGGCATCACAATACGTTTTCTCAAAGTCAACTGTTCTGTTAATACCATTTGGATTATGCAGTAAGTCATCGCGATACATGACGAATGTCTGCATGGTCTTTGATCTACGCAGTGCACACTACTTGTAGAAGTAATTTTTTGTATCAGCTCGCTATCTACTGCCAATGGTTTTGGCCGCCATTTTGTTAAATGGCCGCCAAGGCTGACATGATTTGTGTTTTACATACAAATTTCTCGGATGATGTTGATGTGATTACAACGTAATATAAAATTCCCTATGATATATGATTATACATTTACATTTGCGGATATTGTTTTTCAGGTGCGTTTGGATTCAAGGGACCGAGATGCAACATCAGTGAGTAGAACGCGGCATGTTTCTGTGTCAGCAAAACAGTGATGGTTGTTCTACATCACGTATTAAACACAACAAAAACAACTAGTTTTGCTATTGTTGTTGCTGCTGTTGTTGCTGTAGCTGTAGCTGTTGTTGCTGCTGTTGTTGTTATTGTTGCTCTTGTTGTTGCTGTTGCTGTTGTTGTTGTTGTTGCTGTTGTTGTTGTTGCTGTAGCTGTTGTAGCTGTTGTAGCTGATGTTGTTGCTGTTGTTGCTGTTGTTGCTGTTGTTGCTGTTGTTGTTGCTGTTGTTGTTGACAAATGATAAAAAGCATTACCAGGTCTAAGGTAATAATTATGTTTTCTTTTACATTATAAAAAAAACATTATATCATCATTTTAATAAAAACGGTAGCGGTGTAAATAATAAATATCAATGTAAATGAAATGACACATGTCATACAACGATGTGTGCATGAACTTATGAACATATAGTTATGTATCACGTATATGTGTATATTTATGCACACACGTCCATATAGGGTAAGCCTTTACAATTAATGTATATGCGTTTCTTTATATAGAGAGTATTGCACAACAAAACACAAAAAGCGACAGAGTTGAACAACAAGTAACGGTTGCGTCCGTGTTAAGGGTAACAAGCTTCGTTTACTATACGTGTGTGATCGGCGGCTTATAAAAGCAACTTTTTATTTATATAGTGACTGAATATCTCTCAACAAAACACAAAAAGCGGTAGGTCTCGACGGAGTTGGAAAATGTGTAACGATTATGTCTGTGTTAAAAGTAAAGGTGTGCTGTTGCAGCGATAACGTGTTTGGACAACGTGTGTCAGAACGGTGCCTGGTGTAACGGAACTGGCGCAGACTTGGTGTGTACGTGCCGCGGAAACTACACCGGACAATTATGTAACGGTCGGTATTCTCACGATCATCAGATAGTCACGCGTAGGCGCATATATGTTCATATCGGTTCGCAGAGTCCGAAAACATGCTAAATGTTACGTAGATGGATCAGGTCGTCGCCAGGTATCGCGGAGAACATAATTGCTACAATCCCAATTTAAGCTAATGACAATGACGGATTGGAAATAACGCCAGTTACACACGCCATGTACTGGCGTGGAGGGGGAAGGGGGTGTAGAGTCAATGCTAAATGTAGGCCTATAATGTAGTTTGGTCTTTTGGAACGTATGAGGCCATCCGTAATTATTGCACGGAAACATGAAATTATATTATTTATTTATCGAATCAAAATGTCACTCGTTATTTTGTCTTGCATCTAAGCTAGGATTCTATGCGTACAGAAACGGCATGCGGGTGCGGCACGCAGCAGGACAATGAATATAGTGCCTTAGGCGGATGCAGGGGGCCTGGGGGTACGTGCCCCCTAGACCTTAGGAATTTGGCTTGCCCACAGACCTTTTATAATGGGCCCACGCGGCGGTTCCCTCTACACCCTTTGAAATGTGTCCCCACGTTCAGGTTATAATGCTGAAGTTACGACGACGCGGCAGCAAAAAAAATATGAACAGCACTCTCCCTCCCTCGTCTTCCGATGTGACAAGTTAAGCCGAAATACGAGACAGCGCGAGACAGCGAGAGGAAGGTGACATTGCAGCCGCGCAGCGACGAAAATTGTTCAACGGTTTCTGCACATTGTGTTCGTTGCCTTACAATTACGAAGTAATAATAATAAATAGCGACCTTATTTTGTTCTGTTGTTGTCCGGTGTGTTACTGCTATGAGCTAATTGTGAGCTAGTAGCCTTTTATGTTCGTGTTTTTACTGTTACGGACTAACTGTACGTTTTATGTTTCCGTTGTGTCCGTTATCTTACTGTTACGAACTAGTTGTACATTTGATGTTACTAAAGTATGTTCGTTGTCATTGCCGTCCAAAGAGAGGGACGTTTGGCTTCCTGTTTCGAGCCCCTTGTCGTGTATCCCCAGTTCAAACTATGACCAGCTGTTGTAGTGCCTATTGGATGCAAGCATTACGCCTGCAAGAACGGAGCCACTTGTGAGGAAGACGCAGCTCAGTTCTTCCGCGCATGTCACTGCGCACCTAGCTACACTGGCGCCCTCTGTGAAAGTAAGCTGACGCTGTTTCATTCGACACTCCATCCCCAAAGAGTTCGTGTGCGGAATATGGTCTTGTTGCATTTTAGGCAACTCTACATAAAGTGCACTGTTCGATTTATTATTAGACTTTGAATTGGCCTGGTCAGTAGTTTACCCAACCGCGCTGTTGTAAAGAAAAGTGAAGAAATCTACTCCGGCCGCATGACCATTCCTGCGTGTTGTTTGGTTGGTCGCAGATCAGACAGAAACAACCCAGACGGTGATGTCAGACGATGTAAACACCACCGCGATTATGGACCCGGAGTCGATTTCCTATCTACACTACCTCAGCATGTTGATAGTGGTACCACTGGCTGAGGCAGGTGTTTTGGGCTACATCATGTACAGGTAGGCGCTATGTCATATACAGGTAGGCGCTACGTCATGTACAGGTAGATGTTACGCCATGTAGGGTGTAGGTGGTGTACAGGTAAGTGTTACGTCGTGTATGAGTTTATTTTGTAATCACGGGTAATAAAATAAACTTGATGATCATAATATTAAGGCATCGATTAGTCATGCACGAACACATGCACACACGCACACAACCACACACACACACACACACACACACACACACATACACACACACACACACACACACATATAATTATACACGTACACATTACACACGTACACACAAACACACAAACACATAAACACACGCACACACACGCACACACGCACACACACGCACACACGCACACATTCACACACGCACACACACATACACACACACGTACACACAAATACATACACGCTCACATACACATACACATACACACAAATATATACACTTAAACACAAACACGTAAACACACGCACACACACACTCACACACACACATACACACACAAATACACTCACACACACACACACACACACAAACACACCACACCACGCGCGAACTGATTTACGACCCAATTTTTTTAAGAACAGCATCGCACGAAACACAGTGATGATAGCTAAGATGATAAAACATCGGATTCCACAAGGCAGTTCTGAAGTTTGGTCTTCACGACAGGCGCTCGAAGGTGAAGCTGGTAGAAGAGTCGGAATGGGATGATTACGACACAAGTAGTAGTGGGTGTAGACCAGAGCCTGCCCCTGAGTCCTCGTGAGGCACTACTGGAAGGAACACGTGTGGACATTTCTGACACACGTGTAATGACGCAGCAGCAACCGGCGCGTGCAAGCAAGCACACGCGTGCAGTGTACACACACACACACACACACACACACACACACACACACACACACACACACACACACACACACACACACACACACACACACACATAGTCACGCGCACACGCATACACACGCTTGCGTACACACACGCACATATACAAATATAAACACACACACGCACGCACACACGCACGCACATACAAACACACACACACACACACACACACACACACACACACACACACACACACACACACACACACACATTACACGCACACATCTGATGATAACGCCAAGTCGATCGTAGAGTCGTGCTTGCAAAGTCATGTGTTATTCTATGAATTTATAATGACACGTTTTGGAAAACACGTGTGTGGTCCTTTTTTTAGAAAATCACGTGCTGTGTTGTCGCAAAACGTGAGTAATTGTTGCTGAACTTGCACACGCATGTCGTTGTGTAATGACAAGACGCAAGTGGCGGTTTTGTGTTCAAAGATAACTGTTACGTGCTGCGTTGCAATGGTAACTCACAGGAGTAGTGTTAAATCACAAAACGGTGGTGCAACGATTGAACACGTATGTAATTGTTTAATGGCAACCACCTGAGTGCAGTTGGGTTGCTGGCACTGTGTAGTGTCGTTATTACTACGCACAGTTGCATTTCTATAGTGATACGACCTTGTATTGCTCCAAGAACAAGTACGGGTGTACTGTTGTAACAGCACGACTATTGTGTTCCCATAACTGATTATAGAGTTGCTGTGCTTTTTGTGGCTACGTGGGCGGGGTGTCCGGGTAGTGAACGCTAGTGTTGTTTTGCACTGTAATAACACCGGTGTAGTATTGTTTTGTAATACTAAAGTGTAATGTTTTTTACAACAAATCACACTGATGAGAAGCAACATTCATTATAAATTATGCTGCTTTATAGTAGCAAAGACTTTTCAAGATTTTCTGGGGAATCTCTCAATCTGATCTAGATTATGAAAAACTCGTATTTCGCTACAGTATATACTACCGAAATATTTGGTTCACATGACTGAATATATATAGAGTTGCTGAGTAATGGTGCGCAAAAAACAAAACAAAAAAGATTACGTCGTTGTGAGTAAGAACACGCGTTATCCAGCTTGGTAACACTAACGTAGTTTTGCCCTATTCTATGTTAACACCGTCGTAGAGGGATTATTACAAAAGTACAGTGTAATGTTTTGACTACGAACATCATTGATGAAAAGCTTGATACCGCACTTGCTTATCTCAGTGTACGCAGTTTTATAATAGAAAAGTCGTATTGGTAGTTTCACTAAAATACACATACTGTGTTCTATTGACAATAGAACGTCGGAATATTATTTTGTCTACGATAGACCTGGGTTGTTTGTTGTTTACGAAAATATTGCGAACCATTAAGAAAAACGTGGAAAGTCTAATAACGATTTCAAATGTGCTTGGTTTGCGTGAAAAAATGTTGGAATGCAATTGCAGACATCGTGGGGGCCTTTTAAGGAAATAACCTATGGGATCTATGTTTCATTATAATTCAAAAGTGCAGAAATATTGAGAAATTTAAAGATTAATTTTTTACGACTACCTCGTGACGACACGTTGAGAGTTTAGTTTGATTTTGTAGATTTGGTTTGGAAATATGTGGTTGATCCTACAATGGCACGATCTGGTTTGAGCGAACAAGGATAAGCTTGAGATGTACGACATCGGAATAATGTAAACATGAATAAATTTAGCGATTGATCAACTGCAAAAGACGAGTTACTGTAATAGTCAACAGTTTGATAGAATGCTAGCTTCATTCAGATCGACCTGTAGTTGTATGTTTATAATTATATTGCCTACGTAGTTTAGGGTTGTGGCGTTGTAATCCTCTAGCGCAGGGGCCGGCAACCTCTTTTGAAAGGAGGGCCAAATAAGTGACTAACCGCTAGATCAGCGGGCCACGCATCTATTCCTTAATATAAATTATCATTACCTCAATCTTCGTGGAAACTAGAACATTATGTTATAAGCATTCTAACTCATATGCGTTGAAACTGACCTTACACAATTTGGCAATGTAAAATAAAGAGTTGTTATTATTATGAAACGCCAATGGCTAATTGTGAACAATTTAGCATTAAAAATACACATTATTCAGGTCCGCGTTGTCGTCATGCGACTGGCAATTTTGACCAAATGTTCCACGTCCTAGTGAACTTGGCGTGCGTGATAGTTTAAGAATGTGTTCCGTCGACAAGTGCAAGATACACCTCATTGAATATTACTTTGCGTGTCACAGATCCATATTACATTTTGGTGAACTTCAAATTATTCAGACAGTTAACTTGATAAAATGAATAATTATAAAATAAATTTAAAAAGAAATAGACATAACATAAATAAATTATAAATGAGAACATCTGTTAAAGTTGCTTGTTGTTCACATATGTAAAGTTACATATGTAAAGTTACATATGTAAAGTTACATATGTAAAGTTACATATGTAAAGTTACATATGTAAAGATACATATGTAAAGTTACATATGTAAATTTACATATGTAAAGTTACATATGTAAAGTTACATATGTAAAGTTACATATGTAAAGTTACATATGTAAAGTTACATATGTAAAGTTACATATGTGATCAACATCGTTCTTTGATTTATCGACTTAGAAAGATGACATCCCTTGCACATTTTTGGGAAAATCTCACGGCCTACCGCTTGAGTGCCAAAATCTGCCGCCAGTGCGATATTTCAAGTGTTTAAAGCAATTACTCATGGTCAATCCAACTATACAATCTAACCAATATTTCATGTGTAATACGCCTCATAATAAGTAAATCCCCCCTAAATTTGAAAACAAATTATCAGGCCATAGAGCGGTTGTCTGTTCTGTATGCTATCCCCTCGCGACTTGGACAGGTTGCAGCGCGAAGCTCTAGATTTCCATTTACCGCCAGTACATCACGAAAAGATCCATCGCATTTTATGAAGGATTGTTTGGCATACATGCAAACTAAATCAAGGATGGCGGACGCAGTCGGGAAGATCGTAAGATTTCATTTGAAGAATATTAAACTAACTTACTTCCTATAGGTGGTAGTAAGGAAGCTGACAATCAGACATGCTAACTAAAGCGGTATTTGTCTGTGAAACTATACTTTGATGACTTCGATATGTGGTTAATCGAAACGGTCACCGATTTTTTCCCAATGCGCGTTTTCGGGGGCATCAGACGGGATACGAATTGTCCTCACCAGAAGCATGCAATATGAACAATTTACGCCAAATATCCTGGTAAATTAAATTGCTGTATGAGATATTTCATTAACAGTGCACTTCAAATTCATGCAACATTCAAAGAGCATCAACTGTTCGTTTCGCATGCATTGGGCAAACGATACAAAAATATACATTTGATCATCACTGGAGACTCTTGGCGACCCACTCAAAATGGCTTGGCGACCCAATTTTGGGTCGCGACCCATGGTTAAGAACCGCTTAACTACGAGATCCGTAACACGCTCTGCAAACTGCCGTCTCAGAAGCTCAACGAATGCATCGTAAGTGTCTGGCTTTCTGGTTCGTTTTCAGGAGTGTTGAAAAATGCAATAATTGTGACTCCCACAGTAGGTACTTGATCTCGAAAGGTAAGTTAACGGTACGTCCTTATATAGCGCAGTGTCCAGTCCTCAGGACTGCTCAAATTACTTTACACTTTACTCCCTAGTAGACATGTTTAATCGAACACCACCTTGACTTCTCTGGGAAGCATCTACACACGCTGCAATTAATGCGCGAAGACTATTCGGACACAAACATCCACCATTGTCTATGACTGGGTACTCATTCATATAGCTGAGTTAACTGGAGCAACGTAGAGTGACCGAACTTGCCCAAGGTTCGAAACCGCAGCACAGGATTCGAACCCGGGTTCTCTCTGTAGAGAGTCCGAAGCTCTAGCCACTGCACCACGGCGCTCCACAAAGCGGAAACGAACTGGAAGAAACGAACTAGAGAAGGGTTCTTTGTTTAGATACTCTCGTCCCTGAAGTTGAAAATTCACCAGACTGAGATGCCTCACGATGTCGACAAAAATATGAAACCTCGCACATGTGGATCAGCGATATCCAGCAGGCCTCGCCTTTGGAAACGTCTGCTCAACGAACTAGCCAATTACATGTATCAGCTCGTGCACGCGACCCTGCATACAACTGCTCAACGAACTAGCTAATTCCATGTATCAGCTCGTGCAGGCGACCCTGCATACGTGTGTTCAACGAACTAGCTAATTCCATGTATCAGCTCGTGCACGCGACCCTGCATACGTCTGCTCAACGAACTAGCTAATTCCATGGATCAGCTCGTGCACGCGACCCTGGATACGACTTCTCAACGAACTAGCTAATTCCGTGTATTAGCTCGTGCACGCGACCCTGCATACGTCTGCTCAACGAACTAGCTAATTCCGTGTATCAGCTCTTGCACGCGACCCTGCATACGTCTGCTCAACAAACTAGCTAATTCCGTGTATCAGCTCGTGCACGCGACCCTGCATACGTCTGCTCAAAGAACTAGCTAATTCCGTGTATCAGCTCGTGCACGCGACCCTGCATACGTCTGCTCAACGAACTAGCTAATTCCGTGTATCAGCTCTTGCACGCGACCCTGCATACGTCTGCTCAACAAACTAGCTAATTCCGTGTATCAGCTCGTGCACGCGACCCTGCATACGTCTGCTCAAAGAACTAGCTAATTCCGTGTATCAGCTCGTGCACGCGACCCTGCATACGTCTGCTCAACGAACTAGCTAATTCCGTGTATCAGCTCGTGCACGCGAACCTGCGTGGCACCTCGACTGAGCCAGCGCACTTCGCCGTAGTATAGGATATCTTGATGTTGCGTATTTTTCTCTGCTAGAAAGAGGTTGATCTGCTGGAGGTTTAGGCGTCGAGCGCGAACGTAGTTCACGGTCTTCACGACTGCGCTGAGTATCTTTTGCATGTTCATTGATTTGCGCATGCTTTCTTATGGGGTAGACGAAGCAGTGGGCCTGAAGAGATTCGCGATGGAACCTGCATCGTGTCGGACCTTTCCAATCAGCGAAACAATTTCTTTTGATCTTCCTCCCATGGAAGGTGCATCATGCAAATGTATATCCTATCTCTGACATAATACTTGCAGTTAAGACGTAGTGTCTATAAATATTATATAACAATACAAAGTAACATAGACAGGATATCGGTAATCAAGAATCTCAATCACAGGTGTCCATTGTCAAAGGCTAGCGCATGAGAATACATTCTGTAGTATATTCTGGACGCGGTTACGCCATCCAGTTTCTTGCGGTGAAGGCATAGGAAGCAGGAAGATATCCTCAACGGGAAAGTAACCCGCGTCCTCGGTCGCTAGATTGCTGTGCCGGTGTAGTATAGTATCGTGACTCCATAGTAAATTTATCTCCCTATGAAGTATCGTGACCGGGGGTCGAATTGCTTTTATGGTACCGTGGCCCCCGCTGTGGTATTTTGACGGTTGGTTGGAACAAAATTAGGCTAGACAAATTAGGTATGAAACAATTTTTAAAAGCAATTTAACTATACCTAACTGTGTTGTATTCCACAAAACACGATCTACCTGCAATGCGAGATCCATGCTAACTGAAATCAAAACACGGTCTACCTGCATTGCCTGAAATATAGGGGGTAAATTATGGGAGGTCACGATACTATTGTAGTATCGAAAGTGTATACAGTGCCCATGTTGCAGTGTAAGCTGGCTCTAGTAGGTGTTTAACTATACTAACAAAAATGCAGGTCGGCGTAATTATAAATCAAACGGCAAAGCGGATGTTATAAAGGATGACGTAAAACGTAAAACAATTAAACGTCACGAAGCAACGTCATTTGTTTTTTTTTTATCAAAGCGATGCTTGATGAACTAGCTAAATGGTGTTACCAGCGACGTTATATCACTGCAATGTCAACAAGCAAGCTTTCTTGTTGGTTGCACTGCAGTCCCTGTATGGCGTGTTTGGCATACACTGTGTCCCGAAGAATTGCCACGATTTGAGATGCTACGGACTGTCGAAGGCAAAGGATGGGCCGCATCAATTATTCACCGGCAATAATCTTATACCGATAATGAATGTATCGTGTGATCAAATATCCGACGGCGGAGGGTGGGTTGTGATGATGCGCCGAGTCGACGGTTCGTTACTCTTCAACCGGACATGGGCGGAATACAGAGACGGATTTGGAGAACATGGCGGCGCAAATACGAACCTGTGGATGGGCATGGAGCAGGTCTTCGATTTGACGGTTGCTGATCACATTCAACTACGGATTGAAGGTAGTTCATTTGAGGGAGAGAGTGTTTATCTTGAAGCTGACGAGTTCTACGTTGACGGTGAGGACGCTAATTACGCGTTGCATTTTGCCCGTTCGACCGGCTACGGTGCCGACATTGACCTAGACTGGAACCATCACAAAGGTGCACAATTCGCCACCATTGACCATTATCGTAACTCGTATTGTATACCGAGATACACAGGCGGGTGGTGGTACAAACAATGTCACAACATGTACTTGACTGGTGTGTATCGCAACAGCACTCAACTTAACTACTGGGGCATGTATATGCAGCATTTTAACGAAGCAAAGACATTAAAGAATTGCTTGATGATGTTCCGAAAGATGACACCCCCCACTCATTGTTACAACCCTTGCTTGTACGGCGGTACATGCGTGTACGACTTACCCACCAACGTCTCCACCTGTTATTGCGAGAGAATGCGTTGCGGGCCCACTTGTCAGGTGATCAACCCGTGCGTGAACACAGGAGCGTGCGACTACACCCCGGCCACCAATAAAACCCGCTGTATCTGCCCGAAGACAGAGTGCGGGCCTATCTGCGAATTTCAATGCGACAATGGCGGCACCTGTGTGTACTTACCAGCCACTCACACCCACCGCTGTGACTGCCCGCCAACACACTGCGGCGCAATGTGTGAATTCGGGAACCCGTGCGAGAATGGCGCAGCATGCGAATATTCGTCGACCACCAAGAAAAACCGCTGTGTCTGCCCGAGCACTCGCTGCGGTCCTACCTGCGAGTTCCACTGCAACAATGGCGGCACCTGTGAGTACTCGCCGACCGCCAACATTCACCGCTGTGTCTGTCCGGCATCGCAGTGCGGGACAACGTGTGAAGCTAAGAACCCTTGCGTCAACGGCGCCGCATGCGAGTATTCGTTGGAAACCAAAGAAGCCCACTGTACCTGCTCGAGCGCCTACTGCGGGGCGACGTGTCAGAAGGAAAACCCGTGCAAAAATAACGCAACTTGTGCATACGACAAGAACACAAAGGAGGATTCGTGCGTATGCGCCGCTGGGTTCTCAGGGGCCACCTGCACCGAAATCAAGGGAGCCGTGGAGAAGACAGTACACAGTAATGTGCTTCCGATCACTCTAGTTTTCTTGTTCATCATTGCCGGCACCATCATCGCCATCTTTTGGTACGCGAAGACCCAAAAAAAGAGACAAGCTGCGCAGAAGAAAAACGCTGATGAGGAGGCGGAAACCGAAGCAGCATGTCAACGACTGTTGGCCGCAGAAACGGAAACTGGCGAGACTAACTTTCTGTCGGGTTTATTTGGCTATTAAGCGCGATTTTCATTGGTCAATAATATACATACAGGAATTCGAAAACAAAAAATTGAATCGGTCCTCGGCAGTTGCCAAATTGTATCATTGTCTGTGTGTTTGATGGACGGCTGTCTAAGGCACTAACCGGTGCGAGGATGATATTTGTTCACTTTCTTTCTGTTGCTGCATTAAAACATCGATCTCACACACATACGAGTTATTTATACACACACACGCGCACACACGCGCGCGCACACACACACACACACACACACACAAACACACACACACACACACACACACACATAGTATCTTGCCCAGGCTTGCGCCCTGGAACGCCAACTAGGGCGCATCATCCGTGGTCGACTCCTGACAGACGGAGGCCTAATACTACTAGATATATATATACATATATATATATATCATATACATACATGGTATATATATATATATACATATATATATACATGTATATATATATATATATACATATATATATACATATATATATATATATATGTATATATATATATATATATATATATATATATATATATATATTAGCAATCTAAACAATGTAATCTGATATATGCCATCACATTTACAAATATATATATATACACATATATATATAATTATATGCATATTTATGTATACATACATGCATACATGCACACACAGGCACACACACACACACACACAGGCACACACACACACACACACACACACATATGTATACAAATAAGCCTACAAATATAAATAGGTTAAACATTAAGAAAATTAAAAACGATAAGTTTTAAAAATTATAAGAAATAATTAAATAAATACATATATAAATAAAATAAAAATCTCAAATTTAAAATGCGGTGTGTTTTAACCAAACTAATACATACGGGGCCTTTAGGAACACAATATTACAAATGCACGTACATTTTAGAAAGCCGTTGTCGATGTTGCATACACATTTGTAATACCATAAATATTATTGCGCAATAGAGCATCAAATGTGTCGGTACTCGGTAGCAGCAGTGACAAACTTGCTACTCGCACGGGTACGACTTACCAATTACATATTGCAAAAGGATAGAATTCGTGCGTTTAGGAAACCGTAGGCAATTTGAAATAAACTTAATACAGCCTGTATGGCTCGAGTGCAATGTTTCTCAGCTGGATTCCCCCACGACAACTCCCGTGCCTGGGTCTTTTAATGCCCCGACCCCCTAACATATCTACCGGGATAAACAACTTCAGGAATCGGGTCCGGGTTTTTGCGCACAATTCATTGTACTGGTTCAGGGTAAAAGGACATTGACAGACGACTGTGATATGTGAAAACAGATTCTCATTACACTGGGGAAGACTCTGGAAAACAAGAAGAGCGTGATACTGGTGCTACTAGATCTCAGTGCCGCTTTTGATACTGTCAACCACCATTTGCTGTGCTGGCTGAGTATCTGTCACAGCGAACACAGGCAGTTAAAGTTGGCAACATCATTTCAAGAAGTGTCTATCTAACATGTGGTATGCTTCAGGATAACGTGCTTGGACCTCTTCTGTTCACGATCTACTGCCTTGGACTCAACCATGTGTTTGAGCATCATCAACTGCGCTATCATATGTACGCAGATGATACGCAATTATACGTGGACTTTCCCCGTGACCAGCCACTTACAATGGCCACCGACTGAATATCTCGTTGAACCACCGACATGAAAGCGTGGATGTCTTACCATCATCTCCTGCTTAACGAGAACAAAACAACAGAGGTGATCGTCATATCTGCAGTGAACAATCGGAAACTTGTTAACCCGCCTGGTGAGTGGTGACCATTGATGTATGTGGCTGTGCTGTTTCGCCGAAGCCGGTTATCCACGACATCGGCGTTCTACTCGACAACACTACGTCGATGACGAATCAAGTGCGTCGTGTTTGCCAGGTGGCATATTGTCACCTCCGAAGCATCGCGTTGATTAGGAAGCAGAACCATTGTGAACGCCTTAGTCATGTCACGTATTAATTACAGTCCAGTCAATCTGTGGTTCAACCTCAAACAAATTGCAATAGTAAGTTTTGAGGCATTTTTAGATTCTACTGTATGCTTATGTTACCAGAAAAAAGTCCACCAAAATTCACTTGGTGGAACATTGTCATTTTCGCATATTGCCAAGTGGTCATGTCTCACTGAAAATTAGGGGATACACGTAATTAATGTTGTATAACTTAGTTTCTGTGAGAATACTATAAAGATGATGTATATCGTTGCATTTAGCTGTGTAATTGTGCCTAACAAAGTGTCATTGCAATGGGTATTAAGGTCAGAATCGTATTCTAAACACATTTGCAAATTATCGCAATTTACATGTACCCCGATTTTTGGCCTAGTCCAGTCAATCTATGGTTTAGCCTCAAACATTGTAATAGCAATCATTATGGCGTTTTTAGTTAGCATTATATGTTTGCATTATCAAATAAAAAGTCCACAGAAATAAATTCACGTGGTGGAACATTTTCATTTCTGACGATAATGAGAAGTGGTCGAAAGTCGCTGCCATCAAGTTTAATTCCATTTAGCATTCAGCTCGTGCACGCGACCCTGCATACGTCTGCTCAACAAACTAGCTAATTCCATGTATCAGCTCGTGCACGCGACCCTGCATACGTCTGCTCAACGAACTAGCTAATTCCGTGTATCAGCTCGTGCACGCGACCCTGCATACGTCTGCTCAACGAACTAGCTAATTCCGTGTATCAGCTCGTGCACGCGACCCTGCATACGTCTGCTCAACGAACTAGCTAATTCCGTGTATCAGCTTGTGCACGCGACCCTGCATACGTCTGCTCAACGAACTAGCTAATTCCGTGTATCAGCTCGGGCACGCGACCCTGCATACGTCTGCTCAACGAACTAGCTAATTCCGTGTATCAGCTCGTGCACGCGACCCTGCATACGTCTGCTCAACGAACTAGCTAATTCCGTGTATCAGCTCGTGCACGCGAACCTGCGTGGCACCTCGACTGAGCCAGCGCACTTCGCCGTAGTATAGGATATATTGATGTTGCGTATTTTTCTCTGCTAGAAAGAGGTTGATCTGCTGGAGGTTTAGGCGACGAGCGCGAACGTAGTTCACGGTCTTCACGACTGCGCTGAGTATCTTTTGCATGTTCATTGATTTGCGCATGCTTTCTTATGGGGTAGACGAAGCAGTGGGCCTGAAGAGATTCGCGATGGATCCTGCATCGTGTCGGACCTTTCCAATCAGCGAAACAATTTCTTTTGATCTTCCTCCCATGGAAGGTGCATCATGCAAATGTATATCCTATCTCTGACATAATACTTGCAGTTAAGACGTAGTGTCTATAAATATTATATAACAATACAAAGTAACATAGACAGGATATCGGTAATCAAGAATCTCAATCACAGGTGTCCATTGTCAAAGGCTAGCGCATGAGAATACATTCTGTAGTACATTCTGGACGCGGTTACGCCATCCAGTTTCTTGCGGTGAAGGCATAGGAAGCAGGAAGATATCCTCAACGGGAAAGTAACCCGCGTCCTCGGTCGCTAGATTGCTGTGCCGGTGTAGTATAGTATCGTGACTGCATAGTAAATTTATCCCCCTATGAAGTATCGTGACCGGGGGTCGAATTGCTTTTATGGTACCGTGGCCCCCGCTGTGGTATTTTGACGGTTGGTTGGAACAAAATTAGGCTAGACAAATTAGGTATGAAACAATTTTTTTAAAAGCAATTTAACTATACCTAACTGTGTTGTATTCCACAAAACACGATCTACCTGCAATGCGAGATCCATGCTAACTGAAATCAAAACACGGTCTACCTGCATTGCCTGAAATATAGGGGGTAAATTATGGGAGGTCACGATACTATTGTAGTATCGAAAGTGTATACAGTGTCCATGTTGCAGTGTAAGCTGGCTCTAGTAGGTGTTTAACTATACTAACAAAAATGCAGGTCGGCGTAATTATAAATCAAACGGCAAAGCGGATGTTATAAAGGATGACGTAAAACGTAAAACAATTAAACGTCACGAAGCAACGTCATTTGTTTTTTTTTATCAAAGCGATGCTTGATGAACTAGCTAAATGGTGTTACCAGCGACGTTATATCACTGCAATGTCAACAAGCAAGCTTTCTTGTTGGTTGCACTGCAGTCCCTGTATGGCGTGTTTGGCATACACTGTGTCCCGAAGAATTGCCACGATTTGAGATGCTACGGACTGTCGAAGGCAAAGGATGGGCCGCATCAATTATTCACCGGCAATAATCTTATACCGATAATGAATGTATCGTGTGATCAAATATCCGACGGCGGAGGGTGGGTTGTGATGATGCGCCGAGTCGACGGTTCGTTACTCTTCAACCGGACATGGGCGGAATACAGAGACGGATTTGGAGAACATGGCGGCGCAAATACGAACCTGTGGATGGGCATGGAGCAGGTCTTCGATTTGACGGTTGCTGATCACATTCAACTACGGATTGAAGGTAGTTCATTTGAGGGAGAGAGTGTTTATCTTGAAGCTGACGAGTTCTACGTTGACGGTGAGGACGCTAATTACGCGTTGCATTTTGCCCGTTCGACCGGCTACGGTGCCGACATTGACCTAGACTGGAACCATCACAAAGGTGCACAATTCGCCACCATTGACCATTATCGTAACTCGTATTGTATACCGAGATACACAGGCGGGTGGTGGTACAAACAATGTCACAACATGTACTTGACTGGTGTGTATCGCAACAGCACTCAATTTAACTACAGGGGCATGTATATGCAGCATTTTAACGAAGCAAAGACATTAAAGAATTGCTTGATGATGTTCCGAAAGATGACACCCCCCACTCATTGTTACAACCCTTGCTTGTACGGCGGTACATGCGTGTACGACTTACCCACCAACGTCTCCACCTGTTATTGCGAGAGAATGCGTTGCGGGCCCACTTGTCAGGTAATCAACCCGTGCGTGAACACAGGAGCGTGCGACTACACCCCGGCCACCAATAAAACCCGCTGTATCTGCCCGAAGACAGAGTGCGGGCCTATCTGCGAATTTCAATGCGACAATGGCGGCACCTGTGTGTACTTACCAGCCACTCGCACCCACCGCTGTGACTGCCCGCCAACACACTGCGGCGCAATGTGTGAATTCGGGAACCCGTGCGAGAATGGCGCAGCATGCGAATATTCGTCGACCACCAAGAAAAACCGCTGTGTCTGCCCGAGCACTCGCTGCGGTCCTACCTGCGAGTTCCACTGCAACAATGGCGGCACCTGTGAGTACTCGCCGACCGCCAACATTCACCGCTGTGTCTGTCCGGCATCGCAGTGCGGGACAACGTGTGAAGCTAAGAACCCTTGCGTCAACGGCGCCGCATGCGAGTATTCGTTGGAAACCAAAGAAGCCCACTGTACCTGCTCGAGCGCCTACTGCGGGGCGACGTGTCAGAAGGAAAACCCGTGCAAAAATAACGCAACTTGTGCATACGACAAGAACACAAAGGAGGATTCGTGCGTATGCGCCGCTGGGTTCTCAGGGGCCACCTGCACCGAAATCGAGGGAGCCGTGGAGAAGACAGTACACAGTAATGTGCTTCCGATCACTCTGGTTTTCTTGTTCATCATTGCCGGCACCATCATCGCCATCTTTTGGTACGCGAAGACCCAAAAAAAGAGACAAGCTGCGCAGAAGAAAAACGCTGAGGAGGAGGCGGAAACCGAAGCAGCATGTCAACGACTGTTGGCCGCAGAAACGGAAACTGGCGAGACTAACTTTCTGTCGGGTTTATTTGGCTATTAAGCGCGATTTTCATTGGTCAATAATATACATACAGGAATTCGAAAACAAAAAATTGAATCGGTCCTCGGCAGTTGCCAAATTGTATCATTGTCTGTGTGTTTGATGGACGGCTGTCTAAGGCACTAACCGGTGCGAGGATGATATTTGTTCACTTTCTTTCTGTTGCTGCATTAAAACATCGATCTCACACACATACGAGTTATTTATACACACACACGCGCACACACGCGCGCGCACACACACACACACACACACACACAAACACACACACACACACACACACACACATAGTATCTTGCCCAGGCTTGCGCCCTGGAACGCCAACTAGGGCGCATCATCCGTGGTCGACTCCTGACAGACGGAGGCCTAATACTACTAGATATATATATACATATATATATATCATATACATACATGGTATATATATATACATATATATATATACATGTATATATATATATATACACATTATATATGTATATATATATATACATATATATATATATATATATATATATATATTAGCAATCTAAACAATGTAATCTGATATATGCCATCACATTTACAAATATATATATATATATATATACACATATATATATATAATTATATGCATATATATGTATACATACATGCATACATGCACACACACAGGCACACACACACACACACACACACACACACACACACACACACACACACACACACACACACACACACACACACACACACACACACACACACACACATATGTATACAAATAAGCCTACCAATATAAATAGGTTAAACATTAAGAAAATTAAAAACGATAAGTTTTAAAAATTATAAGAAATAATTAAATAAATACATATATAAATAAAATAAAAATCTCAAATTTAAAATGCGGTGTGTTTTAACCAAACTAATACATACGGGGCCTTTAGGAACACAATATTACAAATGCACGTACATTTTAGAAAGCCGTTGTCGATGTTGCATACACATTTGTAATACCATAAATATTATTGCGCAATAGAGCATCAAATGTGTCGGTACTCGGTAGCAGCAGTGACAAACTTGCTACTCGCACGGGTACGACTTACCAATTACATATTGCAAAAGGATAGAATTCGTGCGTTTAGGAAACCGTAGGCAATTTGAAATAAACTTAATACAGCCTGTATGGCTCGAGTGCAGTGTTTCTCAGCTGGATTCCCCCACGACAACTCCCGTGCCTGGGTCTTTTAATGCCCCGACCCCCTAACATATCTACCGGGATAAACAACTTCAGGAATCGGGTCCGGGTTTTTGCGCACAATTCATTGTACTGGTTCAGGGTAAAAGGACATTGACAGACGACTGTGATATGTGAAAACAGATTCTCATTACACTGGGGAAGACTCTGGAAAACAAGAAGAGCGTGATACTGGTGCTACTAGATCTCAGTGCCGCTTTTGATACTGTCAACCACCATTTGCTGTGCTGGCTGAGTATCTGTCACAGCGAACACAGGCAGTTAAAGTTGGCAACATCATTTCAAGAAGTGTCTATCTAACATGTGGTATGCTTCAGGATAACGTGCTTGGACCTCTTCTGTTCACGATCTACTGCCTTGGACTCAACCATGTGTTTGAGCATCATCAACTGCGCTATCATATGTACGCAGATGATACGCAATTATACGTGGACTTTCCCCGTGACCAGCCACTTACAATGGCCACCGACTGAATATCTCGTTGAACCACCGACATGAAAGCGTGGATGTCTTACCATCATCTCCTGCTTAACGAGAACAAAACAACAGAGGTGATCGTCATATCTGCAGTGAACAATCGGAAACTTGTTAACCCGCCTGGTGAGTGGTGACCATTGATGTATGTGGCTGTGCTGTTTCGCCGAAGCCGGTTATCCACGACATTGGCGTTCTACTCGACAACACTACGTCGATGACGAATCAAGTGCGTCGTGTTTGCCAGGTGGCATATTGTCACCTCCGAAGCATCGCGTTGATTAGGAAGCAGAACCATTGTGAACGCCTTAGTCATGTCACGTATTGATTACAGTCTAGTCAATCTGTGGTTCAACCTCAAACAAATTGCAATAGTAAGTTTTGAGGCATTTTTAGATTCTACTGTATGCTTATGTTACCAGAAAAAAGTCCACCAAAATTCACTTGGTGGACCATTGTCATTTTCGCATATTGCCAAGTGGTCATGTCTCACTGAAAATTAGGGGGTACACGTAATTAATGTTGTATAACTTAGTTTCTGTGAGAATACTATAAAGATGATGTATATCGTTGCATTTAGCTGTGTAATTGTGCCTAACAAAGTGTCATTGCAATGGATATTAAGGTCAGAATCGTATTCTAAACACATTTGCAAATTATCGCAATTTACATGTACCCCGATTTTTGGCCTAGTCCAGTCAATCTATGGTTTAGCCTCAAACATTGTAATAGCAATCATTATGGCGTTTTTAGTTAGCATTATATGTCTGCATTATCAAATAAAAAGTCCACAGAAATAAATTCACGTGGTGGAACATTTTCATTTCTGACGATAATGAGAAGTGGTCGAAAGTCGCTGCCATCAAGTTTAATTCCATTTAGCAATAATATGAACATCATTTTCTAAACACAATGAAACCCGAATTTTAGCCGCCACAGGGAGAAGCTTTGCGATCAACAAAATTTTGCTTATTGCTTATTACATATTATAGTCATAAACCTGTTTATTTCAACACAGTTTATGTCCTTAGCTACTGTTTCTAAATAGTAACACCGTTTTCATGAATATGTTAGTATGCTTTGAATTTGGTTGATATTTTAACTCGGGTACTTATTCCAATATTAGTTATCTTCAACAAAACAATACGCTATAAAAATTGCAGTGAGGTGTGTGCGTACATCCTTATTATTGCTTAACATGACACTTTCAAACACTACTGTCGTTGAGAGCTTCCACGGAGATGTTAGTTGCAATTTGACACACCACGCACAGAAGTACACTCTAATCCGTTCTTTCCACAACTACATCCCAACGGATTGTAGTTTGTCTTTGCCAACAGTTCACTCGGTCGTCTGGTGAAATGTATACGTATGGCAGAATCACTCGCTGCGTTTGTCAACAAAGATACAAGTATACAAGGCTATCGTCGCCATTCGTCACTACCCTTTTGTATGGGGCAGGTGCGAGAGTAGTATAGAGGTCCTGTACGGTCTCAAAACCCTACTTATAAAAAACTTTTTAATGACCACTAAACGTTTTCGGGAACCTACTTATAATAAAGATCAAAGGCTTTTTTGACACTAATCGTTTTCGGGAACCTACTTATAAAAAACGTGATTGATTACCCTGGTAATTTGATACTAATTGGACACCTACTTATAAAAAACGTGATGGATTACCCCGAGGTGCCACCTAGCGGTGAGCGCAGAGACCCTTTTAGTTCATCCCCTAGCGATCAACGCCGTACTTAGCGCGTGCTGACGTAAGCAATAATGCGTTTATTGCGCGAATATATAACCACGATAAAACCACTGTGTGCAGATTCTCCCCGTCAGCCCTATGTGGATGCCCCACTGTACCCTATATTGACAGCAGCGATAAGCGCTGCGGCTGCTGGAGTGGACTATGACCCCTGCATGACAGCATAGGTGGCTAAGGCTGTGCGTTCTAGTGTTCTGATTAAAACGAAACCAATGCGTTTAAATAAATAAATACATCTAGTCGTGGGATTACAACGAAACCAAATGCATAAATACGCTAACGTACAGTTGGTGTCACTGTATGTAGGGTGTGTATGCACTGGATACAGACGCGTGAAAACGTGAGTAGTAGAGAGAAATTTATTGCTGCATTATGGCAGTGGTCCCCATATTGAAGTAGCACGATTTATGTCCCAAACAATCGGGAAGAGTGTTGTAGTTGGTGGTGAATTGAATCCACGTCGTGGATAACATTCCGTTTGTGGTATCGGTGTGCGCCACAACCCAGTGATGAGGTCTTGTTGAAGAAATATTGTTATGAGGCTGCTGTCGTCTGGGTCGTGGCTGGTGGATGCAGGTGGCGTTTGGGTTGTTGAAGTCGGAGTCTGTGTTTGACGAGGTAACGGTTGGACCGTGCATGTCGGCCTATGAAAGAAACAACCACAATACGTGTAAACAAAGGGTATGAAACATGCATGCATGCATGTATAAAAACAGGCTGTTGTTTAAACAAAGTATGATAACCATGCATGCGTAAAAGCAGACTTACGTGTTGACAACTGTTTAAACAAAGGGTCATGCATAAAATAAACAACCACAACATGCATGCATGCATGCATGCGTAAAAGCAGGCTTACGTGCTTACAACTGTTTAAAACAATGTACGCACGTACACATGCATGCATAAAAGCAGTGTTTTATCCATTGTGACATGCATGGCTTACAACTGTTTAAACAAAGGGTGCTGCATAAAAGCAGTGTGTTAGGAGACGATCCATTGTGACATGCATGGCTTACAACTGTTTAAACAAATGGTGTCAATGCATGAACGCGCACACGCATGCATGCACGCATGCACGTACACATGCATGCATGCATACATAAAAGCAGTCTTACCGATGAGTTGGTTTTAAAAAATATACGCACGTACACATGCATGCATGCATGCATGCATGCATGCATAAAAGCAGTGTTTTATCCATTGTGACATGCATGACTTACAACTGTTTAAACAAAGGGTGCTGCATAAAAGCAGTGTGTTAGGAGACGATCCATTGTGACATGCATGGCTTACAACTGTTTAAACAAAGGGTGTCAATGCATGAACGCGCACACGCATGCATGCACGCATGCACGCACACACGCATGCACGTACACATACATGCATGCATGCATACATAAAAGCAGTCTTACCGATGTGTAGACGAACGATGAGTTGATGTTGAGCTGTTCATTGTGGCTGAGATATTGAAAACTGATCAGGAGTGTTGGACTGCGAAATGGTGAATGAGCAATGAGTGCGCACAACGTCAAACACAGCGGTGGCGCATGACACTACGGCTTATCGTGATCGGAATGTGAACGGAGAACAATGGATTTTTACAAACAATAAACGAAACGTTAAAAGCATGAAATTAAACGTGGTATACGATCGCTGTGGGGTCAGGAAACACGAGGTGCAGTGATAATAGAGAAATTCGATGTAAAAGTCACATTTGACGATGGATGTACTGACGTGACCGCTAACTTTTTTCCTAAAACAAATTCCTCCGTAGACTTGGCAGAATGTGTAAAGTGCACAGGCACGTAATTTTGAAATCTGTTGCGCGTGACTTATCGCGATTGGAATGTGAACGGAGAGGAGAACAAAGGATTTTTAAAAACAATAAACGAAAAGTTAAAAGCATGAAAATAAACGTTGTATACGTTCGCTGTGGGGTAGGGAATTACGCGGTAAAGTGATATTAGAGAAATTCGATGTAAAGAGAGATTTAACGATGAATGTACTGACGTGACCGGAAACTTTTTTTCCGAAAACAAAATGCATGGGATGTATGAAGTATGCATACGGATAATTAAGTAAGATAACGGTATTAGTGTGAAGTGCGCATGCGCGTTATGTTGTAGACAATGGCATTTCAAAAACAATAAACGATCAGTTAAAAGCATGAAAGTAACCGTTATACACGATGAGTTTGGGCTCTGGAATCGAGTGGTGTAATAATATTAGAGAAATTCGATGTAAAAGACACATTTGACGATGGATGTACTGACGTGACCGCTAACTTTTTTCCTAAAACAAATTCCTCGGTATCGACGTCGTTTGCGTTAAGTACGCATGCGCGAGATTTGTAAGATAACTGTAGACTGTTAAGTGCGCATGCGCGTTATTTTGAAAAGTATAAAACGGTTGAGAAAATGCTATGTTGTATGTCGCCGGAGTTCTAACGTGTATTGTTTCTACAGCAGCAGCAGCAAGCAGCAGATGTTCTTCCGCGAAAACATGGCAGATGAGATTCCACCAAAAAAGACCAAGGCACCGCGCAAGCAGTCACTGAAGGCGGCCAGCGGTCAACAGCAGCAACCTTCGCCGGTGGTAGCAGCGCTGTCAACGGGAGCGACACCTGTTAAGCGGCCCGTGGTGCTCATTGCGCCACCGTTGACTGCTGCTGTCGGGCGTAAGAGAAGCGCCGAAGAGGCGCCCTTGGGCACCGTCGAGACGGCTGAGAGACACCCACCCCTGACGCGGAGCGCCTCACTCGAGCGCGAATGCGAATCGTCGGCGTCGACGCGCGCCACATTGGTGAGTCTGAGGCACCTGAAGTGTGCTGCCAACGGTGTGTATAAACTTCCGTTGCCCGTTATGATCGACGCTGTGTCGTACAAAGAGGTTGGCGCCTATTTGGGATGTTCCCGTTGTCGCCGAAAATTGCAGAAAAGCAAAGGCGGGGAACTGATATGCCGAACGCACGGTGGAGTGTTGGTACCGAAATATTTCTTCGCGTTGCGTGTTATGGTGAAGACGGCGAGGAGGAGGAATACGAGCTTTGGCTTACTTTATTTGATAGCCAAATGTCTAATCTCGTCGAGTACACGGCCGAGTACTTGGTGGAGTTGAGCGAGGAGGAACTCCGCGATACTGTGCTTGAGTTAACCGGCACGAAAGTGGAGATCAGTGTGCGTAAGACGACTTGGAACGGGGAGCCCTCGTATACCGTGCGCACACTGAAGAGATACGACGACGATGACGACTAATGTGTTGTGTTGTGTTGTTTGTAGGAAGGATGGCCGATACTGGTAGATTTGTTGACACACGCGAACGTGCAACAACGAATGAGAGAGCGTCGTAGTCGTGAAATAACCGAGGAGGCCTTTCAACTATTAACCGAGACGGCCAATAATTACATAAGGGCGTTTTGGTTAGCTTACGAAGCGAACTTATTTAGTATTCCGTAACTAACAGTTGTTGTGCTTATATGCTGTAGGAAGTGCGCCGCGTACTGCAAGGTATGCTGGCAAACAACGAAAGGATCCGTGCTCAGTACGACGAGGTTGCCACGTTCGTAAGAACGTTGTTGGAACGCGAAGTGGAGGGGTCGATAAAGAGGGAGGAACAGGTCAAGAAGGAGGCGGACTAATCATAATAATAATGTGTTTGTAGGAGGCGTTGATGCAACACACCAGGCGTGAGTGTATGTGCGACTTCCTACACGCGTTGCTGACGGTGATTCGTAAAGAGTAGAACATAATGCTTTGTGCTGTAGGGTGGAAGCGGAGTGCGTGACGCCCACGTATTGGACGCGATCATCGAGGAGGCGCTGGGTGGATCGGATGCGATCCGAATGCGTCCTCCTCCACCGACGTATAACGAAAGCGTGTACACGCCGCTGGGGACGATGGGACCGACGTGCGCTCCGTGCTGGAGCCTATCGGAGGAGGTGGCGTCCCAACGTCAAATCGTCGTGCCGAGCAGGGTCCAGTTGGTCTGCCGTTATGAACGGCTCGCAATGGACCTCGTCGCCGAGACCTTCGGTGAAATGATTCTGGAGCGGGAGCGGGATCATTGCGGGGTATGCGAGCCGAATGAAGGCTGCCCATATGTACACATGCCCGGCTATCGCGCGGGACGGCCAAACCGTGTATACATGCAGCGTTTCGATAACACGGGCTGTATCGTAACGCGATATTTCAACAGCGTCATGGAAACGTTCCTGCGTCGGTCGCTTATTCCCTGTTTCACGCGACTTGTGCAAATTCTACACGAAACTACGGTGTCAACTTTCGGTGGTCAGCAGCCGCAAACGGGTCGTGCGGGAAAGTTGTATTTGGTGCAGTTTGTGTCGGACTGGCTGTTAGGAACGAACTGGCGCGATTACATGAACCGTGTGCAGCTGGAGTCGGCCGTGCACACGTACGTGAAGCGCCGGAGCGGACTGGAATGAAGAACGAACAATAGAATAAAGAACACTGCTTGTTTTGCTAATATTTGCTTGCTATTGAAACAAATGCTTCAACGCTGTGTTTGAATGTTGTAAGCTACTGAATAAAACGTTCAAAATGTACTTTCCGTTTCCGAGTTACATTACCCAAAACAAGTCACCGCTAGGGTTACCTAAAACATTCCGAGTTAGTTATAAAAATTACCGCTCGTTCGCAACCACCACTCGTTACCGCAAACACATTCCTTCCACTATCGTTCCGAGTTACCCGCACTCCCCACCACTAGGGTTACCTAAAACATTCCGAGTTAGTTATAAAAATTACCGCTAGTTCGCAACCACCATCATTCGTTACCGCAAAAAACATTCCTTCCACTATCGGTCCGAGTTACCCGCATTACCTAAAACCACATCCCCCCGCTAGGGTATACTTACCACCACCACCACCACCACAGCCACCACTGTTATAAATAGCGGTGCTCGAAAAAATATCAGCACATTAGAGAATGCCATCACCACCACCACCTACTAGATGGCAATGTCCGAAATGCGGGGGCTATTTCGCGAAACAATCATCGTTAGAGCGACACGCGAAGAGTTCAAAAAGATGCGGCAACGAAGCGCTATGCGTAAAACGCCGTGAGTGTCCAAAATGTGGCGCGACGTACACTACGCGCACCGCTATGCTACGACACCTGAAGCTGCGGTGTGGCCGTCAGACGTCGCCACCTCCTGGTAGTAGTAATGAACCATCGGTGGAGGCGGCAGCCGCTAGGGCGCCGTCACCCGACGATCTACAGCGTATCGTGGACGAGCACCGGCGTGGCATAGAGACGTCGGTAGCGCGCGGTGCCGTGCAGTCCCGTTACAACTATCGCATGACCGCCTGTACGAGTACGCGGGTGCTCGAACCGCGTCTGAGGGAAATGTTTCGCGAACAAAAGAATGCGTTTAAAATTAACGTAAGCTACGGTTTCGTATTACGCCACAAGGTGTCGGCTCGGTATCGATATTTTCATTCTTCCTGTAACTGTTGCGGTCGCCTCCTCGAAACACCCGCCGTAGTTACCGATAGCCGTTCGTTCGAACGATTCCTCGACGCCGTGCGCATGACCGACGTACTGCAGTACGCCATCGCGCAGCGTCCCGACTCGGGGTGGATCGTCGAGCTCGTAACGAACGCCACCTACTTCGTGAACGCCATCATCGCCCATCCTATCGGGTGCGTTGGCGTGACGCTTCCCGCCTACGTGCGCCTCAACAGGGCCATCGCGTCGTTGACGAAAGATCATCGAGGTACGTCCTACCACGACCATCTATGCCTCTTCCGATGGATCGGCCTGCACCTACATGGTCACCGACGAAGCGAAAGTGGCCGCCACATCGATACGAACCGTTTAACGAAAGTCGCTAAACGACTGCACGCGCAGTATTGTCGCGCCGCGCGCACGTCGGACTCGAACGGTGTGCGCCTGAACGAACTGGATCGCGTGGAGACGGTTTTCGACATCAACGACGTCGTCTATCGACTGACGAATGACGTCGCCGAACTACTCCGTCGGTCGCGCGAAGCGCACCCAACGACCCTGAACGTCAACCTGTACGAGACGCACTTCTCGTACATAAGCGATCTGCGCGCGTACACGAAAACGTACAAGTGCGGAAAATGTGGCAACGCCCTCTGGCGGAGCGCGTCCAAGTTACGACGTCACGAAGCGACGTGCGAAGGTGGCGTTCGTCACTTGTTCCCCGGCGGTATCTACCGACCGTCGCCGTCCGTATTCGAGCGGCTCGACGACGAAGGCATCGACGTCGGCGACAACGACTTGCGCTACTACCCGTACCGCGCGACGTTCGATTTTGAATGCTATTTCGCCGATAACGATCTGCCGACGGATACCGACAAATGCCGGTGGATCGGGCGACACGAACTGCTCAGCGTGAGCGTCGCGTCGAACGTGCCCGGTCACGAAGCGGCGCGGTGTAACGTCACGACCGGCGATTCGACGGAACTCGCGCGTCGGCTCATCGACGACCTGGAAGCGGTGAGCGCGACGGCGTGCGCGATTCTATGCCAACGCTACGACGCGACCTTCGAGGCGCTCGACGCGCTCGACGCCGACTGGCGGCGACGGTGCAACGACGACGACGACGACGCGTCACCGTACGCCACTCTCGCCGACCGCCTGTGGACGCACCTTCGTTAAATACCCGTACTGGAATTCAATTCGGGTAAGTACGATCTCAATGTCGACAAGAAGTACTTGACCCCCCTGCTCATAACCGGCGACGCGCAGCACACGTCGTCGGCGTTTACCATTAAACGTCAGAACAATTACATGTGCCTGTCGACGACGACGTTGAAGTTCCTGGACATAACGAATTACCTCGCGCCCGGCGTTAGCTACGATCGTTTTCTGAAAGCGTATGGTTGCTCGGCAACGAAGGGGTACTTTCCGTACGAACATATCGACGCGTTGACGCGTCTGGACGAAACCGCCCTGCCGCCGCGCGAAGCTTTCTACAGCCACCTGAAACGCGAGGGAATCTCCGCGGAGGCGTACAAGATTTGCGCGACGGCGTGGCGTGACGAGGGCATGACGTCGATGCGCGATTTTCTGATTTGGTATAACAATCGAGACGTGGCGCCGTTTCTCGAGGCCATCGTTCGCCAGTTCGCCTTCTATCGGCGCCGACGTATCGACATGTTCAAGGACGCCATCAGCGTACCGGGGTTGACGTTGTTGTATCTGTTCAACGACCTGCCGACGTCGATCCATTTCTCGCTTTTCAACGAGCCGAACAAAGATCTACACCGTCTGCTGCAGTCGCAGATCGTCGGCGGCCCATCGATCATCTTCGCGCGCCACCACGAGGCCGACGTGACGGCGATTCGAGGCGGCGACGCGCCGTGTCGTTCGATAGTTGGCTTCGACGCAAACGGCCTCTATCTATGGGCGATAATGCAGGATATGCCGACGGGCTGGTACACGCGCCGGCACGCGGAGAACGCCTTTCGAGCGGAACGCGTGCACCGCTACGGATGTACGGCCGTGGAGAGGTTGACGTGGGTGGAGGCGCAAACCGGCGCGCGTATACGTCACCAGTTGAACGGACGCGAGAAGCGCATCGGAAAGCATCGGATCGCCGTGACCACCTACCTGCGTCGTTTCGTCGACGACGTCGTCGAAATGTGGGAGTGCCAGTGGCACGCCGTGAGACTGCCCACGGCGCCGACGCCACACGACACGTCACGATGGCAACCACCCACCACCATTACGCGATCGACGATACTGGGGGCGGTGCGCGACGGCTCTCTGTTCGGCCTCGCAGTGCGATATCGCCGTGCCGGAAGCGCTGCGCGACAAATTCGCCGAAATGCAGCCCGTATTCAAAAACGTCGATATCGTGCGCGACGATATCAGCCCGTTTATGCGCGACTACGCCGAGTCGCACGATCTCCTCACCCGTCCTCAACGGACGCTCGTCGGTAGCTAATTCGGCGCCGAGATCGTGTTCGCGACGCCCCTCCTACGCTGGTATCTGGCGCACGGTCTCGTCGTCGAGCGCGTCTACCAGGTCATCGAGTACGCGCCGATCGCGTACTTTCGCCGCTTCGGCGACACGGTCTCGACGGCGCGACGCGAGGGCGATATCGATCCCGACAAATCGATCAACGCCCATACCTTTAAACTTCTCGGCAACAGTTCCTACGGGAAAACGATTACGCGCGTCGATCGGCACCGGGAAATCAAGTACGCCACGCAGGTCGGCGCGTCGATGCTCGTCAACAACCGTCGCTTCCGGCAACTCGACGTCGTCGTCGACGACGCACTGTACGAGGTGGCGCTGAATAAGCGCAAAGTCGTCTACGGCCTGCCGATACATATCGGCTATTTCGTCTTGCAGTACGCAAAATTGAGAATGCTGGAATTTTATTTCGATTTCGTCGACGCCTACATCCCCCGTCCGCTCTTCCAGTACTGCGCTATGGACACGGTCTCGGCGTGCATCGCCCTCGCCGGACGTGACGTCGACGCACTCGTAATGGAAGAACATCGCGAACACTACTTCCGGAATCGATCGCCCTGGTTTCCGACCGAATGCTGCGACGCGCACGTGGACGCCTACGTACGACGGCGCGTCGCCGGACTAGCGTGGACGGCGGAGGACTGCTGCGCGCGCCGACGCCTGTTCGATCGTCGAACGCCGGGTCTCTTCAAAGAAGAGTGGCGCGGCGACGGAATCGTGGCGCTGTGCAGCAAGACCTACTACTGCTTCGGCGGCGACAACGGTCCGAAGTATAGCACGAAGGGATTGAGCAAGCGTCAGAACGACATCGACGAGCACACCTTCCTCGCCGTACTGCGCGACCGTCGCAACGGCGTCGGCTGGAACCGCGGTTTCCAGGTGAAAGACTCGTCCGTGTTGACGTACGTTCAAGATCGCGCGGCGTTGAGCTACTTCTACGCTAAACGCCGCGTGCTCGACGACGGCGTCACCACGGCGCCGATACTCGTCTAACTCGAATAACTTGTCTAACTCGTCCGGCTGCAGCGGCTTGCTCGGCACCTGACGTCCGTCGACGACGATCGTGAGGAAATTTATGTCGTTGTGACGCGCGTCGAACGGATTTCTAGTGTAGTCTCCGTTGTAGGCGACGTTATCGATCATCATCAGGAAGATGCGTTTCGGAATCTGACCCATGTACAAGTTCTCCTGCGTCTGCGATAGCGTACCCGCCGATATCGAGAACGATTTGCAGTCGATGCGGCGCATCGGAAACTTAGCCGTTCCCAACGTCCACGCTTTGATATGTCCAAACTGGACATCCGGGTTGAACTTCACTTTTCGCAAGTGCAGTCGATTCGCCTGCAGCACGACGCGCCACCCCGGTACGGCTTGCGCGCCCATGAGCGCGAAGGTGTCCTTCGAGCGTACCATGCGTACTTTCGTGTCGACGCCGTTCGGTATGTGTCTGTTTAGCATAAACGCGTCGACTTGCATGCGCCCCATCATCTCCACCTCGTTGCTATCGGCCGTCATGACGCGCCGTGCCTCGAACCCGACGTTGTTGTTCCCGAGCTTGTCCATCCGTCCGGCGGTGTCTTTGTACCACAACAAGCCCGTGAGATGCGACCGTTTCGCGTCGGTACCGTAACTCAGCAGAGTCTCGAGGTAGGCCCGGTACGCGTACGTATTGGTCGACGGCGTCACGAGGGTGTTGTTCAGCGACACGTCGATTTGACTGAACATCGAATGCAGGAAATTATTGACCGGCGCCACGTTGGCACGGGCCGCCAGATCGGTACCTTCCCCCTGAACCACTTTGAAGCGCACGTACACTTGAAGGCTTGCCAGGTCCGTATAGTTTTCGCCCGAACCCGGGATGAGGAACTCGATAGGACCGCCGGCGTCGAGAGTCATCAGCGGCTGGTAGACGGTCCACTGACTGCTCTCGACGCTAGTCTGCGTCACCGGTCCGCTGAACAGCTCCAGTTCGGCTTTCACGCCCTCGCACGTTGCGCCTTTCTTGAACGCCATCGTTACTCGTCGAATATGTCGTGATCCGTTCGACGCCGTCTCTTCCGCCTACTGACGGCCGTCGCCGCTAGGCGCGGTCTCTTTATGCCGGCGCCGCCGCGGGGGCGGCGCTGCTGCTGCGTTTTTTCTTCCTCTTCTTCTTCGGCGGTGCCTGCGAATTCAATAGGCCGTCGAGAAGATCGGAGCCGGCCTCCTTCGCGCGCCGTTTTATCGACTGTTTCAGATTGCCGCCGGCGACGACGTCGCGCGCCACGTGCATGCCGGTGTTGAGCGCACGTTTTCCCAACGCCAACGCGCCTCTCTTGAAAAGCGGCATGGCGCTTCGAAACAGGCTCCCGAAGAGATTGCCCAGACCGTGACCTCGTTGCCCCCGAGCACCGACGAAGACCGGCAGCTGACCGCCGACCTGACTAACGTAGTAGTCCACGTACGGGTTCTTCGACGACGGCGGCATGTTAAAACAATTTCGATTTACAGCGTCTGAAGTGAAGCGTCGTCACCACCTTCCCCTGATCGAATGGTATCGGTTGGCCGTGATCGTCTCTTATATCGACTTCGACCTTATCGAATTGATTCCGCAGCAGCTTCACGTATTGCACGCGGTCGAACGTTTCCGAAATAATGTCACCGTTCTCACCGCGGACGGCGATGTTTCGAAGGAGTGGCGCGTACACGTCACCGACGACGCGCGGTTCCACGAGATCCGTGTACACGTACAGGCTCTCGATGCCCGCCGACATATTCACCGTATCGTGACCTTCGTACTCGTACGTGTACGCGACGGGCATGGTGTCGATGACGACTGCCGACTCGGGACCATACATGGCGTTACTCAGGAACGTGTTGCTATGGAAACCTAGCACGTCCTTCAGACGGCTGGTATGAGGTATGATAAATTCGACACCCGGCGACATACGTAGCGTAAATCGGTTAGAGACGGCGCAGTATTCTAGCATGACCTTGACCTTATTGGTGCGCAATTTCTCTAGCGCCTCGTTGATCCTGTTCAACAACGTATAAACGTTGTTGTAGAAACCGTGAGGAATCGTGGTCTGACGGTATATCAGGATGGTCGTGCCGTATTCGTCTACCTGCGTGTAAATACCCGGATCACCAGTCGCGCAAGTCAGGTAGAAGTAGGCGTCCTTCTTTCTCACTTTGTACCACGTGTGCGGATATTGTACCGACACCGCTCCGCATTCCCACTCCCCGACAGGTCGAAACGTCGCGGCAACGTCGTGTCGAAGTGCGTCAACGTATTTTCGGGGTGACGCTTCATAGACGCGTTGCTCGGTAGCGTCAGGTGAAAGTCAGACGAGACCGCCATCGTGTTGTTGTTGACGTCGACGTTCGCCGCCAACACTCATAGACGGACTCGGGAGCAGGTAACCGAGACAGCTGTTCAACAGCGCCGTCCACAGGTTGGAGTCACCTTGACCTTTCGTCAGATTGTATATACTAACGGCGATGACGAAGTACAGGACGACGAACTGACAGAGGAATACGATTTCGGCCTTAGGGCATTCGTTGCCGCAGATTTGCCATGGAACGGGTTCGGCGGTGGTTGTGGTGGTAGCGTCGATGGAGTCCGCGTGCTCGTCGACGGAGTCCGCGTGCTCGGCGCCGGCGTTCGTTCGACGATCGCCACTCGAGGTAGTTTCGTCGTCGTCGCTCATCGTCGCGCCACTGCGCTCTGTCGATACAGAAGGTACCTTTATACGGTAAGAACGAAGATCCGTTGCATATTCCCGCCTCGTGCAGACGCCAGCACCCCGTGTGGCGCTTCCAACGATTCATTCTCATCGCCTCCTCATTAGTAGTAGTCTTTTTATAGGTCCACGAGCGACTCGGCGTCGATCCAGCTGTTGAAAGAGGCCGAATATCCGCTCCATTTTACGAGCGCCTCCGAACCGCCGCCGCGACGACGCCGACGACGCTGTATAACCGCCTCCACGCGATACAATTTGTCCTTCGGAACGACTACGCGTTGTAGTTCCGGTTCGTAGAAGGCGCCCTCTACCGGCGTCCCGGCGTCGTCCTTCAGGCGATAAACGGGCGGTTCGGACGGGTGCACCTCTACGACGGTGAAGAGCTCCTCGCTTCAGTTAGCCATGTATCCTTTTTTGAATTGACCCCTCGTCTTGCTGATACGTACGCGATCTCCCTCGCGTAGTTTCGGTTTTCGACTTTGACCGCAGTCGACGTCGCCACCGTACAGTCGTTGCCATACGGCCTCCTGATTCGTCGCGTCGATACTCGCCGGCGTCCTACCGATGCTTCAGTGGTAGGCGTTGTTGTACGATCGCACGAAATCCGGTAACGCCTCTACGTAGCGCAGCGTCTCGTGTTTCGTAAAATAGCGCCAAATACGCGTCTTCAAAGTCCGATTAAACCGTTCCACGACGCTCGCTTTAGTCTCCTCGTTATGCGTCACGAAATGATGAACGCCGCGACTCTTTAGGAACGTTTGCAGGGGCCGGTTCAAAAACTCGCTCCCCTTATCGGTCTAGAGCGAGTTCGGCGTCTCGTCATCGTCGCTCAGCAGGCGCTCGAAGGCCGCGACGAGCGACGGGCCGGACTTACTCTTCAACGGAACGCACCACGCCCACTTCGAAAACACATCGATCACCGTCAATAGGTATGTTATACCGTCGTTGTGCGTTTTCAGTCTAGTCAAGTCGACCAGATCGGATTGCCACTGCTGGTTTCGACCGCCCACGATGACGCGACGTCGTTTGAAATGTCGTTTAACCGGTTTGTGTAGGGTATAGGCGTCTTGCGACGCTAGCCACCTCTCGACGGCCGGACGTCGGATGTTCGACGCCCGGTGCAACACGTCGACTCCTCCGTAACTTCCCTCCCGTTTCGGATCGAAGTAGACGCTATTCAGGTCGTCGTCGTTGTCGTCGTTTCGTTGCTGGCGAGGCTTTCGTTTTGGCCGTCGACGACGACTCCACCCGGAAACCATGGCGACGACGACGACGACGATGATGATAAATGTACGATGATTATTATACACGTATAGAGAACGATAAGCGCGATGGTGAAGCCGATGACCGTTATCGTGCGTCGTGACGGCATCACAACGTCTCCCACGCCGCGACGTCCAACGAAGGGGATCGTTGTCTGCGTTTAGTCTCGCGTCGCATCCGACGTCTCCACTCCGGCGTCGCTGATGAACTAGTCGTCGTCGGCGTCATCGACGCCTCTTCTAGTAGACGCTTCTGTCGTCGCTCCATGTACGACCGATAGCGCGGGTTGCCCACGAATTCCATAGGGACATTCATATCCTTCATACGCAACCCGAACTCTCGCCATCCTACGGGCGCCGACGTCTTCGATCTCGTTCGCATGAGATCGTTCACTAGATCGACCATGTTACTCCCCGCGATCGTTTTACCGTCGTACACGAATTCGCCGCGCTCGTTCCATCGACACAACGGATCGGCTTTCATTTTTTCGATAAGCTGTCCCGTCTTCCCTTTCAGCGTTTTCGGCATACTGGCTATGATTTCGCGCTCTACGAGTTCCGACGATGGTGGCGCCACCGTCGCCACCCCCACCGCAGGCGTCTCGCCGCTGCTGTTGACCACCGACACGCGTACCGGTTGCGCCGCACGTGCCGCCTCTATCGTGTTGTACCGACTCAGCAGTTGATTGTACGACGCCACCTTTTCGCGTTCCGATAAATACGAACGTTCTAGAATGTCCTTCATGTCGCTGTCCAGGCTACTCAGCACATGTGATCGGGTCGTGCTCGACGACTGATCGACACGTGGCAGGAGGCTTTCCACCAATCGCGGGTCGACCAACGCCATCTTCTTCGCGTACTGCATCGATCACCCGCTGCCGATCACCTGTCTGAGCAGCGGCAGGAGAACGGTGCTCGCTAACGGAGCTAGCAGAGCCGACAGAAAACCACCCGCACCCTTTTGCAAGATGGCACGCTTCTTTTTAAGCGCAACGTGTTTGTCGGCGAGTTTACGCAGGTGATTCCGGTATTTCGACAACACGCGTTTCTGTTTCGGCGACAACTTCACGTTCCCTTTCAGAATGTTGTACGCGCAATCGCACAGACTACAAATGAGTCCGGCGTTCGCGTGGCCGATCACGGCTTTTCGCAGATCGATGTTCCGCCTATGCCTCTCCAACAGCTGCAGGGTGAAAATGTGTCTCTTCACTTGGTTTGTCGGTGCCGCCATCTTCGGTCGTTGCTTCGCTACCACCGCGCGCCCCGTCATAGCGACTAATAAACGTACGCCCCGACGTCCCTCTCTTCTTATAGAATACCGCCGCCACCACCACCGCCACCACCACCCTTCCGTACGTACACGTACTGAAGACGATCGTCCGGAAATATCCACGTACGCAGGCGCATGTCCTCTTCCGTTTCCTGTTTCAGATCCACGAATAGATAGCCGTACGCCGACGACGTCGCGTCTTTGAAAGCATCTATCATGTAGTTGACCTTTCCCGGGTACATCTGTTTCGCTAGGTGACCTACTTGGCCGGCATCTCGGGGGCTCTTGAATACCACTATGTATTGGGCGTTCAGGCTGATTGTACGGTTTTCTTTCCCTTTCGGAAACATGTTCTGTCGCAGTTGTACGTCCGACGTATTACAATGATGACTTTTTTTAGTAAATAGTACCGTCACCCGGCTATCGGTCTCCTCCATGAGGTCGTCGAGTACTAGAAGCGTTCTCGCTTTACCGTCTAAACGTTTCGGATCCGGCAGGCCGTCTACGAACTCTATTTTCGAAGACATAGACGCTTAGCCGCTCTGCCACTGTCCGTAGCACCACATGATTTTCTCCGGCGGCGGATCGATCATAGTGTCGTACCGTATCAGGCGCTCGACGAACGTCGTCTTACCGCACCCCGTAGGACCGGCTACTATACATGTAAAAGGATGCTTCAACGACGGTCCGCACATTTTCGACGACTGAACGAATACTTTTTACGCGCCTTTATAAGCATCGCGTACCTCCATCAACAGTTTACCGAGCATGTTCTTCCCCGCAACGTCCCCGATCCTGGTACCCCAGAAACCCTCCCTACTCGGTATCCATTCCAGCAATTCGGCGTCCCCAGTGGCCAACAGTTCGGCCTTCAACTCGGACGACCCGCCAAACTTTCTCATCAACAACCCCTTCATACATCCGACCCTAACGTCGTTCCATTTAGCTCCCGTTCTCTTTTTTCAAATTCCGTAAGCGCGTCGTTTCGCTACATAAGGTGATCGCGCTCTTTTGATACGTTCGGCGCATTCCACGTCGTCGTTGAACATTGCTTTCCTATACTGATAGGCATGCTCGACGGACTGAAAGCCCCGTCCCCACACCGTCATTCGACACGAATACATATTCGACAAGAACGACCGCGATCCACCAAATCTTATAGGTGACGACATCATACCGATTACCGATAACCCGCTACCGCCACCACTTATATACTATCACGACCACCGCTAGATAGAGGAACTACAAAAGTTGCGACTAGGGTTCAAACCCGGAATCTTTCGATCCCTAGGCGAACGCTCTCCTAAGAGAGCTATACCGTCGCCAACGATTATGCAGTGGTTTTACCCCGGTTATATTATAGGAACAATGATCTCTGTACTCACCGCTAGGTGGCATCTCACATACAACGAATCTAAAAAGGGTCGACGAACGGACTCGGACCGGGAATCTTTCGATCCCTAGTCGAACACTCTCCCAGGAGAGCTAATCCGGCGTCGACGTTTATACAGTGGTTTTATCGTGGTTATATATTCGCGCAATAAATGTATTGTTGCTTACGTCAGCACGCGCTAAGTACGGCGTTGATCGCTAGGGGATGAACTAAAAGGGTCTCTGCGCTCACCGCTAGGTGGCACCTCGGGGTAATCCATCACGTTTTGTATAAGTAGGTGTCCAATTAGTATCAAATTACCAGGGTAATCAATCACGTTTTTTATAAGTAGGTTCCCGAAAACGATTAGTGTCAAAAAAGCCTTTGATCTTTTTTTATAAGTAGGTTCCCGAAAACGTTTAGTGGTCATTAAAAAGTTTTTTATAAGTAGGGTTTTGAGACCGTACAGGATCTCTATACTACTTGCGAGATTCCTCTACAGAAAGCAAGTACAACTGCATGAACGGTTCCACCAGCGATGTCAGCGCTCCATCACGGGACTGCATTGGCAGGACTATGTCTCCAACAAAGAAGGCCCGGAAAAGACAAACCTCCGGAGCATCGGAACCATGTTGATGCTCCTACAGTTCCGCTGGGCAAGCCACGTCTCGCGCATGGATGATATCAGAATGCCATAAGTTGTATTTTATGATGAGCTTCGTCAGGGCAACTGATATAACCCCCTCCCACAGGCGCTAGAAGGATCAGCTGAAACGCCAACTCTCCCTGGCAAGACAACAAAGGTTGGCAACAGAGCGACTACCATGGGAGCAGCCCAGGACGTTGAGCATTCCAGAAGAGAAGACGGGGAGAAGCGTAGGCGGAGGAAAGAATCTGCGTCTCAGGCACCTTCAGGCCAAGAAAACATTTGCCCAAACTGCTACAGAGCCTGCAAATCCAGGATGGGCATCTGTAACCACCAGAATGCGCCCCGCCGTCCCCCCAGGGACAGGGATCTTCCCACTGATCTTCACAAGCAAACAATCTGCCCCCCACAAAGTCCGTGACTTTTAGAGTTTTCTTGGATCCTTTGTACTGTTGGTTCTGATAATTGTTCATGCGGCTGTAATAGTGGGCAGCAGTTGAAGTACGGGGTACATTTATCCATGTGCGTAAGCTGCGCTTGATGCTACGTTTTCAATGAAGTGCTTGTACAGCAAACCATCCAGGTTTTTGCCAATGTTCCCACATTGGAAGCACACAATAGCCTGGTTTTCTGCAGTAACCAATTTTTCAACTGTTGCTGTGGTATCATATCTTAGCCCACAGCTGGGCCCACATATATTCTGTGAGAGCTCTGATGTACCAGATCGTTATTTACTTGTTCTACTATGCTTTGTTTAGGTTCTGACATTAAGAATACACCAAAGAGCTCCTGTTGAAAGTGGTAACACAACAGCACTAGCAAATCGGTGTCTTCACCAATGAGGATAGTGTCGATTTTGTCTGATGAGTCCAGTGCTACTAACGATCATTACTTTAGCGTCCTCTGCATGAAAACAACAGCACCCAGCTTTCTCAAGCTCATTGCTCAGTAAGTTGATGAATATATGTGCTTGTTTTCTTTGTTGGCTAAAAAACTCCTCCTTTAGGAGGAAGGAGGACCTTGCTGATCAGCCGCCTTCCACAGCATCATCTGATGATGTCCCCTCGCACATAATCTGTGGGAGGAAACGCCATGGTGTTCACTGGCTTCCCATTATTTCTCTGATCAGCAAGGTCCTCCTCATTTGGAGTGAGCGAAGGACGGTATCCCGTCTTCCAGCTTTGACACAGGACCCTCGGATCCTCCAGGTCTGACTGATGTCATAAGCTGTGTTTGGAAAGCAGAGCGCAAGACATGCAGCAATGACGGTTGCAGTTGCCACGGCATTAATATGTCATGTACCATCTAATGCGAGTGTACAGCTGGCGATGTGTGTTGTAAACCCTCTCACGATTGGGGACGATGCGTATGTAATATATTTGAAATCATCGCACCTGAAAATCTATCTTTTGGCATCAACATTACGGCTCTAGGTGATGTAGGTCTTTAGTTATAGCCACAATTGGTTTTGATGAGCGCCATCTTTAAAAATGACCGATATATGAATGTTAGCAAAGGTAATGTGTAACATATTTGAAATTGCTGATCATATTTGCTGATCATATTTGGTAAGATATTGTGACATTTGTTTTGACGACCGCCATCTTTAAAAATGGCGGATCCGAAAGTCGGAGAAGGCCAAACATAAAATATTTGAAACCTCTGACTTCTAAAACCCATGTTTTGACGCAAAGATTAAGGTTGTAGGTGACGCAGTTGTTAAGATATAAAATGGCTGCTATTTTGTAAAATGGCTGCCATTTCTTTAAAAAGAAAAAGAAAACTTGCCACCTCAGATTGTCTGCTGACTGAAACACTGTAGATGACATTCGTGCAAAAAAATTGCTTTTGACAAGCCAATTGCACGGGAAGACATGGCACACCGCACTATACTGGGAATTTGAATAGACACTATGCGTGCAACCACTGTGAACTATATGGATTGATAACTATTTATCCTGTGTCGGGCAATATTACAACGAGATTCAGAATGTGTTTTCTTTTGTTGATTGTGCTTTTATTATTATAGGGGCATAGACAATAGATGCGAATCAAAGTCATTGGAGATATTATGCATAAACATTGCATTGGAGATAAGCATGTAATAAGATCTATCATGGCCGATATCTGAAAGTTTTATGAAACGACAAACATGCAGCCGTTATATACATCTGGTGATGTGTTTATTTTAAACGTTGACCATGAAAATATCGGTTTTTACACCACTTTTGTGACATTATTATGCATAGTTGCAAAGCTATTGAAGAAAATATGTATTTCAGTAATGAAGTCCCTGATTTGCATATTTGAAAAAATGCCCTAGGTTGTCCCGAGGACAACCAAGCTGAATTGCTTCAGGGACATCATGGGATAGAAAATCCACCAAAAACATTATACTATAGAGCATCCATTTATTCAATTGCAAATGGACTAAGTCAATGTTAGATCGCAACGCTACTCCCCTCATAGCGGCTAAAAATCGGGGTTCACTGTGTTTAAAAACGATTGTTCACATTAATATTCAACGAAGTTATACTTATTATATATCGCTGGGTAGACTAATCCATTATCTTGCCAACTGTATGCAAAATGTGTATGAAATTTGCAAAATATATATAATATTATTATATCACAGCCTAAATAATGCCTACCCCTACATTTCACTAAGCCAAAACGTCACTGGCAGCGACTTTTGACCACTTGTCATTGTCGTCAAAAATGACAATGTTCCACCACGTGGATTTCGGTGGACTTTTTTCTGGTAATGTAGACATATAGTACTAACCAAAAGCACTGTCACAACTACTATTGCAATTTGTTTGAGGTTGACCCTCTTTTGGGCATAGATTGACTGGATTATTACGGCAACGCAGTGTTATATGGTCTGCCGGAGATGCACTTGCGAAAGTTGCAGATGGTACAGAATTTCATAGCACGTCTCATTACCGGGACAAAGAGACGAGAAAACATAACACCTGTTCTGTACCGTCTACACTGGTTGCCTATACGCCAGCGGTTCGAATTCAAGCTGTTACTGCTGGTATATCGTGCAGTGCACCATCTCGGCCCTGCGTACACTCTCGCTCGTGACATTCAACACGCCGACCAGATCACTTAGATCGGCCGAACAAGGTCTGCTGACTGTTCTGAGATATCACCTTGGACATAATGGCCGACGTTCCTTCTCGCTGGTAGGCCGGATCCTATGGAATGCCCTGCCTCATCCAGTCAGGCATGCAAACTGCGTTGCCACCTTCAAATCACTCTTAAAGACACACTTATTTCGACAGGCCTTCAAAGAACTTTGCAGTCCGCATCTGTGACATTTGTGCATTGTTGACATTCGGTTATGTACTTAGGATGCAGTTATTTATTTATTTATTATTATTATTATTTAATTAGCATATATTGTGTATTTATTTAATTTAATTTAAGCACATTATTTATTTTAGGTATTTAAAAGGCTAATTCATTTAACTTATATATATATACATATACATATGTAAATATACATATATCTATATATTTAGTCTTATTCAAGTTTATTTAACTGACATTTTATGTAAGTTTTATATGCTACTTTTAAATCATTTTCTTTTACCTTTCTATTTAATATGTTTTAGGTCATTTAATGTATTTTACTTATACTCTACGATTGTCAGCGCCTTTGAGCAGAGTTGTTATCCGGACACACTGCGCTCTATAAATGCTTTATAATAATAATAAAGACAGGGCGACTTTCAAAGATACAGTCAACTCCACCTCTTTCGACACGCTTGGACACACCACTCGAAAACATCAAGATTGGTTTGATGAGAACAATGAGGAGATCCAAGAACTGCTTGATGAGAAACATTGCATTCGCAGAGCCTCCATCAATGGCAGGTCTACATCCAACGAATCAGCCAACGACAATATCCGTAGGATTGTCCAGCGCAAGCTCAGAGAGATACATTATGAGCCACACGCAGGCGTCTGGGTCATCACCGCTCCTTAGAGCAGCTGGGACAGCGTTGGTCACAGGCAAAGCACACATTCTTGAGAGATGGGTAGAACACTTCAGCAACGTTCTCAATCGGGCTTCATCCATCAACGAAGATGCAATCAACAGGCTGCCTCAAGTTCCGATAAAGGCATCTCTATGCGACCCTGCCACACTGACGGAAACTGAGAAAGCGGTCAACCACCTATCAAATGGAAAAGTCACAGTAGCCGATGCAATTCCAGCTGAAACCTTCAGTACCTCGAAAAAAGCTCACCGAGCCTTTTCAGTTTGAGTGGGACCAAGAAACCATTCCCCAAGAGTACAAAGATGCCTCCATTGTCCATTTGTACAAGCAGAAGGGAAATCACCAAGTCTGTGAAATCTTACTCCTCTCAGTTGCTGTGGAAAATCTTTACCGTAATCCTTCTGAGTCGCCTATTGGAGCACCTTGATCGGGGTTTGCTGTCAGAGAGCCAGTGAGGTTTCAAGAAAGGTGAGGAGACTATCGACATGGTGTTTACAACCAAGCAGCTTTAAGAGAATTGCTAAGAACAGGATGTGGACCTCTGCACCACCTTCATCGACCTCACCGAGGCCTTCGATCCAGTTAACCGGGATGGTATGTGGATGATCATGGAGAAATATGGCTGCCCACAGAAATGCGTCACCCTATATATATAGTTCGGCAATTCCATCACTGCATTCTTGTGCGTGTCCGTGAAGGCGGAAAGTGGTCTGACTCGTTCCCAAGTTATCAATGGAGTCAAACAAGGATGTGAGATGGCTGCACCTCTCTTTAGCAATGTTTTCTGCTATGCTCAATGACGTCTTTCAAGACGACTCCCCTGGAATCAAAACCAGATATCGTACAGATAACAAACTGTTCAATCTTAGACGATGTCAGGCCAAAACCAAAGTCCAGATAGACACTGTCCTGTTTGCTGGTGATTACGCACTGAATTCCGGGTCACAGCCTGACGTGCAGCGAAGCGTGGACCTGTTTTCCTATTCAATAAAAGCCGTACTCCGAGCCAGAGACAAATGTGAAACACCAAAACTTGACTGCTGTGAACAAGTTCACCTACCTATGGGAGTATGCTCTACCGGGTTGATCACATTGAAGATGAAAACAAGTGCAAAGATTGCCGAAGCAAGTGTGACACATGGGAGACTCCGCATCCCAGTTTGGGGGCGTAGAGGAATAAGCTTGCGGACACAAGTTAAAGGATACAGAGCGACTGTCATTCCGTCACTACTCTACGCTAGCGAAACATGGACTGTGCACCGCAGCGCCAAAAAGCTAAACCGTTTTCACATTAACGGTCTGCGAAATTTGCTGAAAATCAAGTGGCAGGACTAAGTACCAGACCAGAGAGGTGCTCGCCCAGGCTGGCTGGCCAAGTGTATACGTCATGCTGAAACAAATACAGCTGAGTTGGGCTGGCCATATGGTCAGAATGGCAGACGTGAAAAAAGGTGCTCTACATAGGCATCGTGAATTCATCGGAGAACCCTTCGTCGGGCCGCTGGTCATTGTAAATGTAAGCCTTCTAACTACTAGCGCCATCGAAACACAGCAGGCTGCGTTCACCTTCACCTACAGTGACTGGCCCATATCATAACAAAATAAATAAGAACTATTAACTACAACGTTTTACTGTTAATTACTGGACACTTATTTGTACAGCAAACATCTGCGCAGGGTGCACACTGTGAGTACAACGTAAGTCTGATAAGCTCGCAGACATGCTTTTGGGAATTGGCACCAATCCTAGAATAACTGTCGCCTCGCTGTTAAAGATGTTGCAGTCGACGTTGGGGTGGCGTTCTCGAAACGCCAGATTTATGGCGATCGTGATCAGAGCAGAGTCGCCATGGCCCACCAACGTTATGTCATCTATATCGTAATTTCAGTCGATGTAGCAAAAAAACATTTGTTTGAGCCACTCCTGATGGATCAGGGAAACATATTGCTCAAGAAGCAGCTCAGCTTGATTGGTGTTAGGGTTTATCTTCAATCCTCTTCTGGCAGTGCGCTCGAGCTGAAGACCCTAGCTCTCCATCCGCTCGGCATCGCTCAAAACAGTATCATAGTATGTTTGGTGCATTAAATATGTTCGATTTTCAAATTTTTTGTTTGGCGCATTATTTTGCTAAAAATTTGGGCCATTTGTGAACTACCAGATATTTCTGTGGACTGCCAGATTTTCCAACCAGGTAGTCCTGCTGACTACCAGAATTTTTGAAGTTATTTCTACCCCTGTAAACAGTGACTTTTTTGCTAAGGCAACTATACTTATATTTCTTTCTGATAATAAAGCGTTTCAAGCAACTTAAAACTAAAACATTTTTTGTGTTATCGTTAAACTTGTACTAAATTTTTATTTATTACGTATACCTATTTTCATTTGGTAACATATTGAGGTATGCGTACAATTTGATTGAAATAAATATAAAATGTGGACAAAGATTGTATTGCACGAACTATAGGGTGAAATATAAGCATGTGACGCTAATGTTACTGATGGTGTCACAGGGTCACACAACATTGTGAAATCTCACAATGAGGATCTGTTTAATTGTTTAAATAATAACACAGTTGTAAAAGTAACCTTTGTAAAATTGTTGAATATGAGATAGACGTTGACATGTCATACAGTGGGATTATTCAGGCCATAAAACATCTGAAAGAGAGTAAGAGTTGCAGATTACATGTTATTTATGCAGAGCAGCTTAACATTGCGTTGACGTAATAATTCCATTGTTGTCTAGGTGTGTTTTCCTATAGTCGATTTGTCCATGGTATTTTACCCGAATCTGTGATATTTGTTGTATTTGTACCCATTGTTAAAACAAAAGTCCCAGCATATGTAGTAAGAGTAATTACACACATATTGCTCCAGTCAGTATTGTGTCCACATTTTTTGAAAAAGTACCGTTTGACAACATCTAACAATAAGTTTGGTTTCAAGAATAAACATAAATCGGATTTGTGTATATATATGCTTTCAAGGAAGCTGTGCTAACATACCGTAGTTTGAATCGTTCTAGTTCTATTTGTTTCCAGCGCTCAGCAACGTTCTATTAATTAGCTGACTAATCTGCATTATTGTGGTTACAATGTCATGGTCTTATGAGGTATCATTCAATTAGTCAGCCTTTTTCAGAACATTTATCGCCAAACCGACCTGTATATGGTGGCACTGAGGATGATCACTGCCAGGGTACTTGTCATCCTCAGTGGTTCTTTTACGTCCCAAATTGAGACCTGTATATGCTGGCACTGAGGATGATCACTGCCAGGGTGCTTGTCATCCTCAGTGGTTCTTTTACGTCCCAAATTGAGACGGGTCCGACATTAACGTGATCTCCGAGACACGAAGAATACACAGTCCCCAATGTTGAGAGCCAAGTTTTTAAATCAAAAATCATGCTTGCCCGTTCCGAGTTTCGAACTCAGAGCGCTATAAAAATATTAAGTACTAACCACTACACTAGCCGAGCTCCCTAATAGTAATGTGTACTCATGTTTTAGATGCATCCAAAGCATTTGATCGTGTAAATAATTAAGTTATATTTAAGAAACTCAGAAAGCGGGGCATACCCTAATTTATATGTAGTGAGAATTATCGTATTTTGGTATACTACTCAAAAGATGTATGTACGCTGGAAGAATATCAGTTTTTCCATTACAAATGGTGTACGTCAAGGAGGAATTCTCCCCCCGTATCTTTTTGTGTTTACATGGATGATTTAAGTAAAAAAATTACGTTTTTTTTACAATGGAAATGATGGATGCATAATAGGTGTATAATTAATTAATAATTTTAATATATGCTGATGATTTAGTGCTCTTGGTTCCCTTTCCTCATCTATGGGCTTATCTATACTGCTGTCCTTATGTTCAGATTATGGTCTAGAATACGATATCAAATACAACAGTACCAAAAGTAATGTTATGATTTTTGCTGTAAAAAGTTCAAGGATATACACGCCAATTGTTGTGCTAAATTATGAAATATTGCCCAGAATTAATATATGTAAATGTATTGGACATGTTATCACCGAAGACCTCAGTGGTGATGATGATATTGGTAGGCAGTATAAGATGATATTGATAGGCAGTATAAGATGATATTGGTAGGCAATATAAGAACATTTATGCTTATGGTAATGCTTTGATTCGAAAATTATATGTGCACTGAAAATGTGAAATGTACTTTGTTCTAATCGTACTGTGCTTCATTACACAGTGTGTAATTATAAATCCGAATCAATAAGAAAATTATGTGTAACATACAATAATGTGTTCAGATTATTGCGCAATTAACCGGTGAATTGTAGTGCTAGTTATATGTTTGTGTCCTGGGATTTACTAACTTTACCTTCCTGCAAAATGCTGATCAGGAAAAATATATAATAATTATAATATTATGGTTTTATGACGTGTGTATATCTAAGTGGGGTAATGCAATATTACAAAGTATTATGAATAGTGATACATTATACACATCACCACTGTGACATCACTGTAGAAATGTGCTATATACTTACGGTATCCAGTCATTATAGTCTAATCTTTTATATGGATGTAATATTCCGGAATAAAGGTATTGAATTGAATTGAATGACACCAGGGCCTACATGTCTAAACGTTTCATCTTCCCCGAATCCCAGTATGCAGGGTAAGGCGTTGAAATGGACGATTTTATATACTACAGTTATTATACAATGACATACGGGTTAAATTTGTTTACTTATATGAAACAAATTAGGAGACCAAAAAACCTTAATTATATTTTCATCTTTCGCCTTGTCAGTGGCGCCACGCAGTGTGATGTTCCGCGTGACTTCTTTGAACGGGTGCGCCATCTACCGTACGATTCGTCTACTACAGTTCTAGAGTAACGGGTTGTCAAATAAAATGTTTACTGCATTCCCTTTTTGTTTGCGAAGTTGCCGGTGATGTTACGTGTCGGTTTATTATGCGGATTATACACCCGCGATGAACACATGTTGCATAGTATCGCACATCTAATTTGTGGCGAATAACGTTCGTTGCTAAAATGAAGTTGATTCGCAGAGAAATTGATAAAAATGGAACGGGGTAAGCGAGTAGTTTCAGATTCTGCATTAACTAACCCAATTATCGCCCTGTAGTGACAGTGGGCTTCCTTTAAGGTTTAACAGATTCCTATTTAAAACTAAATATTCTGCATCGTGTGGACAACGAAATCATTGGCGGTACTAATCGGGAGTTCAACGATTAATATTTTTCTACGTTTAACCAGAGTGATGATAACTACTATTGTAGGGATGTAACCAAAACATTATTTGCAACTAATTAAACTTCAAAGACAAAGTGAGTATATTTTGTTACAAAGGCCAAAGGAATACCTTTAAAATGATACAAACATCATATTTAACTTTAATAGCAAAAAATTACAGAATTTTAAGTATGACCATTTTTGGTACATAATTAACATTAGAAACAATAACAAGTTTGTGACCCACGTTGAATGATAATCTCATTTAATACTGATATCTCCTTAAATAAGTAAGATATTCTAATGAAATTTGCAGGCAAAACTGTAAAAAAGCACTCTTTTTAATGATATAAGCATTTGTGTTACCTCTTAAAACACGAGTCTTACTCAGTCGTAACGATGGATCAAGCTAGACATACTTTAGCTCAGCAGAAGACACTATCACTATAGATCTTGTTCGCTGAGGTTTACACTTTGGCATGTTGTAATCTTCTGTGTCTGCAAATGTTTCATCCTGTGATCAGTAGGTTAACACAGAATTTGTCGACTTTGCCATTGTAGACACAAAATCCTTTGGCCTACTGTAGCTATTTGTATGTTGAGAACCAGATTTTTACACCAAATATCATGCCTGCCCAGTCCGGGTTTTGAACTCAGTGCGCTGGCATGCCAGGCGGATGTGTTAACCACTACACTAGCCGCGCTCCCCTGATGCATTATATGTTGTGGGCCTGTTGCATGTTTTATATCGGTATCAATTTGTTTCTTTTTCTTTGGTGCCATCTTACAGTAATCTGCAAAGGAAAAGGTCCAATATATATCATTGATTCAGTGTTTTAATAGCTGAACTAGACGTACCGGTTTCTCTTACTTACATCTAAGTACTTGGCCTTGGTATATAAAAGTTGGACATACTAAAAAACTGTAATAATACATTAGTAATATCGAAAACAACATTCCATGTGCGTTTGTTGTTGTAAACAGCTTCTACGAGCCAATGATCAGTCCTCTAAATGTTGCGTGACCATCAGTTGCCGATCAACGCCAGTAATTTTATGATTCAAAATCTGCATTCATCCTTTAAACAATTCCTAAAAAGTTTATTATAACTTAATTTAATTTCAATATATTTAAAAACATTGGAATAGATTTACAACAAGCAAATAGATGTTTGAAGTGTATAATTTCTTTGGAAAACACTGTAATTTTTTCCTTCGTTTCAATCGAGATGCTGATTAGCAAACTATTTTGGAGCATCAAGTAAACTACCTGGGGCATATTGAACCTCCACCAAACTTCACACATACATTAATAAATATATATACAGGCAGGTGTCACAAACCATTAGTGTGTGCGCATTCCACCTACGCTACATTAATCAGATCAGCAGATTTTTACCTAAAACAACGAAGGAACGCATAGTCAACACCATATTAACAGCTGCTGGACTATTGCAACTCAACCGTATATGAAACATCTGCAAACAACATCGCTCGTCTGCAACGAATTCACAACTTGGCCGCTCCTCTGATATTGCGTTGTCCGCGAAGTGATAGTTTAATTGTAATTTACATTAAATTTTCGGCCACTTGCCAATTTTAAATGTAAACTAAAAACACATTTATTTAGAATATCATTGTAGACGAACACTAGTAGTTTGTTTGTGACTTTCCTCAGTGATCCAGTGGACTTATTTATATTAGTAATATTTTAGGACTATTTATTTATTTGTTTTTATACTGCTATATTTTAGTTACTAATTTATGCATTGTAATTTATGAATTATGTTATACTGTACTAAGCAATTCGAAAACAAAACTAAAGAATAATGTTTTCCCTTCCATATAAGCTAATTATTATGTGGGAATCTCTACCACTAGCCAATAAGAGCAGATCAATGGATACATCCATGCGGGAGGTGCCATTAACGGCGGCACAGCTCTCGCGGACCGTGCAACTAGCACCACCATTGTCGCACACCTAACTATTGCACTATTGGCCAATATTGAATTAACCGTTATATGCCTACTTATACTTTAATTTTTAAACACATTTTTTGACAAAATAAAATTGATACATCATTTTGAACATTCTACATGATTTCTGCCATATAGTGTTATTTATAATATTGCATTTACGCAGCGGTAGGTATTAAGGAAAAGTGCAAACAGATTAGTATGGTTCCAAATTCACTAATCTGCTGTAATCCCCACATCTTGTCTTTTCAAAAACCCAATGGCTACTAAAATGTGCTTAAGTACAAGTAAAGGCATTTGGCTCGAACACTTGTCCTTAGATCCTACTAGCGTTGTTTGTCAAACACAGTGGCATAGTACCTGGCAATAAACTAGTTGATGGATATTTGTGTATGAACAATCCTCACACATTAATTGCAGCATGGCTGAATGCATCCCACAGAAGTTGAGATGGTGTTCAAATCAACAGATTTGTGAGGATGTGAAGGGTAAAACTAATTGAGCTGTAGATACAGTGCTATATAATTATAAGAACATACTTTTACCTGTACCAAGTCTGTTGACGACTGTTTGTTGTTGCAGCTATGTCCGGCTGGTTGCGGAACAAGCTGAGGACATGTGGCATGCCTACAATCTGGTGGCGGTCGGAGACTCTCTACGTTCGTCCACCATTAGGTGGGACCTTGTCACTTGTGTTGGCAGTCGGTTTGATTGTCATAATCGTTTTGGCCAAACCAATCATTGATCGATTATACGGTCGCCTTATGGGTGGCCATTCTAAGACAAGTATGCTCATTAGATGGCAGTACTATTACCCATTATTTGCAGTTTACATAAACATACAATTGATACAAGTTATAACATGTTTGTCGAAAGTGTATGCCTTTTAGCAATAATCACCACGGGATACTTATCCAATGGTTGCATTCATCTGCAATGTGAGTTTCACGAACCCGTTGTAAGCAAACATCAGTTTTTAATTATATCAGTGGCGTCTTTTTTGTGAAACCAAAACTGATTTTCATCATTCAGTCAATTTCAGTAATATTTAATACATATTTCACATGATGAAAGGTAATATTTATGTAATTGAAATGATCATCAAGATACCATACAAGATAGTAATAAATTTACTGATCGGAAGCACGAATCAACCAGTCATCAAGAAAACTTATTAATCACAACAGCACTACTATTAAATGTATTTGTTCAACGTATTCCTCTATCACAACGGTGTACATAATCATTATGATGAACTACCTTGTATAAATGATGGCCTCACAAATCTGTATTACTGTTGTTCAGGAAGGTGCAGACAGAGAGCGCCACAGGTAGCACATCGAGCAACAAAATTCGCACCACGTTGACTATCACAGTTGAGGCAATTGACTTTGATACACAGGCGTGCGTTCTTCGTGTGAAAGGGCGTAACATTGAAGAAAACCAGTATGTGAAGGTTGGTTAAGTAGACATTAATATTATTTTCTTCCTGGGTGCAAAGATCAACACATAATGTTAAAACGGTTCTTGTTTTGCACACAATCGTCAATGTTTTGGGGTCCTGAATTTTACGCAGACGCTACACAAGTCTAAACAGAACAAAGACTCTACGCAAATTAAGACACCCAAGAATGGCCAATGTCTTTGGGAAGAGTCCTTTCTATCTGGTGTTTATGCCAGGGGGTTTAGAAGATCCCATGCAGGGGATTTACTTTTTACTTACCTTTAAATTTTTATTCTACAGAACGAGAATTATGAAAATATACCTCTTCTATATTAGCCTTAGATATGGCTGTTTGGACATCAGATAGAAGTTCATATAAGTACCATGAGTCATAAAGCAGGGCTAGTTGACATGCAGGCCCATCTCAACACTTCTACATTTGAAATGTGATCTTTCCATGAGATCTGTAGGATTTGTCGCATGGAGATGTACTTGGGAAAGTCTTCTGATGTGGTGTTTTCTGAAGTGGTGTTTTCTGATGTGATGTTCAACAAATCATATCTATTTTATAATGCTGTGTTTGAGACAAGTAAATATGTTGTTGCGTAAACATTTCGCATATTAGTAGTTGGTAGTGAATTTTGTATTTGCAATAGTTGTTACATCTGTTATGCATTCACAATACTTCACACTGTAATATACTGAACATTTTATTCTGTACTTATATTTTTAACCACATTCTTTTCATCTTGCTTTACTGTATACTCCAGGAGGTCCTCAACAAAAGCCTCTAGGGGTTTCCAGAGGATCTCCTTAGTTGCACGTGTTGACTTCTGAAAGTCTCATGTGGTGTATATTATGTGTGACTAACTAAATTATGTTCAAATGAAAATGTATTGTTTGGTGTGTTCAGATGGGAGCATATCACACCCTGGATCTGGAGCTCAATCGCACCTTCACACTCGCGAAACATGAATGGGACAGTGTTGCCCTTGAACGCATCGGTAGGTCTTAGCTCAGTGCTGCCCCCTATGGTCCAATGTAGAAAAAAGTCACAGGAAAAGAGTCGTAACTTTAATTTAAATATTTAGGGTTCTCTGTGTGTGTTTATATTTGGGTGAATAGTCGTCTCAATCATCAACATTTAACCAAAGATAACAACAAGATAAGTGCTTAGCTTTGACAAGTCACTTGTGGGTCTCATTTTAGTCTCGCTTAGCCGACTATCGCCTGGCTGTGTGACTTCGCCAGAATGATAGTCTGGCTCTAAATGGCCCTTTTGAATGTTATGCCATGAGAGCTGCCACCTAGTGAATATGCATGTGATTAAAAAAATCGAAAAAAGTTTAATGTCGGTTTATTTTGTGTGTGACATGTTTCAGTGTATCTTTAATGTTGAGTAGTTGTTATAGTATACTATTATCTGATAAAAATGTATCCTTATTGAATTTGTTATTTCATAGTTGACCTGAGAGCCAATCATCGTCTCTACCCGAATCTGGGGTAAAGCCCCCCTATCGGTAACAACGGCTGGAGCTTAATATTCCAGTCCATTGTGATGGTTGTCTTCAGTCATCAGTGATAATGTGCAAGACTTTGGCAGGGTTTCTTCAGAATAATCATCTTAATCATGAAACTGTATCGTATTCAATTATCAGTGAAAATGTGCTGAACTTTGTATTTAGAATACAGGCTTCAGGTGAAGTTATGACGTGACTAGCCAAAGCTGACTTTATTTCTGCGACTTCCTTCCACCCACCCTATGGCCAGGTCAACTATGCATTCTGTTTTAGATTTCATAAGTTTTACTTTTTAATTATTTTATATTGCTGTATAGTGCTACATTTAATCACTCTATTAATAGTTTTGTACCATTGTAAGTGCATCTCCTCTGAGACGCCAATACTACAGCCCTGACCACCTGTGACAATACTGCTTTCCCAGTGAATATGCAAGACAATGGACTACCTCACTTCAAGTGAAGATTTTAGCAACAAAATAAATATATATTTTCGGAAAGTATGATAATCAGCGAGTAAAATGAGCCATGTCATTTTACATTCCGTCGCCATGTTAACCAGCTATCCAAGATGGCCGCCAATATTGCAACTTTTTTGCAGTTGCTGAACACAGTTGTATACTAAGTTCGTCAACATCCGACAAAGATTCTTTGCTAAAACTATCGTATGATCTGTCCAAAACATATGGTGGTAAATCGCTAGTTGAAGTAATGCCGTCTGCCACTGTGACCACCGCAGATTTTGATAATCCATGATTGAAACCTTAAAAATCTCCGTAAACTTATTGAGTGATAATAAACGATGACCACTGCTGAATAGCTAATTATTCGCCTTGACAACCGTACACAACAAGTGGCTCCACGTAATGAATAATTATGAGTAAAAACAATTTGAATAGCAGACATTGTCAATGCCGAATAACCGGCCTGTCGTACTGAAGCATCACAGACAGTGCGGCCGGAAATCAGGCCTGTCGTACTGAAGTGATTAAGAAGTGTTTTAAAAATGCATATCACTAATAAAAAAAGTAATATGCACTGGAGCCCGGTGGCTAGAGCTTTGGACTCTCAACTGAGAGAACCCACATTCGAATCCTGTGCTGCTGTGTCAAACTTTGGGCAAGTTTTGCTCACTCTATGTTGCTCCAGCTATATGAATAAGTACCTGGCTATAGACATTGGTGGATATGTGCGTACATATAGTCTTTGCACATTAATTGCGGCATGGCTGAATGCTTCTCTGATAAGTCGAGATGGTGTTCGATTGAACAGGTCTGCCAGGGAGTAAAGTGTAAAGCGCTTTGAGCTGTCCTAAGGACTGGATACTGCGCTATACAAGAACTTACCTTTATGTTGTGTTCATAGAGTTGGCGTGTGACGTCACGCAACATGCAGACGTGGCTGCAGTCGTCATGCAAGAAGGTCTCGCGCACGTGTGTCTTGTCACCCCCAGTATGACGCTAGTGCGTAGCAAGGTTGAGACTTCGATCCCCCGCAAACGCAAGGGGCTTTGCTCACAGCATGACAAGGTCAGTCAGGTCAAAGGTCGTGGCATTATTGGGGATGGTTTTTCTATTGCAGTAGCTGTATTACTTTTCTATTGCAATAGCTGTATTACTTTTCTATTGCAATAGCTGTATTACTTTTCTATTGCAATAGCTGTATTACGTTTGTATTGCAATAGCTGCATTACTTTTCTATTGCAATAGCTGCATTACTTTTCTATTGCAATAGCTGTATTACTTTTCTGTTGCAATAGCTGCATTATTTTTCTATTGCAATAGCTGTATTACGTTTGTATTGCAATAGCTGTATTACTTTTCTATTGCAATAGCTGTATTACGTTTGTATTGCAATAGCTGTATTACTTTTCTATTGCAATAGCTGTATTACTTTTCTATTGCAATAGCTGCATTACTTTTCTATTGCAATAGCTGTATTACTTTTCTATTGCAATAGCTGCATTACTTTTCTATTGCAATAGCTGTATTACTTTTCTATTGCAATAGCTGTATTACTTTTCTATTGCAATAGCTGTATTACGTTTGTATTGCAATAGCTGTATTACTTTTCTATTGCAATAGCTGCATTACTTTTCTATTGCAATAGCTGTATTACGTTTGTATTGCAATAGCTGTATTACTTTTCTATTGCAATAGCTGTATTACGTTTGTATTGCAATAGCTGTATTACTTTTCTATTGCAATAGCTGTATTACTTTTCTATTGCAATAGCTGCATTACTTTTCTATTGCAATAGCTGTATTACTTTTCTATTGCAATAGCTGTATTACTTTTCTATTGCAATAGCTGCATTACTTTTCTATTGCAATAGCTGTAGTACTTTTCTATTGCAATAGCTATATTACTTTTCTATTGCAATAGCTGCATTACTTTTCTATTGCAATAGCTGCATTACTTTTCTATTGCAATAGCTGTATTACGTTTGTATTGCAATAGCTGTACTACTTTTCTATTGCAATAGCTGTATTACTTTTCTATTGCAATAGCTGCATTACTTTTCTATTGCAATAGCTGTATTACTTTTCTATTGCAATAGCTGTATTACTTTTCTATTGCAATAGCTGTATTACTTTTCTATTGCAATAGCTGCATTACTTTTCTATTGCAATAGCTGTATTACTTTTCTATTGCAATAGCTGTATTACTTTTCTATTGCAATAGCTGTATTACTTTTCTATTGCAATAGCTGCATTACTTTTCTATTGCAATAGCTGTATTACTTTTCTATTGCAATAGTTGCATTACTTTTCTATTGCAATAGTTGCATTACTTTTCTATTGCAATAGCTGCATTACTTTTCTATTGCAATAGCTGCATTACTTTTCTATTGCAATAGTTGCATTACTTTTCTATTGCAATAGCTGTATTACGTTTGTATTGCAATAGCTGTATTACTTTTCTATTGCAATTGCTGTATTACTTTTCTATTGCAATAGCTGTAGTACTTTTCTATTGCAATAGCTGTAGTACTTTTCTATTGCAATAGCTGTATTACTTTTCTATTGCAATAGCTGCATTACTTTTCTATTGCAATAGCTGTATTACTTTTCTATTGCAATAGCTGTAATACTTTTCTATTGCAATAGCTGTATTACGTTTGTATTGCAATAGCTGTATTACTTTTCTATTACAATTGCTGTATTACTTTTCTATTGCAATAGCTGTATTGCTTTTCTATTGCAATAGCTGTATTACTTTTCTATTGCAATAGCTGTAGTACTTTTCTATTGCAATAGCTGTAGTACTTTTGCAGTACTATTCTCAGAGTTGCGACAATATCTCTCAATAGTATCACGGAATAACATAGAGCCAGGGAATTGTCCAAGATCATAATTTGATGGTGGTGCCATCATGTCGCATTGGAGACAGTTACTCGAATCCATGAATGGCGCTACTGTGGTGAATGGTTGTTGATAAAATAGTAAAATTATAAAATAATGTTGACAAATTATGTTTACAAACAATATTACAGTGGAAATGTAGCCCTTTTGATATGTTTTGCAAAGTATTGTTGTTATTAATAGTTAAATTTATTATCACGTTTTAATCAAGCTTGCATGGTATACACAGTCAAAAGCCTCTGTAAGGGTAATTAACATTTTGACTAAAAAGGTATGTTAATAGGAAGTTGAATTGTTGAATGTTCCAGAGTCTGACTCGGTTTTATGACCAGATCATTCAGGCCATCTTGCGGCATATCAACTTTGATGGTGAGTGATCACACAGTGTTTTATATGTTTTGGGTAATAGTTACTTTATTCGACCTAATTAGCGTACATGCCCTAATTAGGTCGAATACGGTACAGTGCAACACGTTTATAACGAACACATATACAACGAATTGACGGATATAATGAAAAAATTTCTTACGTACGGATTTGTTCCTATCTTTTCCATTTTAATCGTTCACGCATATTACGAATTCACGGGTATAACGAATTCACGGTTATTACGAACACCTTTTCCCAAACAAATTTCGCCGTATAACGAATTTCTGTCCAACTGAAAATCGCCTGGTTGTTCGCAAATACTTCCCGGCGTTATTTGGAAGCCATGTGCCAAATTAATTAGGTCAGTTAGGGAAATAATTCATAACAGGGCTACGCAGTCAGACGACACTGCAGCGCACTGCGACTGCATTGAGGATTTCCTTTTGTTTGGTGCCCTAGCCAACAGTAAACAAATGTCAATGGAGGACTTCTTCAAAGGAGATTAATTGACGTCATTCTGTGTGTGTTAGGTCAACGAGGGAAATCACCAAAGGTGATTGTTAGCTGCACGTTATACGACAGTTCATCAGTAACAGGGCTACGCAGTCAGACGACACTGCAGCGCACTGCGACTGCATTGAGGATTTCCTGTTATCTGGTGCCCTAGCCAACAGCAAACAAACAACAACTTCGAAGCAGATTAACTGGTGTCATTCTGTGTGTGTTGTACAAGATGTAGTAGTTATAATGTGGCTCCATCCTGCCACAGTTCGTGTTTTAGTGTGCTTGGACGCGACGTGTTTACGTCATACTGTATTCCGTTTTTTTTTACAAATTGTGGACTGCGATCTTATGTTATAACTACACTTAATAGTAACATTTGTAACCGTCTTATGTATCATCTAAATAAATGTTACACAACAAAATATCTTTGCGTTTGATAGACACCTGGCGAATAGTTTAAAAACTGTCACACACAACACTGTCACCTAGCGGGTAAACACGTACACGCATTGAACGAATTCACGGATATAACGAACTCATTAGCTACCCACAAAGTAGTTCATTATAAGCGTGTTGCACTGTATATCAAATTGTAATCAAGCTACCACGTGTGTATGTTAACATTTTCCTTCCAGAAGGTTTGTATCTTGAATACCAGACTTTCAGGGATTAACCTGACCCCAGGAAAGAAAAGTAACCCTTTTATTTTAACACTTTGTTTGCAACGTTACACATTTTCTGCAATTGTTCCAAACTATATATACACCTGCCAATCAGCTGGGGAAGTGTTAGTTAAGTGCAATAATCATTGAAAATACATATAGGCGTTGTAGTTTGGCAAACAAGTTTTCTTTTTTACGCCTAGCTTTGCAAAAAACATTTCATGTTTACGCCATCTTTGCTAATTGTAAGGTACAAATACTCCGGAAAACCTTCTTCTGCCTATGTGTGCATGTAGGGCCATCCAGAAGGGCATTTTTGCTAGTATTTACAGTATAATGATTTTACTGATTTGATATATATTATGTTCATCTTTAATCTATTTTTTAAAGCTTTCTTTATATGCAGCGGTCACATGATCAAACGCAACGTCTTGATTTGTTTCAGTTGTCAAGTGTGTGCTCATTGCCAGTCCAGGATTTGTCAAGGTGGGTCATATTTCCTCATTGCCACTCACACTTTCCTTTCTCTCTTTCTCAGGTTATAAATATAAAAATTGACTGTTTGTATATTTACTAATTTATGAACATATATACATTCCCTTGTTGTAATAATGCAATCATTTTACTAGCAATTTTCAGTTATATAAGGTAAATAATTGTTACTAATTAATTCATATGGTGGCTCCTACGACAGTGACTATAATTAGTCTTTGTAGGAGTCTCCCTTCCCTTATTACGACAATCTTTTATTTTTCTACCATGTATTATATACTTACACTTTTGTTTTCATGTTGACTCAATTACAATATACTGTAGGGCTTTTTGTTTTGTAAAAAATTTATGTTGTATTTTGGGACAAACTACATCTCCTGTTCCTCTCTATCTGTCTCTTTTTTATTAAAAAACAGAGCACGGGTCTTTGTCATATGTATGTATGTATATCCAAGCAGTTTGTTTTCTTGTAGGAGTAATTCAGTGGGTGTATTCTGTTCTGTAAACACTGGTATCTGATGTAGCATGCTGTTTTCTTTCAGGACCAATTCAATGAATACATGTTCCAACAAGCCACAAAGAATGACTACAAACTGCTCTTGGACAACAAGTCAAAGTTCCTCCTCGTTCATTCTTCTTCTGGATTCAAACATGCTCTTGCAGGTAAGTGCCGACTCATGTTCCTACTCAGCTGTTGACTCACATGGCGACTCACGTACCAACGCAATTGTCGACTCAACAGGCGACTCACATACTGACTCAAGTAGTGACTCATGTACTGGTTCAAGTACTGACACATGTACTGGCTCAAGTACTGACTCAAGTATTGAGTCATTTACTGACTCAAGTAATGAATCAAGTACCGACTCATATACAGACTTGCCTTGGCAGCTTTGTTTAGTTAAAATGTTGCAATTATCTGTTACAAAATCTTAATTAAAATGTGGGACAAATAAATATTTCCTGTTCCTCTCTATCCGTCTCTTTTGTAGAAAAAAACAGCGTGTGTCTTTGTCGTATGTGTACATATATCCCAATTAATCCCAATTGATCCACGAAGATTGATTTATAATGTTTGCGCCACAAAAAGCAGTATGAGTATCAGAGAACTTGTACTTACTGTGCCTTGTGTGAAGTCGCTGTCAACATATAGGCCTGGTCATGTTTCAGAAGTCCTACAAGACCCGTCTGTCAATGTGAAGTTGTCTGACACGAAGGCCCTCGGTGAAGTAAAGGCCCTGGAGGACTTCTATCAGATGCTTCTGAATGACCCAAACAGGGCATTCTATGGGTGAGTGACATGTCCTGATTGTGATGTGTCCTGATTTCTTGATTGTGATGTATCCTGATTTGTATGTGTCCTGATTTTGACGTTTCCTGTTGTGATGTGTCCTGATGGTGATGTGTCTTGATGGTGATGTGTCCTGATTTGTATGTGTCCTGATTGTGACATGTCCTGTTGTGATGTGTCCTGATAGTGGTATGTCCTGAAGGTGACGTGTCCTGATTGTGATATATCCTGATGTGTCAAGTCCTGATCTTGATATGTCCTGATGGTAACATGTCACTAAACAGGATCCATTGTTAAATTTACGAAGCTTTTTTTCAAAATGCATAAATTCACCACCTTGTCACAGAGAACACTGCTTCTGTGACACTCCAGCAAAACATGGGCTTATAATGCTCATAAGACTGTTAGTGAAACAGATCCCAGTTTGTTACATGTCCTAGTAGTGACATATAAGTGACGTGACCGTCTGTTCCAGCATCCGTCACGTGGAGAAGGCGACTGAGATGCAGGCGATAGAAACCCTCCTCATCACTGACGAACTCTTCAGGTATGTCTTCTCTACTAGTATACACCCATACACCCACCCGTCAAGCCTTTATGCAGGATGAAATTGTTACCAGTCCAAAGATGTGGTATATATGTCTGTGCACGCACGTCTAAATGTGCAGATATATACAGAACTACCCTATATTATGTGTATGTGTGACACTTATTTTCAAAGCATAGTGGACACAGTCAATAATGAATAAGCTTTTTTGCTCCTCAAATTTCTACCCGCCCAGATTCACATTTCTACCTGCCCAGAAACAGTCTTTACCCGTCCAAATGATGGGTGGACGGGTCTCTAGATAAAACTATGCCACCCGTGAGCAACTAATCATAGCAGTTGTCATCGTTACCGTGTTTTCAACATAAAATTCGTTCCTGTGACCATTTCGTTCCTGCTGTGGCCAATTTTGGGGAATGACTGACAAAATGAAACAAGCGAAAACCTCAAAATACCTACCATTGTAATATTGGCAATTGGTAGATCAGAGGTCAGTATATTGGCAATTGGTAAATCAGAGGCCAGTATATTGGCAATTGATAGATCAGAGGCCAGTATATTGGCATTTGGTAGATCAGAGGCCAGTATATTGGCTGTTGGTAAATCAGAGGTCAGTATATTGGCAATTGTTAGATCAGAGGCCAGTGTATTGGCAATTGGTAGATCAGAGGCCAGTGGTTAAAGGGAGCGAATGAATGTAGAAAGAGCGGAGTGAATCTCAGCGTCTGTGAGGAGATTCGTCTATAGCACTTGCCAGGTGAAATGTAGTAACATTATCAAAATTGTTTAGACATTGTATCTGGATTGTTGTTTATATTACTTTAATAATTTATTTAATGGAAACAATCCCATCATGCCAAAATAAAATTTGCCAAATGGTAAATGAGCAGCTCTAAGAGGAGTGTAGAGTAAAAGTGCTGTTGTGTTGCATATATTTTGTCACACGAAAAGGTCTTTAAAGGGAATAAAACACCTATTACTTGAATTCATGTTATATTACATCCTGCTATCTATTTCCATGTCCACCAAGCCAACAAAATTTTAAAATTCAATGAATTAGAAATTCCACATTTTATGCTGTACATTTTCGAATATGCATATTTTTGGCGCGCTTTTCGGGATGCAGAGATGTGACGTCACTTATGACTCAAACTCGCATCAGGCCGACCCTTTCCATGCATTCAGAGCATGTTTACAAGTATAGCTTTTGGGTCGAAACGAGCGTCAGAATGAGTTATTGTGCAATATTCCGACGTAATACAAACACTAGTCATCATAGAGGAACAAGCAGTTATCTTAAGGTTCCACATGAATCGAATTTTATTCAAAACAACGAATGCGAATGGGCCTACAAGTCGACTACGTTTCGCCGAATTTGGGCTCGTTTTCAGAATAATTACATCGAATGCAACCAACGGGAGATAATCTACACCAATAAACATACATAGCAAACATATATTGTATCCAGCTACATAAAGTAACGTGTATAATCTCATAATATCACTAGACTATCGATATATGAAGGAGTTGTACAATTTATCATAACAATTTAAATCAGCCAGAGAGTTTCCGCTGGTGCCGCTAACTTAGTTGGTAGACACGTTGGTTTCTTGTCATTTATTTTACAATCGGGCGACGCCGGTTCAATCCTGACAGCATGCAAACCATTGATTTTCTTTACACTTTTTTTGTTTATGTTTTCACGAAGTAATATAAACCAAATCATTTTATACTATAATGCATTGTTTGTAAATAATGTTTATTTTTGTAGTAATTATTTATTCGCCAAACAAATTTAAATATGGTCATTATATAATGATGTTTCTAAAAATATAATGTAATGGATATATAATTTATTAATTGTAAATATATTGTACGGTAATATATTGTAATTATATATGTGAAAACAGATTGAGATCTGTCTGGATAAATAAAATACGATACCACGTGATCGCCTAGCTCATTAAAATTTTATTTTCCACGGGAATCGCTTCACAGACGGGCTTAAAATCGAATTTATGCTACAAATGTATTTTTTGTATTTGTTTAATGTTGTCAAATGTTACGTACAATGTTAAACTTTATGTACACATAAAAAAGGATTTTAGCTAATGCCTTATTTTTATTTCCTTTAATGTCTTGAGGTATTTGTTTTGAAAAGGTCCCAATTTGTTAGTCTAAATTTGCACACCCGCACAATAAGCCACGCCCTCTGACCCCCTCGTACGTGTGTTACAGGGCGAACGACGTGACAATAAGACAACGCTATGTTAGACTCGTAGACAGTGTGAAGGAGATTGGAGGAGAGGTGAAGATCTTCTCCAGTCTCCACGTCTCTGGAGAACGTACGTCCACACCAACATTTCCTCTCTCTACACTAGAAGGGTTTTAGGGGAAAATGCGATAAATGCTATTTTTGAAATTTCATCCAAACAAGGATGAAGCATTTGTTTAAACACTTGTTGAGCTATCTAGTTTATATAAAAAAATTATAAATCCTCATGACGTACACAAAAGAGTGAGAGTCACCACATTCCCTGGTGTTACACTTCTGTGTATGTAAGCTACATTGCTTTGTATTTTGCGGTATTGGCTGTTTGATCTATTAATGATTATTTAGAAAAATAATGCCATCATGTTACTCAACTTCCAAAAGGTTGTAGATTAATCCCTGAATGTGTGGCATCCGAGGCACAAAACATCAAGAAGGAATTAATTAATATAAATTTCTGCCTGCCAAATTGTGTTTAGTAAGCCTGTAATGACGGTCGTAAGTTAGAAGTTTCGACCCCGGAGCATGTTCAGATAGTTGACAACACCTTCAGTTTCAAAACAAGCTTTTTGGCAATACAGCCGAGTTGGGCTGAATTAACTGCAATACCCTTTGATGTTCAACGATGTCCCGTTTTCCCACATTCAACACAGCAGATGTCCAGTTAGAAATTACTACTCCCACTATTTCCGGACAGACAAACAGATTGTGTCCCTTTAAATTTTGCCGCTCTTATAGAGTTCATTTAATGTCTATTTCAGCTTGTGTAAATTAATTATTTTAACATAAAATAAGTATGTTCCATTAATGACCCGTTAATTAATGAATCTGTATAATTCATATATTGGTGATGTGTATAGCTTAATGAATTATCTGTTGTTGACTATGACCCTGGGTTTGTAGAACTGGGTCAACTATCAGGCGTCGCTGCCGTCCTGAGATTCCCCATCGCTGACCCAGAGGATGACGATGACTCGTCCAGCGACGGGGGAGAGTGAGACTGACCAGTGGTCAGTCCCGCAGGAAGAGATCACAACAACTAGTGCCCCTGGTGGCAACTAGAGGAACCCCCGATGTCGGTTGAGAACACAGCCATTAGAATGTGGTTGTCTCGTAAACTTGGGTCTCGAAGACAATCTATCGGATTCTGTTGTCTCACTAACTTGGGTCTAGAACCCAATCTATAAAACCTGGTCATTTGACTTAAACTTGGTTCTAGAACCCGATCTACAGAATTCAGTTGTCACTCAAACTTGGGTCCATAACCCAATCTATGGAATTCAGTTGTCTCACAGACTTGGGTCTAGAATACAACCTATAAAACATGGTGGTTTCACACAAACTTGGGTCTAGAACCCAATCTACATAATTCAGTTGTCTCACTCAAACTTGGGTCTAGAACCCAATCTGTGGAATTCAATTCTCATTCAAACATGGGTATAGAACCCCATCTATGGAATTCAGTCATCTAACACAGAGTTGGGTCTAAAACCTAATATAAAACTTGGATTTAAAACCCAGATTATGTAACTCGTCTCACACAGTTTTGGGTCTAGAACCCAAACTTCGGCTGAGTCTGGGTAGGCCTATTTCCATTTCGTCATCCACAGTTTGGCTGTACAGACTAGAAACTTACTTTTGTTACAGGGAGAAAGGAATCCCCATTTGCGATAACACAAGAGTTGTGTAAAATAAAATTGAATGTTTAACTTGTGGAACTAGGGACCGTTTCACTGAAATAACGAGCTCATGAGGAAAGTCCATATAATTGAACAGATTCCATTAAATATAAGGGGTGTTTATAAAATGTAAAAAGTTGCCGCTGTATCACAGAGGACATTATTTTCGCGACACACCAGTGAAAGTGTCCCGGTGATGCCTCCTGGTGTTGAGTTTTCAGTGTACAAGATCGCCGTTAAGGAGCAAAGTCGATTTTAAACATCAGCAAATTGGGCTTGTGAGGTTTATTAGTGAAACGGTCAGCAGATTTGATGTTTGTTTCAGAAAGTAAATGTGTGTGTCTAAATTTGGATTGTATTGTTACGTTTGTTTGTTTGTTGCCATTTTAATGATGACAGAATATTAAGTTTGATAAAGTACGGTATTTGGATTGATCTATAATGAAAGTAGGAAGGTGTCAAGTAAACAGGGAAATGAAACGGCCCCGACAAAGTTGTAGTTAGGCACAGTGAAAACAGGCTGTAGGTGGAGCCAACTGTGCCTCATGTATATACATAAAACACCAACACATGTTTACATATTTATAATAATACGTACGTGTACACACACACATACACACACATATTTACATCCATACATGAAGCATACGCAGTTGAGATATCATCACCGATTGTGCACCTGTGATATGTTTAGGAAATCGACAAGTTAGCTTTGCTCAATGATTCACATGGCATTGTATTTATTTAGAGCTTAGATGATTCACAACCTCTGCATATGTGTCTCAAGGCTGTAGCCGTGACATCAGGATGGAGGTTTTTGATGACCTAACCAAGAGATTCCCCATGTGCATCTGTTGCCATATAATGGAGAAGATACCTTGTTTATTATCTAGCCTTGTCTATGGAAAATACACAAATGTGATATTTCATAGCAAACTGTAGACGTGTGTTTCGGGGGAGTATTTCTCGTATAAGAGGGTTCAAATGCAATGAGAGTAGATAGGTCGGTGTATATGCAATGAGGACATAGAAGACGGTGTTGATACAAAATGAAGATTGTGGTCTATACCCTCTGTTTCAAATGACTGCAGCATTAAATGTGACTTGAGCAAGGCATGGTTGTCTTTAGTTGTCATTTATTCAAAGTGTGCTTCCTGCCCCACAGTGACCGGAGCGGAAGTGACTATGTTTGTGTTACTGGATGTATTTCCTGTTGTTTCTACCGTGGATCTTATCCCACAGCGACCGGAGAGGAAATATCTATATTTGTGGTACTAGATGTAGTTCCTGTTATTTCTACCATGGATCTTGCCCCACAGCGACCGGAGAGAAAGTATCTACAGTGAATACTTGTGTTATTAGATTTATTTCCTGTTGTTTCTACCACGGGTCTTGTTCCACAGTGACCGGAATGGAAGTGACTGTATTTGTGTCGGATGATGAACAAAAGACGGAGATAGAGAAAGTGATGGCTTTGATCGGCATAATGAAAGTGATGGCTTTAATCGGCATAATGAAAGTGATGGCTTTGATCGGCATAATGAAAGTGATGGCTTTGATCGGCATAATGAAAGTGATGGCTTTGATCGGCATAATGAAAGTGATGGCTTTGATCGGCATAATGAAAGTGATGGCTTTGATCGGCATAATGAAAATGATGGCTTTGATCGGCATAATGAAAGTGATGGCTTTGATCGGCATAATGAAAGTGATGGCTTTGATCGGCATAATGAAAGTGATGGCTTTGATCGGCATAATGAAAGTGATGGCTTTGATCGGCATAATGAAAGTGGTCACGGAGACAAAGAACATTGCTATGGTGTCATCGGCATTGTGATGCTGGTTGTGCCGGCCGTTCTGGTCGTCGCTGCCGACTTCAACATCTTAAGAGGACATCTCAAGATGATGATGAGGAATCTGAGGGAAGAGTTCAGCCATCTCACTCGGAGGGGCGCCAAGGTCGCACCTGCTTGATTGCAGCTCAGTGACAGGTTGAACAAAAACTGCACAGGGTATGTGTCTAATGTGACATTACACCAGTTAATAAGTTACTAATGTGATTGAGCTCGTCATGTTTTCAAGCAAGCAATTCCCTGAAACGGAAACATACCAAGTCTGATTAATGTTTATTGTAAAATCATTATGTGATAGCATAAAGTATATCTGATTTAACATAATATGTGCACAATTGTGTTTTAATGAACTGCTGTATTTAAATATAATGTGACCATTGTTTGTGAACATCGATCTTGCAGTTGAGCGTGCCATGCAAACATATTTGAATCAGAACATTCAGATTAAGTCATCAACTGGGTCATGCGACGAGTGACAGAAGATGCACCAATGGGGCTTCACTGGACTCCCTTTTTTGTACTAGAGGATCTGGACTTTGCTCTCCTGTCCCACACTCGCAAACACATCCAGGAGAAGGCAACCTGCCTTAGCAGATTTGGCCGTTGGGTTGGTTTGCGAATCAGCCAGAAGAAGACGAAAGTCATGACCCTGAATATTAACTTGCCAGTTTCAGTGAAGGTGGACAACACGGACCTTTCCAGCACTGAAACAATTGGAAATGTCATTAGCCAAGATGGAGGAGCTGGCATAGATATCTGCAACAGACTGAACAAGGCACGGAATGCCTTCATGAGCCTACTTGCAGTTTGGCGATCAGCACAGTACAGCACAAGGACAAAACTCAGAATTGTCTAGAGTTGCGTGCTGTCAACATAGCTGTATAGGGGGTAGTGCTGGAGAATGATGGAGCAGGACCTATCAAGACCGTCTACCTTCCATTCGACCTGCCACAGAAAAACCCTCAGAACCATATCCAATCAGGAGTTGCTTGCCCAATGCCAGCAAGAGGACATGCCCACCATCATTCATTCAAAGAAGACGCTGGAGGTGGATTGGACATGTCCTTCACATGGATGCAGACAGCTGTCTGGTGGACACCAGAAGGGAAGCGAAAACGTGGGCGCCCAAAAACAACATGGAGGAGAACAGTGGAGGCAGAGCTGATGGAAATGAACCACAGCTGGGGCACCATACAGCGAATGGCCGGACACAGGCAAGGACACCAAGGAGCATTACAAGCACAATATAACAATACCTAAGCTTGACCAGTTGCTAATGGCGTAGCTCAGTAGATTTGGAGAAGAGCAGCATGCCTTCACTCGCGCATTCTACCTAGTACCACCACTGATCCGCCACAACTGAAGAATTTGACTCTGAAAACATAGGCAAGTTTTTAGCTGTTTACAAGGGATATCTACCAAGTCTATGCAACATGGATTCCGAGTTACACTGCTGGCAAAGACGATGGCGGCAGGATGATGTCAATGAGCTGCCCAACAATGCAACAATGCTGAAAGCTGCCGACAAAGCTTTCTTCCCCAGTGTGCATACCGCATTGAAGCTGTTGTGCACCCTTGGCGTGACTAGCTATAAATGTGAACGCAGCATCAGTGCCCTAGGGAGACTGAAAACGTACTTGCGGAGCACGATGCTTGAGGACCACATGAATGGCTTGACCTTGCTTCACATACACTATGGAAGTAAAATAGACGAAGATGCCATAATTGACAGGTTTGCTCAAAAGCAACCACGGCGAATGGAACTTTGCAATATTTTGGCAGATTAATGCAGATTGATAAGCCACCAAGTGATCGATCACTTGTATCAGGTCACATTGTAGTGTTGCTGTACAACGTTACGTACATGCCTAATAGCAGTGTAAAGCTAGATCGGAATGAAAGAGCTACTTAATATAATATTAATACCAATGGTGACCTAAATAGCGAACCTCGCTATTAAGGCCACCTTTGGGTCTGGACAAAAGTGACCTAAATATGGAGGTAACCATATTGGCGGGACTAATATCATATGTTTTACTCTATGTGGAAATAATTTGGGACTCTCTTAGGGTGCCCGTAATTGGAAGGGTGTGTTACTGAGGTAATCATAAAACAATGTTCAACTGTAATCTGTACACTAGACATGACACCTTTTTCTTTTCCAGATACTCAATCAGACCTAACAGTCTGTAGTTAATTCTGTGATGTCACAATATGGAGATTTTTCTGTGATGTCACAATATGGAGTTTCTTTTGTGATATCACAATATGGAGTTTCTTCTGTGATGTCACAAAATGGAGATCTTCTGTGATGTCACAATATGGAGATGTTTCTGTGGTGTCACAATATGGAGATCCTTCTGTGATGTCACAATATGGAGTTTCTTCTGTGACGTCACAAAATGGAGATCTTCTGTGATGTCACAATATGGAGATCCTTCAATGATGTTACAAAATGGAGATCCTTCTGTGATGTCTCAGTATGGATTTCCTTCTGTGATGTCTCAGTATGGACTTCCTTCTGTGATGTCACAATATGGAGATCCTTCTGTAATGTCACAATACATAGATCCTTCTTTGCTGTCACGATATGAAGTTTCTTCTGTGATGTTACAATGTGAAGTTTCTTCTGTAATGTCACAATATTGAGTTCCTTCTGTGATGTCACATATGGAGGCCCTTATGAATTATTCCTGTTGCTCTTATGCAAAAAATGTTATCCCTTCTTAAATGTCACAAATTCACATTTTTTATTTGACTATTTTTAGAACATTTGACTAGGTCCTTCATAAAGCAGATTGCAAGCTATTTTACATGTTTCTTAATCCTCAAATTTTGTTTATTCGTGGTACAAACTGTGTTGTAATGTATGCATTAGATGAGTTGAACGTTCTCCAAACAATGATATCAGTGGATGAGATGACTGACGTAGTGTTGTTATATCTATGCGTTAGATGTGTTGGACATTCTCCTATAAATGACGAGTAAACAAGATGACTGTGTAGTGATGTTGTAGTTATGCGAGTTGTTTTGTCTGTTTTAGAGTCACAGTCACAACCACTCTGCGTGTATCTGTCCTGATCTCCCTGCCACTGACGTCCACTCACAACGCGCCACATTCAGTCTGAAGGACAGTATGGTCAGTAGTCTAGACCATAACACTTCCCGATATATTAATAATAATAAATAGTAACTTTATAATAAATAGTGACTTTATTTGTACACTCATTTCCAAAGTACAACTCTGTTCAATGGTGTTGACAATATTTTTATAGTTTATTGCAATGCATTTTATGTTTTCCTACAATGTGTTATAATATAATAATACACATTCATATTCTGAGAAAGACTCTGATTAGGTGTATTTACAATATTACCTTTACATTTATTTTACTGGGCTTCACTCTGTAAAAACACTTCATGCCAAAGGAATATGATTCTATGAAGCTGCGGATTCATCTAAATAGTGCAAATTAATAGAAAGGAAATAGAGAATGATTCATCATAAGTTCCTGCCTTAATTCTAGTACTTCTACTATTATTTGGCAGGGTCCATTTTCAGACATTAATGGCAGCCAGTCTGTTCCTCTAAACTGAATTAGCCAACGTGGTAATTTGTGACAGTTTGCCATGTAGACGTGGGAAAATGGGAAATTGTTGAACATCAAAGTGAATCCTGGTTAGCCCAGATGCCTCGGCAGTATTATCAATGAAGCTTGTTTTGAAACTGGATGGTTTTTACTATTTGAACATGTTCCGGGGCATATTTTTTTTCTATTTTGGGCTTACTAAACACAATTTGGCAGACGGTATACCTTCAATATAGTTAGTATATTCTTAACAACATTGTATTAATTAATAAGTGAAAAACTAGGAACACACCGCTTCCTTTTTAACACCAGTTGGAGTTTAAAGAATGAGATCCCAGCTCCGTGAGTCCTCAATAGTTTTTTTAATATCCCTGCGCGGGATCTTTACTTCCCCGGGCATAGACACCAGATATGAGGGAACAACGGCTTTCTGTGTCTTTTCTGAAAGACACAGGCAACGTAGAGTGAACAAAATTGCCTAAGTTTCAAAGCAGTGGCTGATACCATACCAAACCATTGATTGGTCGGCACCAGGATTCGAACCCTGGTTCCCCCAATCAACAGTCTGGCAATCTGACCGCTTGACCACCGTGCCCCACATGAATTACATATGATTTGATGCACATATATAAACAATCAGCACAAAACATACATGCATGTACACACACCACACTTCAGATAGAGACTTTGTTGAAAGATCAAAGAATTATTATTTATTTAAAAGAGGCTTCTTGTCTTAATATCAGTCACAAACAGCTGTATTAGGTGTAAATGGTTAATATAATAAAACATTTATATAAAATAATAAATTAACTCACGGTGATCTGTACATCAATATTCATATAAAATAGATAACATTATTTTAATAAAATTGTCAGCTATGCAACTGCAGCATTTAGAGAACATCTCGTTAATTACTAGCAAGGCTACTAAACAATACACCCATGACCAGTCAAACCAATCAAACCAAACCATACTGCAAAGCTGAGCATCAAACACGCTTATTAAGAAGTCTCACAGCGGTAGGAATATAGCTCTCTCTGCCCCCATTGGTACTGTACTTGGCCATTCTGTACGTCCTGCCTGAAGGCAGCAGCTCAAAGTGACAGGCAAGTGCATGCATGGAGTTATTGCATTATGCACGGCTTTCTTCCTCCCTCTGTGTTTAATCCATTTCATCTGTTCTTCTTAGTTTTGACCAAAGATTAACAACCTTCCTGAGTTTTGAGATGTTGGTGACTGACAAGCCACCAAACCAGGCTAAAAATTAAAACGTTAAGACACTGTCAATGTGGCAGCTGTAAAAACATTTCATAATTTTGCCATCAGCATTGAGCTTACTGAGTCTACACAGTAAATACAAGTACTGCTGACATCTCTTGTAGATGTACTTTGTGTTATGTCATTGAGCTTACTGAGTCTACACAGTAAATACAAGTACTGCTGACATCTCTTGTAGATGTACTTTGTGTTATGTCATTGAGCTTACTGAGTCTACACAGTAAATACAAGTACTACTGACATCTCTTGTAGATGTACTTTGTGTTATGTCATTGAGCTTACTGAGTCTACACAGTAAATACAAGTACTGCTGACATCTCTTGTAGATGTACTTTGTGTTATGTCATTGAAACTGAGGGAGTTATCAAGAATGGTCTGAAGGTATTTATAAATGGACACACGTTCTACAAGTCCACTACTAATACAGAGAGGTTTCACAGGTTCAGCATTCTTCGGAAAGTCAATCACAAGTTCCTTGATTTTGAGAACTATAAGAAATGTTCGTCACACCAGTCATGTATTTTCTCAACCTTTGATTAAAAGTGTTTTTCATTGCTTTAAAATGTTACAGTTTATTGCTATGTTATTACAAAATATATATAATTATAGGTTGATATCTCTATTTCCATTCGGAATGCTAATGCGATGGTTGAAACCAACTGTGATGGGGGGACAGCATAGAATAGAATATAACTTTATTTCGGTCACAATACAAATTTCTGAATATATGTACAGTGGATTGCAATAAACAACCGGGGAGATACTCTGAAAACCCCAAGAGGCTTTTGTCAAGGACCACCAAGACAAAATAATTTTACAATCAGTTTCCTTGGTCCATAAAATTACAGCACAACACTAAAACAGTACATTCCTCTGGAACCAGATGAACAGGACATACATGAATAGATGTATTTTTTTTTAAATATAAAATAGGTTGTCTACTAAATATATAAATAAATAAAGAAAATGCACATTAGAACATGGTATATTATATTAACTAGATTAATGGTTAAACATCAAGTAATCCATTCAATAAAACAAAAGCATGCTTAATCACTTACAATACCATGATAAATGATGCTAGGTTATGAGTAATTAATAAGTTAAGATATTTTGAGAGTACAAGATACTTAGAGAGTAGTAGCTGATAGAGTTTCTTTTTAGATACAGTGACATCCTTCACCCTGGGAGTGACAATTACATGTGTTGTTGTGTAAATAACTCTCTGTGTGATTGTAGGTTGATAATGGAGTATTCAGCATTGACATAGATGTTGACACAATTTACACTTTAACTACCTGGACTAAGGGTCCACTCCACCCCCACCCGCCCCTTTCAACCTGCCTCACAGAGATGACTTTGAATGTGAGCAAGCAATGTTAGATAAGGAATGTCCTGAATTATTTTTTCTTTGTTTGAGGAGTCTTAGAAAGTTATGGAGTGGATTCTGTTATCTTTTGAGTTAATGAAAATAGTCTGTACTACCATGATAAAGTGGGGGAGAGAAATGTCATGTTATTTTATGAAACGTGCTCCGAATCCCTGCAATGCGCCCACAAAATTATCAAGATAGAAGTACAACTATTTGTTTTGCATGTCATTTATTTTTACTTCATTTCTTAACATTGTAAGTTGTGCCTAAAGATAAGACGGTGTTAAATATACTAATCAACTTTTTAAATAAACTTCTGAAGTTTCTTCCTACTTAGCTGCCATTGCCATGTTATATGTGGCATGCTAATTTGCTGTGTTATTTCCAATAGTTGTTTAAGTGGAATTAACTTAGCTTAGGTGGAGTTATTGTAAACGGCTGAAGTTATTGAATGGAATAAGTGTGTGTACACAACCAGTAGTGTATGGTTACCGAACACCAACAGGGATCGAACCTGCCACACACAACACTGAAAAACTATTGTCATAAACAGCAGAGTTCAACAGTGTTTAAACGAACAAATGACATAGTATGTCTGCATTTACAACACAATACTCTAACAGAATTCCGTCACAAATATATTGTTTGCATTGTTGGAAAAGTCACATGGTACATACCCGTATCTGAAATTTGATAAACGAGTGTTAGTGTTTCACAATATAACAGATAATATTGTATGTTTATATCATTTGACAGAAAAATAATACAATATATACTTGTTACGAAACTGAACAAACATATAAACCCACTTTTTCAGTGTTAAGCTCCCAACTGTATATATCCTCGCCGGCCCACTCCTATAAAAGAAAACCAAATTTGCATTACATATTGGAAGAATTAAAATTTTATTTTCAAATGGCAGGCACGGTTGAAATAATAACTAATTCAAGCATATTCCATACGACGAACTTGTGAAAGAAAACTGAATTTGGATGCTCTTCTGGAAATCACTTTTAGATATACCTGTACATTATATAAATGGCCATCTATAATGTATGGAGGAAGGTGTGTGGGCAAGTGTGACGAAGCGCTACATAAATGTGGGGGTCTCTGCACCAGTCTTACATAACGAATCGTAATATTTCAAAAGTTTACTCCAAAAGCATTTGAATGGAAAACCAGCTACATACACTAGAAATATTAAAACCCCAGATATATTTCAAGAGCATTCCAACAATAAACCACCTCTACTATTATATCAACATTTAGAAACACAACAAAAAATGATGCAAACTTATATACGCGATCCAGTATATGGATACCTTGCTAACAAAATACTAAGTGTGTGTTTGTGATGTGACGAGTATATATGCAGAACACTATCAATTGCTTTACTACATGTATCATTACATTTATTAAATATTCACAAACATGAACATGTGTTGCTTTTTATTAGTTTTACAAAACTTGTGTTTTACGTGTAAATAACGAATTGTATACACTGTATATATATTAATGTATTTGTTTACTTATCTAATGATGTCTAATAATAACGTTTACATTTTATATACAAGTTAAGGAGACTAGGGAATAAGCCTGGAAAGGAAACAGAGGCAGAGACAGAGGAAACAAGAAGCCGTCACAAAGTGGTTTGTATAGAATTTAATCAGGCTTTAGAACAGTGGTTTTGTATACAAGTATGGTTGATAGGATGGTGCTGCCATCTCTGGTATGTATTGTCGCGGAGGTATACGCTGGTGCCCTCTGGCGATTAAGGTGTGTAACGTTTTAACTACCGACGAGTCAGATTTAATTAATTTCATTTGTAGCGTACACCGCTAATTCTACGGTTAGGTATACCAAATTTGGTACCTGTAGAAATTATTTAACATGACTGATAATATGGTGACCTGTCAAATTACTTATGTTGTAGTTATAAAAAGATTATATTATGAACTTATAAAAGTTGTTTACAGAAATGTAGATGTGAAAAACACTAGGGTCACACGAGCTTATGAATAGAGTGCGTGTTTTATTAAAATTATGGCTTAATTCATGAGAGTTGGAATGTACGATGAATATTGTGGTATCCGGATCGATACAGGGAATCCAGTGATATTAATTATGTAAGTAATTCACGTAAGTTAAAGATTGAATGAGCATTTATATACCCATACGTTTAGCTCGCAAAATCTATTTTAAACTCAGCGAGTTGAATGGATTGCTTCGAAGTGTGAATGGTTTCGGGAGCCAGTTTCTGAAGCGACTTTAATTTGTATTAAGTGTTGTAATTGGTCAGACTAACTTCCGGTCGTCAAGTTATATAAGGGACGGACGGCCATTCGTGGCCAGACGAACATTTCAGCAGAAGAAAGTGTTGCACTCGTCTTCAGGAATTGGGCTGAAACGTGTGTCCGCCCAACGCCTGTAGTAAATACTTCTACGATTTCAACAGTACTGATTAGTTGCGAGACGCTGCACTTCTCACGCGTTGAAGAAGACTGAGCGATAACCGACTGCAGTTCCGTTTTGATGTGATCTTCGAATGCAAGGCCACCACCGTTTCGTCTGCTAGCTGTCGTAACACAGACTCCGTGACAGACCTTCTCAACATCGCCGAAGTCGTGACATCGTTTCCGTGTTGTCGCCTGGTGATTCGCGTGGGATCGACAAAGCAAATCTACCGTCTACTTGATCGCCCGAGTCGCCTGCTTACATCTACGTCAATTCGTTCGCCGAACGAAGTTATTTATTCGTTAGAATAGTATTGAAACTTTGATCATATGTTATGTTACATGATATATTGCAGTAAATGTATGTATACGCGGCGTAAATAATATTACTAATCTATTATATGTATTCTGATGTATGCAAATTCATGGATATTTATAGTTGATGACGATAGGGGCGAATCCAAGATGGCGCACACAGTGGGGAAACAAAAGTAAAACCCAAAAGTCAAATCATATTTATTGTCTATGTATTATACCAACAACGGTTCAAGTATAATACACAGTGCGGTATTAATGGTGAACTAACAACGAGGAGAGATGGTGTGAGAACTTTTATTTACTCCGCCATGGTGCGTTGCATTAATAAATGTTTCAACTAGTGCATTTATTTTTGGTGTTTTAAGTGACGATACATTTATTTCTAGTACCTTGATCATTGCCAAATAATCTAACTATAATCGGCCAAGCACAAGCGTGTGTGTATTTGCATTGTGATTGGCAAGATCAATGTCCTATGAACACATCACGCCAGTGCGTGTGTAAGCGTATGTCTATATAATTATGTGTCTACATTACGATCCGATACAAAAGTAATGTATAGACACAATAACCATGTTCTCTTTTCTTGCGCGTGCGTGTTTGCCGCCGTGAATAGACAAGTCAACAATAACGAATTACCGTTCTGTACCCAAAGGCAATATATAGAACAGTCTACAACTATTTGCTTTTCTAAACATCCAAAGTCCCTACCTTCCTTCAGATGGCGCTGTTTCAGCCATCTTGCAATAGCTACCCCTTCACGCTGTCTTTTCCGGCTTTTGTTTTCATGTCCTCTTGTCTGTTGCACTGTTGAAATCACCTGTTACACGAAGCACCATATCGAGCGTCAAGCGAATACTGTTTGTTACATACATAGAATGTGGCTGGACCGACGCAAGTCAACCATCCACTTGTTAAGTCGGTGTTGTACTGAAACCCGTCGTGTCACCTATATTTCAACCAATGTATTCCTATTGGTCGTTTTAAGCTTCTCAGTCACACATTTTCAACAACTGTCCCGTGAAACTCTTAGCATGTGATTAAGAAGGAACCATTGTTGGGCTTGCACGTGATGCCTAGAATGTTTACCGGTAGTTGAATCAATGCATTGTCTCTGGGATAATGCTTCGCCCATAAACAATGTCACGGTAATAGCCTCGCCATTCGTGTTAAATATGCAAAGATCCATGACTGTACCCAATTACGAGTGAATGGTTGTGTGTGTGTGTGTGTGTGTGAGAGAGAGAGAGAGAGAGGAGAGAGGAGAGAGATGGCGAGAGGTACGTAGAGAAATAAAGGAGGGAACGAGGGACTGAAATGAGACAGACAGCTTGGGGAAACGGGGAAGAGAAGGATGGAGGGGTAGAGTGAGGAGAGAGACGGAAAGGGAGAGGAGGGGGGACTGGCGGAGACGGGAGAGGAAGGAGGTGAGAAAGGAGATGGAGGGGAAGATACGCGGATAGAGAGTGACAATGACAATGAGTTTTATTTCCCTACGACCCTTTGTGGAGTATGAGAAAATGTTTCTCTCTAAAGTACATTTTAATAGAAAATATTGTATTCTTAAGAACATCTATACTTCTATTATATAACTCACATTTACTTTATGTAAAACATAACCAACACACAATGCATAAAACGTTCAGTTACCTTACTGTATTAAGTGTTTTCAATAATTGTTATAATCAGTTGTGCAAACCGAATAATGTAAAATAATATATTTCACAATTTGAACTCATTTACATTTCATTTATATGACTAATAAATTAACTATAAGCTACAATGTTTCTTCTATGCAATTCACAGTTTTGACAGGGAATTTGTTAGATAGGCAAACTTTGTCATGATTACATTAATGAATCTGGAAAGATATGTCATTTGTTTCACATTATGTACATTAAACAACTGGTTCATTTTCAAAGTATTAAGTCTGATTCTAAAGTATTTCTGTATGTACCTTGATCTTTCTTCTACTAGTGATGGACATTATTCATCACATTGGTCTCCATTGTTGCATAAATTACAGAGCCTCTGAGCATTTTCAGGTAGATACTGACCAACATAAATAGGTAATTTGTAATTTCCACAATGTGATTTACATAAATTGATTCTGTCAAATGGGCTCGAGAAGTATTTAATCTACTTCGTTTTAAAATAGTCTGTAATTTGAACACAGCCTATTTACATGAATGTAATTGTGCTATGTTTGTCTGTTTATGTCTTTCATTTTAAGTTCTATGGTATGCTTCAACCATTTGCATTTCCGTGATCATGGCACATGTTAGATAGTCCACATCCATCAATGGTAATCTTGATTTTTAACATCCATTTTGATTTCAAATGACCTGTGTCGTGTTGGTTTTTCATCAGCCTAAACATAATACTAGATAGCTTGCTTTGTTTGTCTTCAATTAAGTGTAACCAAAAGTTCATCATTCTCTTTTTCTATAATTGTTGTTACAACACAACTTCTCTGCCAACTAGTCCATATAGTATACAATTTGCGGTGTTTCTATTAACTTTTAGTAGACTTTTCAAGAATTTTCTATGGAATCTCTCAATCTGCGGTACATTTTGAAAACCCCACATTTCACTACCATATAGCTGAATTGGCATTACAAGCTGGTTAAACAGTTCACACTGTATGTCTATTGGTAAATCTAGCTTCCTTGCTTTAGTTGTGAGGTTGAACATTGCACGCCTAGCTTCGTTAACTTGTTTTGTTATGGTTTTGTTAAACATTCCACATTAGTTTAGACTGGTACCCAAATAGACGTAGCCATCAGTTATTTATATAAAAAAAGTGAGAGAGAGAGAGACAGACAGACAGACAGACAGAGGGAGAGAGAGAGGAGAGAGAGCGGGAGAGAGAGGGAGACAGAAAGACAGAATACAGCCAGACAGAGATTGACAGACATACAGAGAGACTAACAGAGACACAGACACGTACATACACCAACATTGCCACGCACTAAATCATAAAAAAACACAATTATTTTTCTTGCTTTTGCCGTTTATGTGCTAATCCTGATTCTTATTTTTTTAAATTGTAGCATCCATTGTTTAATGTTATCCTTGGTGGATATGTTAATGTGTAGAGAAGAGCAAACTATTGCAAAAAGGAACAGTTATTAAGAATAGTATAATTGTATAACATTTAGTATTCAGACTGGCAACAACTGGTAGAATTTGTGACACTAAAATTCTGTATTGATTTTCATTGACCAATTTAAAACTGCATTATGAGATCGTCCATAACTACAAATTTCTAGTAAGGCAACATGTCCGATACACTCCATAATCTATATATTTGATCTTATCTCAAAAAAATATATTGTGAGGTATTTGGTTGTAATTTATTAAGGAAACTTAAAAAGTAATGTATATTTTATTATTTAAGTTATAAATGCACCATTTAGTGACCAAAAGGAAACACTGTCGGGTTGGGGGAGGATGAAAGTCGATTTTATTTACAAAACACTTGAAATGGTGCATTTTGGTGACACAACCTAATTATAAGCCAATCATTATATTTTTGTTATAAATTAACTTTGTTGGCTCAAGAATGTATGGCGGTCCCTCGTAATATACATGGAAAAGAGCGGGATGGAGTAAGAAAGCGTGAGAGAGCGTGTGAGCGAGATAGCGAGAGCGAGTGAGAGAAAGAGAGCTAGCGAGAAAGAGTGCAAGAGAGAGAGAGAGAGCGAGAGAGAAAGAGAGACATACATACAGACAGCAGACACTGGGGCAGAGGCAAAGAGAGGGAGAGACAGAGCCAGTAACACATACATACAGTGTCAGATGCAGAGGTAGAGGCAGATATAGGAAGGAAAACATACAGGCAGGCAGACATGAGAGAGAGAGAGAGAGAGAGAGGGAGAGAGAGAGAGAGAGAGAGAGAGAGAGAGAGAGAGGGAGAGAGAGAGAGAGAGAGAGAGAGAGGAGATACAGAGAGGCAGAGACTGAGGCAGAAATTGGCAGATAAACATATCGCCAGCAGTCAGGCGGACAGACATACATCCAGGCAGATAAGCAAACAGGAGAGAGAAGAGATACAGAGAGGCAGAGATACGGACATGGGCAAATACTGAGGCAGAGATAGGCAGATAAACATACAGCCAGTAGGCAGGCAGCATACATACAGACAGGCAGACAAACAGAGAGGCAGTCAGTCAGAGAAACACACAGGCAGAGAAATAGTGACTGCGAAATCATGTGGGTCAAAGTACAACTCCAAAACTATTAATAGGTTCATTCTACATGCTACAACCCTGCAACAAAACCACATGAGAACTAAATAAATCCATGACAAAGATCACAACAAACTCGAAACAAAAACAAATAATCCTCTGTGGAGACTTCAACTGTCCCGATATAGTATATAAGCACTGTGAAAACTTGTGCCCCAGAGCTATCCGTCCAACAAGCCCTCATTGACACAACAGAAAGTGCGCAGCTTACACAAATCCACACTAGTTCCACTAGAGAGGGCAAGTTATTAGACCTAAGCTTTACAACAAATCCCACAGTAGTGACAAACTCTGCTTCTGTGCCAGGGATATCAGACCATGACGTCATCGTCACGGATTTTGATATAAGAGTCCAACACCAAAACAAACAACGCAGGAAAATTTACCAATTTGCTCGCGCTGACTGGGATAATCTAAATGCCGATTTCATAACCCTGTCTAATGATATAAAAACTCAATACACTTTAGGTGCGCGCACAGATACTCTTTGGACAATCTTCAAAAACGCACTAGTGAAATCTATCAACAAACATATCCCATCAAAGCTCAGCTCCAGTCGGTGCAATCTCCCATGGCTAAACAGAAAGCTACAAAGACTACTAAAGCGAAAGAGAAGACTGTACAATAAAGCTAAGAAAACAAACAACTGGGAAAATCACAAATTCATACAGAAAACGTGTAGACGAAGTTTGCGCAAAGCAGAATGGGACTTTATTAATAACACCATCGCCACAGGTCTCCAAACGAAAAACTCAAAGCCATTCTGGCGCTATATCAAAAGTAGAAAACAAGACAACATTGGAGTAGCTCCCCTAAAAAGAATGGATCACTGGTGTGTAACAGTAAGGAGAAGGCTGAGATCCTCTTGGACCAGTTCCAGAGTGTATTCACGAAAGAAGACAGATCCGCCCCCCACACCTTGATCCCCCACAACACCCGGAGTATGTAAATTACTCAAGTCCATCAAACCGCACAAAGCATGTGGCCCTGACCAGATCCCCGATGTTGTCCTTAAGAACTGTGCCGACACTCTATCCCCTGCACTCCGAGACATCTTCCAGAGATCCTAGACACAGGCAACCTACCGTCAGACTGGCGCACAGTAAATGTATCGGCTGTCTTTAAAAAGGAGAAAAGCACCTACCAGAAAATTACCGCCCCATCTCCCTGACATCGGTCCCGTGCAAATTCTCGAACACATAATCTACCGCCACGTCATGACCTACCTAGAAGAGCACAACATCCTGACACACCTCAACCACGGCTTCAGAGCAGGCTTCTCCTACGAAACACAACTCCTAACCACCACGCATGACCTATTCTCTTCTTTCGACTCTGGAACTCAAGTAGACATAGTAATATTATACTTTAGCAAGGTTTTTGACACAGTTGTGCTAGGCGACGAAACTTCAAGAGAAGTACTCGTCAAATCCGACGTCCCGCAAGGCACTGTACTCGCCCCCCTACTATTCCTCTGTCATATAAACGACCTACCAGCTTCAGTAAAATCTAAAGTCCGCCTATATGCAGATGACTGCCTACTATACAGAGAAATCAAAACATTCAATGATCACACTGCACTACAACAAGACAATAAAACAGCTAAAAAAAACTGGGCAAAGGACTGGACTATGAACTTCAATACAAACAAATGCTACATCCTCAGTGTAAATAATAATAATAATAAATAACTTCTTACGCGCCAATATCCTCAGACAATCAGAGTTCAGTGGCGCATAAAAACCAAAGGATTAAGCATTCTCGTACTCGTGTGATAGGCGAAAGTCGTCAACAAATGGATCGATGTGCTAGAAAACTGACTATTTCTACACCCTAAATAACGCCACCCTAGAACGAGTAAACTGCAATCCCTATCTTGGTATCTCTATCTCCGACGACCTTAAATGGCACTCCCACATCGCAACAATAACTAAAAAAGCAAACTCCCACTTGGTTTCCTAAGGCATAACATACGACACTGTCCTATAAACAGCAAACGGACCGCGTATATTGCCCTTGTGCGCGCTGCCTTAGAGTACGGAGCCATAGTGTGGGACCCATACCATCAGGGGGATATAGATAAACTAGAGCGTATCCAACACCGCGTTGCCCAACTTATTACCGGCGACTACTGAAATCTCAATTCCCTACAAAGCAGACGTCGGGACCTACGACTTAAATTCATGTACAAAATAGTTGAAGGATCTATCTCAGCCATCCCCGCAGAAACATACTTTCGGCCCTAAAGAATAACAAAGACGCATCCAACCCAAACATTTCCCAGATCACGTATCCTCAAACTTTGTACAACACTTAACAACCAATAACACCAGGTGCTATACAGTACCTGCATCCCACACCGACCAATTCAAAAACTCATACTTTGTAAAGACAATGGTAGACTGGAATAAACTTAACGAGTCGCAGGTCCAGGCTGAGACGATAAACGATTTCAGTCGCCTATCCTGCGGTCCAAACACTCAATACCACCATACGCACCCACCCCGTTGTAGACCACAGCCAACAATGGCTCCTTACGATGTAATGTTAGAATTAGAGAAGCTAGTAGGCAGGCCGGCAGGCAGCCAGGCAGGCACACGGGCAGACAAGCACACAGATAGACGGACTGACATACTGTCTAACAGACTTATAGACTGACATTCTAACAGACAAACACAGAGGATGGAGGAGGGAGAGAGAGATTTGGGGGGAGAGAGAGAGAGAGTTGGAGAAGGGGAGACGGGGAGAAAAACAGACATATAGAGACAAATATAGGGGCAGGGAGACATATAGACAGCGTGCTAGTTGCGATTACAACATTGCAACAGTGTAGTCAAGCAACCAACACTACATTACCAAGTTGCGTCGGCTGTTCTAATATTAGACGTGTTAAACCACATTGAATAATAAGTCACCTTATAGATATATACTTGTCTGAACTTGTACAGACAAAGAGTCGGAGAAACTTGTTTTAGCTAAGTACTTCTTTTATCTAGTAACCATCACATTATCTAAAGTGAAACATATGCACACGACATACCTATGCATCACAACAATATTAGTTAAAATGCTTGCTAGATATGTAAGTAGTATGTAAACACAATTTAACATTATACGCCTCAACACGGCTACACCCGTCATACTATAGCTGGCATGCCCGAAGTGACGGGTAATGGGGCAACAAGAAACAATTGAAGTTACGTATTATTCTAATAATATCAGTATTATATATCAAACATATGAACATGAAAAAAATAACTCACCAGGCCGTGAACTGAACGTATATCTTTGTTGACACTTCCATGATCCCTACCAAACTGCGACTGTGGCTCCAGCTACCCTACCCGTGCTGGCGAATTACATAACAATAGCCTATGCCACCGCTTGCACGAAACAATTCCGCCAGGGTTACATAATATATTATCCTTGTAGTGTTACAGATTCCTTGTGGAGTCGTACATGTCAACCGGCCCAAGAGGGTACATGAGAGTCTACCAGGCCTGTGTGCTGAGCACCCTCCTCTACGGTATCGAATCGTGGACCACCTACATGCGCCAGGAGTGCCGCCTCAACACATGCGGTGCCTCAAGCGCATCTTCAGTATCACCTGACAGGACAGTGTCCCTTACAGCTATATACTTGGACCGTGCTAGGATCCCCAGCATGTACTCACTGCAGAAACATCTCCGCTGGCTGGGCCTGACATGGAGGATGGCCACTTGGCCGAAAGTCATCCTCTATGGACAATTCGCCACTGAGCGAAACCAGTGGGACGACCAGCCCTCATATGCAAGGACGTCTGTAAGCGCGACCTGAAGGCCTGCAACATCAGCTCTGAAGACTGGGAGGCAGAGGCCGAAAATTACACTGCTTGGAGTCACACTGCTTGGCATCAGACTGTATACAGAGGCATTGAATGTGCTGACGGAAAGCAACACTAGCGTGCATGCGTGCGTATGTGTTCACACCGTAGTATTGTTTGTTTTGTCTACGGCATTGTCTAATTGCACTGCACAATTAAATGAACTGCTCACTGTTTTACTTTTCTCTTATTTTATTATACAATTGAATAAGCAAGTAAAGCAATACTTTTGCTTTACGTGTGCCGCCCTCTGCATTGTGAAAATACAACCTCCCATGTGAACTAGTAGCGCCACCTGGTGCCAGTATTGTGAAAATGTGACCCTCTCTCGTCCAAACCTGGTTACAGACCTAACTAATACGGTCACCTCGCTATTCGGGTCACTTTTACCCAGTCCCAATGGTGACCTTAATAGTGAAGTTCCATAATTATATAATAATAATTATATATATATATATATATATATTCGGCTTACGGGGGACCGTTTAGGTGAAGAGTTAGCGTTTCATGTTCAGTGTACAATACGCTTTATGGATATGCATAATTCTTAATAAGTATGTATATATTAATAAAATGTGTATTTGACGGACCTCTTAGTCGGACTTTGTTGAATGCGGCACAGTCAAATTTGCGACATTCGATAAATACATAATGTACACAGTATACACAATTTAAGTGATATATCTGTTAATATAAGCTTCGAAAATGTTTTAATATATTTGGATAGGTTTACTTATTTAATTATGTCTATTTAATAACGTTTACATTGTATTAACAAGTAAAGATACTAGGGAGTAAGCCTGGAAAGGAGACTGAGACGGGGGAAACAAAAAGCCCTAAGATGTTATACCACAGTGAAATCTTGTAATATCAACCCATCGTTAGTGGCATAAAAACTAAAGACATTTAAATCACCAGGACCTGATGGCCTCCATCCTCTTAAACGAATTAGCAAAGAGCATCAGCACTCCATTATCAATCATATTTAAGAAACTATCCACAGACTTGAAACAAGCTAACATATCTGCGATTCATAAGAAAGGAAGTAAAACCCAAGCACAGAACTACCGACCAGTCAGTTTAACGAGTGCATGTCTCCCGACCTGAGTCGCTGTGCAAACTGTCGAATGCTTTTTTCAAAATTTACGTTTCCATGGATTTTTCTCTGGCATTCGTTGCATTGTTCTCGAATGTTCCGCAAAGTGAAGAAGTGATCGCCTGGTCTCCCTGTTCTGAAGCCTGCTTCTTCTGGACTGAGAAGCTTGTCTACTGTCAAGACAAGTTCATATTTGTCATGATGAACTTATTGAATCCTGTGCTCGGTATGGAGGATAAAATAACTCCCTGCCAGTTACTGCAGCCTGCTAAAGTCCCTCTTTCCCCCACATCGTGACATAATTGTTCAATTTGTGTAGAATTGGCAAATGTCGCCATGTTTTTTTTTTCTTTATGTGCGTGTACGTGTCACTGAAATAATGCACTGCGATACCGTCTGCTCTCTGGTTATGCAATGTTCAACACGTCCCGTTCATCTTTTGTCCGGTGTTTTATTGGTTCCGAAGTTGTCTTGAGTTAAACAGATAATTCGATGTTCAATCTGCTTGTTAATTGTTTTGAGCCTTGATACATTTTTCATAGTCGCATAGTTTAGTAATAATCAATTAAATCTTAATTGTAAAACATTGTACGTAAACATTAATTTAATTAACTTTACCAGTACGTACGTATAACGATGATTATTGTGTAACAAATTTTCGCAATTCATGACATCGAATTCATATCCGTATCCAAAAGAACTTTACAGTTTGCTTTGCAATGTGCCGCATGTTTAACACAGGTTAGCGGCAAATTTATACTACATCTTATTCGGTCAGAAGTAGTTGCTCAGATCTACTGTGTGTGATATATTATTTCACGTGTCGCACTACATAGGGTTTCGCACCGATGCACGCTCAATAATAAAGTTGTGTTTTCGAAGTTCCGTTGATGTCCGCATACGACATGACGCATATGCATTTTGACATACTATTTCAGAAATGTAACTGGAGTTAAATGGGACAATTTCCCAGTTAGCCCTATCAGTAGTGTTCCAATTAGCCCCAACAGGATGTGTGCATGAAAATCTGTGATTACTCTGTCAGAGGTTTAAGAATGGTTCGTCTTATTTGCCTAGTTTACTCCCTATTTTAATGTTTTAATGTTTGTATTTGTTGATACTAACATTCCATAATAGTTTAAGTTTTATGGGGTTCACAGTGGAGAGGTCGAAACTTACTGTGAATGGTAAAAATGCATTTGTACTTAACTGCTCTCTAAGAATGCTGTCATTCGTCAAATCTTCTGGTGAATGGAAGGGGTGCCCCCTCTTATTCTTAAAGTGAGGCTTCAAGGAATTTCCCGTTTGGGAATTCCCCACTAGAGCAGTGTCCCACTTTACCCCTTGTCCCAGTTAGCCCTGGTATCCCCTAATTATGCTAACTAAATAATTATACTGCCATAGTCAGGTTATTCTCCTCTAAACAACTGTAAGAAAACATTACTAAAATACTCAACATTTTTTAAAGTTAAAGAAGTATTTGAAGCCAACAGAGTTGTTAAGTTTTCGGAAGTTTCAAAAAAGTATTTAAAAACGAAACAAGACAACTTTTTAGTTAATGTTTTATATCAGTCATGTAAGAGAGTAAATAGTGAATGTGATTTTGCAAGAATTGTGATGATATTTTGGCTTAATAAATAATGACATTGATTTGAAATTTGCCATTAATATGTTAAAATGTCGGCCAGTTTGTTTGTTACCATGGAAATGGGTGCAGTGGCAAATAAAAGTTCAATTCCAGCTATTAGTAGTTTTCTTAATAAAAAAGAATATGTCCATTTTCTTTTTCTCTGTTATTAAGTGGGCCAATCTTCGTGAAATATTTTTTTTTAACATCCAGATACACCTCTTTTCGGAAATTAATGATTTTTAATGCCAACTTTTATTTTTTAAATTGACTTTGCTGTGTAACTTTACATGGAATAGCTGATAGACTGTTTGAATGGCCTCATGCGCTAACACTCACACAGGGCAGCTTCCTGGACTGATTGAATGGCCTCATGAGGTAACACTCACACAGGGCAGCTTCCTGGACTGATGGAATGGCCTCATGCGCTAACACTCACACAGGGCAGCTTCCTGGACTGATTGAATGGCCTCATGAGGTAACACTCACACATGGCAGCTTCCTGGACTGATTGAATGGCCTCATGAGGTAACACTCACACAGGGCAGCTTCCTGGACTGATGGAATGGCCTCATGAGGGCAGCTACTGATTGAATGGCCTCATGAGGTAACACTCACACAGGGCAGCTTCCTGGACTGATGGAATGGCCTCATGCGCTAACACTCACACAGGGCAGCTTCCTGGACTGATTGAATGGCCTCATGAGGTAACACTCACACAGGGCAGCTTCCTGGACTGATTGAATGGCCTCATGAGGTAACACTCACACAGGGCAGCTTCCTGGACTGATTGAATGGCCTCATGAGGTAACACTCACACAGGGCAGCTTCCTGGACTGATTGAATGGCCTCATGAGGTAACACTCACACAGGGCAGCTTCCTGGACTGATTGAATGGCCTCATGAGGTAACACTCACACATGGCAGCTTCCTGGACTGATTGAATGGCCTCATGAGGTAACACTCACACAGGGCAGCTTCCTGGACTGATTGAATGGCCTCATGAGGTAACACTCACACAGGGCAGCTTCCTGGACTGATTGAATGGCCTCATGAGGTATGGCCTCATGAGGTAACACTCACACAGGGCAGCTTCCTGGACCTCATGATTGAATGGCCTCATGAGGTAACACTCACACAGGACAGCCTCATGAGGTAACACTCACACAGGGCAGCTTCCTGGATGATTGAATGGCCTCATGAGGTAACACTCACACAGGGCAGCTTCCTGGACTGATTGAATGGCCTCATGAGGTAACACTCACACAGGGCAGCTTCCTGGACTGATTGAATGGCCTCATGAGGTAACACTCACACAGGGCAGCTTCCTGGATTGATTGAATGGCCTCATGAGGTAACACTCACACAGGGCAGCTTCCTGGACTGATTGAATGGCCTCATGAGGTAACACTCACACAGGGCAGCTTCCTGGACTGATTGAATGGCCTCGTGCAGTAAAACTCACACAGGGCAGATTCCTGGACTGATGGAATGGCCTCATGAGGTAACATTCACACAGGGCAGCTTCCTGGACTGATTGAATGGCCTCGTTCTTCAGCTGTGGGCAGCTTCCTGGACTGATTGAATGAGTAAAACTCACACAGGGCAGATATGTGCCTGTGCGTTGCGATGTGGCCTCGTGCAGTAAAACTCACACAGGGCAGATTCCTGGACTGATGGAATGGCCTCATGAGGTAACACTCACTAGATGCTCGTTCTTCAGCTGTGCGTGCATGTGAGTGTATGTGCGTGCGTGCGTGTGTTTGTATATGTTTGCGTGTGCAGGAACAGTACACCCTTACCAACACATATACAATTGTTATAGAATTATATCCCCGTATAAAAAAATATATAGAATTATATAATTCTATAGAAAATATGTTATATAATAATGGAAATATGGCAGGATTTTTGCGCTATTCTATAGAATATTCTATAGAATTCTTTAGAAATTATGCAAAAATCCGTCATATTTCCTATAGCATTTTTTCTATGGATATTCTACGGAATTCTATAGATTTTCTATTGTAACTTCAGCTTCTTCGCTTTCTCAGCTCGACTGGCAATATCGGAATACGGGGGGAGGGGGTGCTGTTAAACAAAATTTTCGTCGCTGCGCTGCTCTATTTTCAGCTCTTCTTCAGCTTCTCTGCTGGCTCCACTGTGACACTGGAAGACGCGGGGAGTTGCTGTTGAAGACAAATTGTGGCCCAATGCAGGATGAACCACCCAATGTAGCACGAACGACCTAGAGTTCGACATGTTCCCCTTCAAACGTACTACCCCTCCCCGACACACCTCATACACCATATGGACATGTGTACGAATAGTCTGCGCAATAATTGCAACGTGGCTGAATGTTTCCCACAGAAGTTGTTATGGTGTTCGGCTGAACAGGTCTGCCAGGGAGTAAAATATAAAACGCTTTGAGCAGTCATAAGGACTGGATACTGTACTATATGAGAACTTACCTTTACTATATATTATATAAGAACTTACCTTGTCCTTTTATTCTTCTCCTGCGTTCAGTCTTCTGTAATGATCTTCCACTCTCAGCTGACGATGTCTGTCCTTTCTCTCTTCAAACATTCCATCTTACTGTGGTTCCTCGTCTTCTCCTTCTATCTCCCTCTTCTGTTTCCGTGCTCTTTTTGATCATCTATCCTCTGCATGTCTCGTTTTCTCCCAACTACTTTCAATTTTTAAGGTTTCGTCACGTCAACTGCTTCTCTGTATATTCCTTGGATCTTGTTGTTTTATGCCACCGTAGATGATCGTTCGGTAAAATAAACTACAAGAACTCTACTGTTACATGAGACGGCTGTTAAGTTGTTTGAGGCGACCGCGATGGGCGACGTCAAGACGACGAAACAACTCAACCGAGCCAACTACGGCAACAAGGTATCTAGACATACCCAGCGTTTTTGCATACGAGTAAAGTTTAACAATGAGATAGAACTATTGCCACGTGTTGTTATCGCAGTCAACACAATAAAACATTGGAATGTGTTGTAATGTCAGGTCGTACATGCACATCAGCAGCTTCAAAGGGAAATCAAATCCTTGGATTAATTTGGCGAAACGTAACGTATAAGGAAAAGAGCTAATAATACCGCTGAACAAAACAATAGTTAGGCCTCATTTAGAATATTGTATTCAAGCGTGGAGGCCATATCGCAGGAAGGACATAGATATGCTAGAAAGAGTGCATAGCATACATAATGCAGGATAACTTAATACGGATGTTACATGAATGTTGTATGATGGGGGGTTTTACCCCCCACTTTTGTATATATCAAGCTGGAAGTACTGTAGCTAGTACTATAGAAAGGTGTGCAGTCTGCACACCGGGTATCTTTTCCCCTTGTGTTTTATATACTGTAAACATATGACAGTCGGTATGCTGTAATTTAATATAACAGCAATCAAGGGTTTTTTGGCAAATGTCTAGTATGATTATTATATATGTACAAAAATGTGTTGTACATAACATGTGTGGTCCATCAATCTGTAATCTGGATGTACCTGGCTGTGCACAAGATGTTGACTATTGTATATATTATATGTGCGCAGTGGCAATCCGTGTTAATAAATTTGATTGCCCAATACCAATCTACCCAATAGTTGGCAGTACAAACAGAGAAAGGGCTGCATGAACATAACACGGATACACCGGGAATAGTGGGGGGTAACGAGTAAAGTAGTACACGAAATGAATGGAACAGATTATGTGCTGATTGTGTGGGTGCTAGTAGCGTGAATGTTTAAAAATAAAATCGACACATACCTCAGAAGGGCGGGATTAACATAGATAAAATGGTTGGACTCTCGATAAGCCAAAGGGCTTCCTTCCACCTGCCACCTAGAGTTAATTCTCTGGGTGGCAATCTTGTTAAATCTCTTGTTAAATATTCATAGCAATATACTCACAAGCAGCAAATGATTACATTAAAAACATACCAGTGATACAACGATAACTAACATCATCATAGTTAATGCTCTCTAAAAATAAATTCTTTCTTAACATATCCTTATCAAAATTAATATTACAGTTTAAGCACACATGCGCATGCACACTCTCAAACACACACACCCACACACATCTGAGGCAAGAGTTCCGCATGAGGGAAAGAACCCCCAATATTTTGGTGGGGTGTGGGCTGGAGATAGAATTAGCCCCCGAATAATTAGGGAAGAGGGTGCATTTTGGGTGCAATTTGATGTCTTTGGTGAGCCTGAAGGTGTTCAAAAATTTACAAAAGTTTGTTGTAGCTTCATAAACATAACGTTTAAGGGCATTCCTATACCACGGACACCAATTGATGGTCTAACACTATAATGACTCATTTGGGCATTCCTATACCACGGACACCAATTGATGGTCAAACAGTATAATGACTCATTTGGGCATTCAGTCTGTTATAATATAATGTTTTCACTGTATAACATCAATTACAAAAAAAATTATTGTTCACACAGCAGATATCGAAGAGACTTTTTTGTAAACATTCATGAATATCTGCGCTTGTACAAACTGCCAGATTGCATGTGGATCTACAGAACAAAGAAACACTTCACTTGACACAATATTTATTACCTATCATTACCATCATAAACACTGATGCTAACAAATAATTAAAACTTGAATTGTATATACAATAGCAAAATAAAAGTCTTTAAATAATGCATGATATCATAGTGAAATTGTCTCTGATAACACGCACACAGTACAGCAGTTAGTCCTTGTGACGGCTCATTGTACAATACATTAATTCCAACTACTGCTGCTCAAACACAACACAACTTAGTGAGACTGGTCATGAACAATGTACATATGAGCCACTGATGAATGTTCATATTAAATGTAATCACAGCCATGTCATCAGTCATAAGTGGACAGTTTCTACTGATCGACTACATGGTGCAGCACCATTATCTGTCAAGACAGAAGGATGTCAACGACAACAAGGATTTCTATTTCGGTGAACATGTGAGAGACATTGACAATGATGTAAACGACACATCAACAACACCAGAAGCAGACAACTATCTGTCTCACAATAAACATCAAGATCTGATCAAACTTAACCACAATACAGACCACAGCTTAAGTTTTGATGACTCACAAATTGAGTCTTCTTAATGTTGCAAGCCTCCAGACTCACTAGATGAATGTCCTGGTGACTCAAGCCCCAACTCACAGCTAGAGTTTTTATTACTCAAGCCCTCTGACTCACAGGTAGAGTTTTGATGACTCAGGCCACCTGACTCACATGTAGTGTTTTCATGTCTCAATCCCCCTAACACACAGGTTGGGTGTTTTGGTGACTCCAGCCCCCTGACTCACAAGTTGAGTGTCTTGATGATTCAAGCTCACTGACTCACAGATACAGTGTCTTGATGACTCAAACCCCAATTCACAGGTTGAATGTCTTGCTGACTCAAGCCTATCGACTGACATGTTGGATGTCTTGATGACTCAAGCCCCCTAACTCACACACCGAGTACTTTGATGAGTCGGTTGCAGTGCTGCATGACATTCGTGATGCTGTGTCGTCCCATACTCTTGCTCAGACTCAGTGATGGCCTCAGTTGCCGTGACAATGTTGACGATGATGCGGGCGACATTGGTCGACTGCTGCGGACGCGACTGTCCGACACCCGCGACAGTTTGTCGACAGCCTTCAGCTTGAGCAGCTCCTGACAGCACAAGTCTTGTATAAGTAACATCTATAAATCTTGTATAAGTAACATTTATAAGTCTTGTATAAGTCACGTCTAAAGTCTGCAATAAGTCACATGTATAAGTATTGTGTAAGTCACATCTATAAGCCTTATGTAAATCTTTGTTTAAAGGTTTGTATAAGTCACATCTATAAGTCTCGTACCAGTCATATACACATTTATAATACACATATATAAATACATACTACCAGTAAATATATACCAAAGCCATATTTGTTTGAGTAAAAAGTATTGTTGACATAATTATGAGCACTAAAAATACACCAAACCTCAAATGGCCAACATTTCAGTTCCAGACACCCCAAACCCATCCCAAATGTTTCCAGCCTATCTGCAGTAATAAATTGTAACTGGGCACTGACCTAGTTGTTAGGACAACCTTTTGCTAGAAATCGCACGCGTTCACCCGTGTAACTGACGTAACCAGCAACAGGCAGCTGGGTTACGCATCCAGGATTTTGTAATGTTAATAACATAAAAACTAATACATTTGTCTGCATACACCCAGTGACACATTTGTACATGGAATAATTACCTGTACAATGATACAGAATTTTTTTTTATTCGTTGCAGTGTGCTGTTTGCCAGAAGTACTGCACTCCCGGGGCTGACGCAGTGAAATGCTTACGTGACCAGCGACATGTAGACCTGGTGCATGTTAAGCACCGACGATTTTCAAACATCAATAACTTAAAAACTATTCAAAATGTCTGCATATATCCAGCGACATATTTGTAGATGGCATAATTACCTTTACGATGATATAGAAAAACATTCCGTTGCTGGAACCCCACGTACAGCCTTTTGAAATATTGAGCCCCCCAAGTTCTCCACCCACCCGAATGAATTTTGAAAATGTCTAAATCTACGAACCACCTCAATGGGCCCGGTAGATCATATGTGAAATTTCAGCCAGATACATGCAAAACTGACGTAGATGTGGGAGCACAAACAAACGGAGAACGAACTATAACAATTTGTGGATAACCCTAAGAAAAGTGGTTCCCAGTATGAGAGCCAGGAAGTTAAAATGCAGAAAATGTTCTTTGGTATAATATATATATATTATAATTATTTATTGTTGTGAATTGTGTATTTTATCAATGCCTGTATAACTGCGGATGTGGAAGCGTTTGTATGTCTGAGTGATATCCCGTTGAAAATTACGAGGTATGTGACATGGTCACCATCATGAAATAAAGCTTTTATTACTACCCCAGACTTTCCAAATAGACAACTGTGGTTATCGTAGTACTGTTTTGCGCCCCAATCGAGAGGTCAAAGGTGATACTCACCTTCTTGAGTGCGGGCTGACTACACATGCTCCTTAGAGCCATGAGAGCGCATTCCTGCACGCCGTACTGCGTGTCATGACACGCCATCTCCAACATGCTGCAACAGAGAGAACAACCCTCGTGTCAAGGCAGCAGTCACAAATATCTCATACAAGGATGACAGACAAGTTATATGATGGACAACTGTTTTAACAACATTAACAAAACTGCCTTCCAAAGAAACAGGAAGCTTATAACAAGCAATGGTCCAATTTAATAATTTTATAGTCATCAAATTTCAGTTTTCAGTCATCTTTATGTGGCTCCTTGAACAAATGTGTAAAAAGTTAGTTTTTAGCATATTCACACTGCTGTTTTGCTAATGTTCTTATATAAGCTCATAAGCCCTATTTTGATCTTTAAAAATGCTTTCGCTCCTTCAACACCAGGGTGCGCCACACATAATAGTGTGTCACAGAAATAGTATCCCCAGCGACATTTTGCATTTTGAAAACATTTCTTAAATGTTACAGTGATGGATTTCACTTGAGCGCATCACTTTAATGAGACTGTCTCCTGGTGCTTACCCATTCAGATAGGACACAATGTTTTATATTTCCGCTACGAACCTAGCCACACAGTGCTTCACGGTTGTGTTGGTTCACAAGACTCTCTATACTTATCTCTGACTACACACATTGAGAAGAGTTATGAAGCAGACATTTTGAGGAAATTGTGTTTTATAGGAACCCCACTCTACTCAGAATTCAAAATCAATTTAGTTGACCTATATATATACAACACATATACAATGAATAACTTATGTAATAGATAAGGTCGGGAGACTCCAATTAAGATATATAATATCGTTAGCACAGAATTCACTCAAATTCACTCCCTGAAGATCCTACCTGTGAATGGCCTTGGCCGCCAGGAGACTTGCACACAACTGCTCGGAGTGTAGTGCCAGGTTACCCAGCACACCTACAACCAGCACATACTCCCCTAAATAAATCAGGCATAAATCAGGCATATCATTGTGCAGCTGTAATCTTTCTGTGTCTTTCTCATACAACTGACGTATCCAGGATGTGACAATTATGCGTGTGACCGTGACTTTGTCAACAATGTTGATAACGGTTACATATTTAAATTACATTACTACTGTGGCATGACGTCTCATAGATTAAACATAACCGCATGCGGTTGTCACTTTAAAAGCTTTGCCTTGTGTTTTTATCAAAAAGAAAATCTTCTGGGACCAGAATTTCAACAAAATATACAATAGAGTGCATTAACGTGCCGTGTGTTTGACATCCATTTTTTGATGACTTGACAGAGGTTTTGCTAGGCAACTGGTCACATGATGCAAGGGTCTATTACTTTTGTCCACTTTTACAGACTATCATACCTAAGTTAGTTTCTAAATAGCTTCTAGCACTTAACATGTTCTAGTAATTGCCTGGTCTGCGTAAATGTTGCAGAAACCCATTGAGATTTTAGATTATCTGTAACATCAGTCAGGAAAGCTTTAAGACTCACTGTTGATTTTATTTACTTCAGTGCACGCTATTTCAACTATGACATAAATCACAAATGTCAAGATCGGTGTTCTCATAATGTAAACAGACAACTAGATTTTAGGTTCAACGGAGAGGTTACAGCACCACCTACCAACAGCGTTGGCTCTCGTTTTAGCCACTGGGTCGTCCAGCAGCGAGATTAGAGATGGAATCGCTCGCTGCAACTTGCCATAGAGGGCGCCACTGTGGTATGCTGCATTGCCGACTGCGTAACTGGCCCCCTGAGACATCAATCGTAAAACATGTTTAACATCTTCTCAGTCTCGTCTCTGCACAGGCAGTTTGGGGAAGAAACAAGGTATTTATTATATCTTGCACGTGCCACAAACATTGTTAATCTCTCTGTTAAATTGTGTCTGAAATATGAATGCATAGTTACATGAACATCATCATTGAACGTATGAATGACATATTCAGACAGTTGATTATTAACTAATTCTTAGTTAAATTTAATTCTAGATGTGTTATGAACACAACTATCCTGCATTAGAGACAGAGGTTAAATGTAGACAAAGATCACATTGATATTTGAACAAAGATAACAAGTTACAATAAGTCTTGATGTATATGGGCATTAATATCTCTTGGACAAATTATATTCTTTTTTATGTATATGAAATATAAAAAATAGAGAGAGGGTGGTATGGACCAAATCTTCCCAATTATCGAAAAATACTTGAACATAGCAATTATAAAATTTATGAATGGAAAACAAGTATTCTCAAGTATTTAAACTTTCATTCTACCAATCTATGTACACAGTTGTAGCTGTCTCTTACCTTCCTGACATCTGGGTCTTCATCTGACAGACATGCCACCAGACCAGACATCAGCTTGTCACTGTGACATACAACACAAAGACATGTCACCAGACCAGACATCAGCTTGTCACTGTGACATACAACACAAAGACATGTCACTAGAACTGACACTAGCTTTTCACTGTGACATACAATACAAAGATATGTCACTAAACCTGACATTAGTTTGTCATTGTGACATACAACACAATGACACGTCACTAGACTTGACATTATTTTGTCACTGTGACATACAACACAGACATGTCACTAAACCTGACATTAGTTTGTCACTGTCACATACAACACAATGACACATCACATGAACTCACATTAGCTTGTCACTGTGACATACAATACAAATACACGTCACTAGACCTGACATTAGCTTGACACTGTGACAAATGACACAAAGACATCTCCTTATTCGACTGAAAGAACTTCTTATGTTGCTGCAAGGAGCTCCTTGTTTGGCTGAAGGAGCTCCCTGTGTGGCTCAAGGAGCTTCTTGACTACTAGAGACATGCCACGCAACATCCACAACAATGCCACAGCCCATAGAACACTCACCATTTGCCGAGAACTGAGTAGAATGCGCCGGAATGTTTGAGCATATTACCCAGCATGCCGCAGGTGCGTGATCGGATGACGGCAGCCGAGTGGCAGAGCATTGCGACAAGCAACTCGTAGTCACCTAACAAACCACAAATACCAGTCACACACATGGCACCATCTTGTGGAGATGATGTGCATGATGACTGGAAGACACACAGGAGGGAGATGATGGGGGAGGGGGTAGTAAGGGGAAGGAGGAAGGAACAGGGTGTTGAAGGAGAGAGGGAGGGGTTGAAGTGGGTAGGTGGGCAGAGGGTATAGTATGGGAACAAAGAAGAGAGGGGGTTTGAAGGAGGGAGAGGGGGAGAGGTATAGAGAGAAGGGAAGGAAGGGGTTGTGATGAAGGCACTGAGAAAGGATGCTGGGAAAAGTGAAGGGGTGATTGAGGGAAGTGGGATCATCAGGCCATGATGTAAAGTGTACGTCTGACCATCGAGACGCCTCACGGTCATCTTGTCAACAGTGACCCCCACAAATGACCACTTAACAGTGACAGCCTGATAGTCACAATGTCCGTATGATAGTAAACCTCCCTGAGAGTGACTCATAGCAGTGACCTCTGCCAGTGACCTCTGCCAGTGCCCTCCCCTGACATCGACTCATCATCAGTAAACCCCAACGGTAATCCCTTTGAAAATGACCGCCCTCCCCCCCCCCGACAGATCATGACCCTGCAACAATCAACCCCCAACACTGACCCCACCGTCACACAACCACCCTTACGTTTGGGTCCACGGAACATCTGTGTGAGCATGTCGAGGTGGGTGGGTGAGGTCCTCACGAGGTGACTACAGATGGACAGGGTGTCACAGATGAGGGAGGGTGAACCCAGAGGCTCCTGCTTGAGACACGCTGTGAAGAACGGCACCGCCTACAACCACAACACACCCTCACGTAACCATGGCTACGGTTTGTCACTTCAATGACGCTGCACTGTTGATCTGACAGAAACTACTTGTTAGACATTGTCTAAATTTGTTGTCTTTATGCAATGTCTTTTAGAATATTATTTGTGATTCTAGTTATCAGGCAGATTCTGTTAATGGAATATGCATTTTGTATAAATCGAAGCACAAGGAAAAACACATAATTATTTTCAGCTCATCCCAATCTAATACTGTCATATTAACAGAAATTTATGTTTCTCATATTGGTCTGAATAAATTATGTGTGACATCATCAAAACAATAACAAATTACTCAGATGCCTTATTACCTTAAATAATCTATGCCAATATGATCCCATTAGTTATATTTTATTGAAATATTTAAATAAAATACAAATTACTAACTGAAAATGCAACAACCGTCTTAAAGCTAAAAACGCCAGGTATTGGAAACCGTAATTGTGTTTGCTTGTAACATGTGTAAATGGTTAAAAACATTATGAACTATTAATTATACAACTAATGATGCATGGATTATTAAAATAATTGCCTACATCTTTATTAAAGCAGAACTATTTTATGACACAACAACAAATAAAAACAACTAAATGTTGAATTCAACACTTCCTGTTTAATATGTCAGTTGATTTGTTATTTAACCCATTGCAGCAGACGCAGATGTCGAGAAGGACATTGTAAGTTACAATGAGATGGAAGCAACATATACTACACAATTCATATGACAACTAAACTGCACCAGCTGTTAGGTTCCTAGAACAATGTGCAACTGCGAAATGGCAACATTACAAAACCAAAACAGATTTGTCAATTTTTGCAGCATTCAGTACGAGACCAATCTTAAGGTGTTGTAAACATGCAGGTCGGAGATAACCTGGCCAGTGATGCAACATCCTGACTGAACAGTTAGCAGCAAGAAACGGTGCTAACTGACCACATTTAGAGGAATATTGTGTTCATAAGCAAAGCAAAGCAAGCAAGCGTAAGACTGACGTGTTATATGTGCGACAGTGAGTTAGGCAGATCAAGTGCTGTAAATATCCATGCTGCTTTTATCTATGAGAAAGACCACTGATAGAAACCCAACAACTGCACCAGTGAAACAGAATGTCATCCTTACCACCAAATGAAGTGTTCACGGACTAAGAGTAAGACAGGACAAGATGAAGTTTGACTGGACATCCCATACAACTTCTTCACTAGTGCAGTAACGTAAAATGTAACAATGTCATGAAATGAAAAAATAGGGGATTAAACAAAACATGGATGTTTTCCAACAATGTTACTGCTAGCTGCTTAACACCTGTCTACTTTTGCTTTCATTATCTTCAACTCCATGCCTCTGTTAAACCACTGCCAGAAAGAGCCTTGGTGAAACAGCGGAGAAAAAACTTGTAGTTAAACCACAGCCCTGCAACAACCCAGGTCAAGGGAAAGCGCAGTTATTGCCCAAGCCATGCCCACAACGACAACTGAGAAAACAAGCCAGTACGCAAGACTGTGCCACCAGGTGTCAGCACCTACCTTCTCACGGAACTGTCAGCGGTGATGTTAATGAGAAGCATTAGTCTCGCACTCGACAAAGCAACTCTCAATATACATGCGGGCCACACCACTCTCATCATTTGTTAGTAATCAATCGTTTAGTTTCGTATTTTTAATGCCGTTCTGTTCATATAATAAAATTACAAAACAATTAATTTTGCAAGTTATTACTATTGATGCATTCACATTACAACGATTCACATTTAAAGGGATAGGAAAGATTCATAGAGAAACGGAAGAGGACAAATTAGACATGAATCATATTTCAATATCGCTGCCTCAATAAAAAAATTAAAATGCTATAATGCATTTAAATCAATTAATTATAATATATAAAACGTACATTTGCAAGTGTGCACAGGTTACAAGGATTCCAAACATTACGTTAACACCATACATAAAAATGTTTGCTTTGATTCGCACAAAGGTCATGAATGTGTAACGATGGCCTCACCTTGAGATCATCAACGCAGCGTGCGAACTGCTCGACAAATACAGAGTCGGCGAGAACCAGGCGAGATAGGAGGCCAATTGGAAGGTCAAGGTCGAGGGGCTTGAGGTAGGTCACAGACGCGTGCAGTAGTCGTGGCAACAGCTGGCGACTCGCAAAACACCTGTGATGGGAGGAGTGAGGTGTGTAAGAAAGAAAGATGATGGATGTCACAAGCACGAGACATCACTCTGATTCTGGACGGACGGGACATTTACGTCTGGATGGGTGGGACACTTACGTCTGGATGTGAGGAACACTTACGTCTGGATGGGAGGAACACTTACGTCTGGATGTGAGGAACACTTACGTCTGGATGTGAGGAACACTTACGTCTGGATGGGAGGAACACATACGTCTGGATGTGAGGAACACTTACGTCTGGATGGGAGGAACACTTACGTCTGGATGTGAGGAACACTTACTTCTGGATGTGAGGAACACTTACGTCTGGATGTGAGGAACACTTGTCTGGATGTGAGGAACACTTATGTCTGGATGGGAGAAACACATACGTCTGGATGTGAGGAACACTTACGTCTGGATGTGAGGAACACTTACGTCTGGATGGGAGGAACACATACGTCTGGATGTGAGGAACACTTACGTCTGGATGGGAGGAACACTTACGTCTCGATGTGAGGAACACTTACGTCTGATGTGAGGAATGTGAGGAACACTTACGTCTGGATGGGAGGAACACTTACGTCTGGATGTGAGGAACACTTACGTCTGGATGTGAGGAACACTTACGTCTGGATGGGAGGAACACATACGTCTGGATGTGAGGAACACTTACGTCTGGATGGGAGGAACACTTACGTCTGGATGGGAGGAACACTTACGTCTGGATGTGAGGAACACTTACGTCTGGATGGGAGGAACACATACGTCTGGATGTGAGGAACACTTACGTCTGGATGTGAGGAACACTTACGTCTGGATGTGAGGAACACTTACGTCTGGATGGGAGGAACACATACGTCTGGATGTGAGGAACACTTACGTCTGGATGTGAGGAACACTTACGTCTGGATGTGAGGAACACTTACGTCTGGATGTGAGGAACACTTACGTCTGGATGGGAGGAACACATACGTCTGGATGTGAGGAACACTTACGTCTGGATGTGAGGAACACTTACGTCTGGATGGGAGGAACACTTACGTCTGGATGTGAGGAACACTTACGTCTGGATGTGAGGAACACTTACGTCTGGATGGGAGGAACACTTACGTCTGGATGGGAGGAACACTTGTCTGGATGGAGGAACACTTACGTCTGGATGGGAGGAACACTTACGTCTGGATGTGAGGAACACTTACGTCTGGATGGGAGGAACACTTACGTCTGGATGGGAGGAACACTTACGTCTGGATGTGAGGAACACTTACGTCTGGATGGGAGGAACACATACGTCTGGATGTGAGGAACACTTACGTCTGGATGGGAGGAACACTTACGTCTGGATGGGAGGAACACTTACGTCTGGATGTGAGGAACACTTACGTCTGGATGTGAGGAACACTTACGTCTGGATGGGAGGAACACACTTACGTCTGGATGGGAGGAACACATACGTCTGGATGTGAGGAACACTTACGTCTGGATGGGAGGAACACTTACGTCTGGATGGGAGGAACACTTACGTCTGGATGTGAGGAACACTTACGTCTGGATGGGAGGAACACATACGTCTGGATGTGAGGAACACTTACGTCTGGATGTGAGGAACACTTACGTCTGGATGGGAGGAACACATACGTCTGGATGTGAGGAACACTTACGTCTGGATGGGAGGAACACTTACGTCTGGATGTGAGGAACACTTACGTCTGGATGTGAGGAACACTTACGTCTGGATGTGAGGAACACTTACGTCTGGATGTGAGGAACACTTATGTCTGGATGGGAGGAACACATACGTCTGGTTGTGAGGAACACTTACGTCTGGATGTGAGGAACACTTACGTCTGGATGGGAGGAACACATACGTCTGGATGTGAGGAACACTTATGTCTGGATGGGAGGAACACTTACGTCTGGATGGGAGGAACACTTACGTCTGGATGGGAGGAACACTTGCAATTGGATGGACGGGACATTTACGTCTGGATGGGAGGAACACTTACGTCTGGATGTGAGGAACACTTACGTCTGGATGGGAGGAACACTTATGTCTGGATGGGAGGAACACTTACGTCTGGATGGGAGGAACACTTACGTCTGGATGGGAGGAACACTTGCAATTAGATGGATGGGACATTTACGTCTGGATGGGAGGAACACTTACGTCTGGATGGGAGGAACACTTGCAATTGGATGGGCGGGACACTTACGTCTGGATGGGAGGAACACTTACGTCTGGATGGGCGGGACACTTACGTCTGGGTGGTGGTGAGGAGGTCGCTGTTGATGTCGATGGCGAAGGGGAAACAGCAGAGTTGTACAACGGGGTGAACTACATCGACTGGGGTGCCACCCCCACCCTCCGATGCACTTACGTCTGGATGTGAGGAACACTTATGTCTGGATGGGAGGAACACTTACGTCTGGATGGGAGGAACACTTACGTCTGGATGGGAGGAACACTTACGTCTGGATGGGAGGAACACTTACGTCTGGATGGGAGGAACACTTGCAATTAGATGGACGGGACATTTACGTCTGGATGGGAGGAACACTTACGTCTGGATGGGAGGAACACTTGCAATTGGATGGGCGGGACACTTACGTCTGGATGGGAGGAACACTTACGTCTGGATGGGCGGGACACTTACGTCTGGGTGGTGGTGAGGAGGTCGCTGTTGATGTCGATGGCGAAGGGGAAACAGCAGAGTTGTACAACGGGGTGAACTACATCGACTGGGGTGCCACCCCCACCCTCCGATGCACTGCAACACATGCAAACATGCATGTCTGAACATCACCTAATTATTTACTAATACATTATCTCACAGATGTAGCAGTGATGCGACCACAGGGACAGTCGACGGCATTGAAGCAGTGAGCACAGAACTAGCCAGCTGTGACTTTGAATGACCGAGTACTTTGTGTCGTGTTGTATATATTATCCCAGTATGTGGCTGGCAATGATTTTATCAACACTATGTTTCTCTAATTGGAACTGATTGGAGTGTGTGTGTGTGCGTGTGCATGTGTATGTGCGTGTGTGTATGAGTGTGCGAGTGTGTGAGTGCATGTGTGTGGGCGAGCATGCGTGTGTGTGTGTGAGTGTGTGTGTGTATGTTTGTGTGTGTATGTTTCTGTGCGTGTGTGTGTGTATGTTTGTGTGTGTGTGTGTGTGTGTGTGTGTGTGTGTGTGTGTGTGTGTGTGTGTGTGTGTGTGTGTGTTGTGTATGTTTGTGTGTGTGTGAGTGTGCGTGTAGGTTTGTGTGTGTGTGTGAGAATGTGCATGTGTGTGTGTGTGAGTGAGTGTGTGCGTGTGTTTGCGTGTGTGTGTGTATGTTTGTGGTGTGTATGTTTGTGTGTGTGAGTGTGTGTATGTGTGTGTGTGTGAGCATGTGTGCATGTGTGTGTGTATGTTTGTGTGTGTGCGTGTGTGTGCGTGTGCATGTGCGAGCATGTGTGTGTGTGTGTGAGCATGCGTGTGTGTGTGTGCGTGTGAGCGTGTACGTGTGTGTGTGTGTCGTACCTGTTAGAGAGACTCTGCAGGAACTCAGGAGAGAGCAGGTGTATCAGAGTGAGGGTGACGATGTTGTCTGTGTCGGCCAGACACGTCACTACCTGGAACGTCTCCTGACAACACACAATGACACGTCACCACCTGACACCTGACAGACACATCATTATCTGAAACATTTCATAACAGATACAGACGGTGAAACATTATGATGACAGACAATGACACCGACACAGGCAGTGACGTAAACTCTGACACATATAATGATATAGACAAGGACACAGAAAGTGACACAATGACACAACAAATGACAGACAATGAAACAGATGATGACATAAACAATGACACTGACTGAGGCAGTGACATAAATCTGACATACACAGTGATACAGACAATGACACAGACTGTGACACAGAAAGTGACACAATGACACAACAAATGACAGACAATGAAACAGATGATGACATAAACAATGACACTGACTGAGGCAGTGACAAAAATCTGACATACACAGTGATACAGACAATGACACAGACTGTGACATAGAAAGTGACACAATGACGTAACAAATGACAGACAATGATACATGTAACAACATAAACAGGCAGACAGACTGTGACACAAAGTTCAACGATAAAAACGTCACCATAACGTGACACGTTCCATGACTCTGACAACACGTACAAGACCCATACCTTCGTGAAGACAACAACGGCCATGTGCAGCATGGCGACCAGGCCACTGAATGACAGCAGTGACCAGTCAGGCGTGACGCTTCGGGCTGAGGTCATGGCGACCTCGAACCCATCTGTTTCAATGTCGTGTAGCGGCATGTCAGTGTCTGGGTTCTGAACCTGCAGCATCTGAGCGACTCGGTGCCACAGGATGCTCCAGATTCCGTGCTCAAGATAGAGGCTCGCCATCGGCAGCTCTGCCTGGTGGACAAGATTGGAATCAAACATGTCAAATAAGAAAATTTGAGCTGGGGTTCAATTGATCTGAACCAGCCACTGCATTGTGGTTTCGTATCAAACAATTTAAGTTTTCCAAAAGGAAGTAACAAAATTTCAATTGTCCGACACGATCAACAAATGTAATTTCCCGTGTTTGTAATGATGCCGCTCTGATATCGAAAGTATGTGTTGGCGTCGAATGCGCGGATTGTTGTTGAAATGACAGCGAGCGTCCTTGCGGATGTTACGTGAGCAATTCAACGTTTAACACATTTATTTTCTTGAACGATGACAACGTTAGTGCCACCGAAATAAAGTGAAAAGGCAACCCAAAGGCTGACATTTTAGACACGATGCAAAATAGCAATAAAGAAAATAAACTGCCAACACGCAACACAGGCGAAACCAATAACGTGCGCATGTTTATCGCGCTTCTCATTCTGTCTATATGCAAAAATCTCAACATCGGATTTTGGCCAATCAAGTTGACATGCTGGGAAAATGGGTTGTAGACGCTCTCTCCAATGTCTGCATAGTCAGCATCGCATTGCATTACTTCAGAATAGAATATTGTAGTTATATTTGGAGGTACGACAATAAAATCCTAATTATGCCAGTCAAATTAATATTATCACAGCAAGATATATCCTGCCTCTAATCTACACGTTTATGGCTGTAATGTTAACACACCATAATGGTATCTGCCAAGTCTTGTTATCAGTACTTGTTATTCTAAATTCTAATAGTCTTCAACTTTTATTAAACTTTCATAAAAGTTTGTGTCTAGTAAGTTTTAATACATGGCCAAATCATAGCAACGTACTGTTTGGTTCATATGATAATTCATGTATTAACACAAAACACCTTTCTCGTGCAATGGGATTTGTTATTCCCTCCTCCATAACAAATATGTCAAAAAAAATCTGTAATCCTAACAATAAAATTGATGTGGCCCAACATGGAAATAAAAATACAAAGCATTTTTTTTAGGATAGTTGCAAAATCGAAGTGAGCAAAATATAATAAATCCCCAAGTTTTCCCTGTTTGTGTTCCTCACAACAGGCCTAACAACCAAGTTGATTCATGTCACATTGGTCCACTGTCTGCAATGCTTGGGTACACTTTTGATATGTCGTTCAACGTGGTATTGTGCAAATATTCTGAAAACGTCAGCTTTGAACAATTTATTTCCAGTTAAACCCTAACGCTCCTGGACAATGATCCATTTACTGCAGAACGCCACTCAATAAACACATTGGATACTTGACTTCAGCGTATGCAGAAAGTGTTCTCATAGACATAACAAAAGCAAGCTCCACATGTTAGTTGCCCAGTGAAGTGTTGAGAAAAAAGTTGTTCATAAAGGCCATGAGAAAATGACTTGGGTAGTCTGAATTAGGTTACCCATAAGTATGGTGTCCACCTTTGGTGCGAAAACGGCTTGCGTGGAAGCCATCATGTCACAGCCATTATTGGATAACTGAGTTTTTCAGTGACAAACTAGTGACTCTTTTAGCCATTCATTTATTACTGATCCATTTGATTTGCTTCACTATCAGTTGTGCCAATGATAGTCATTAATGTGGGCCCCTAGACTTGGAACTATTACCATGGTAGTTAATCTAGTGGCTAGCTAGCCCACTCTAAATTCCACCAGTCTTATCAGTTGTAATTCCCCATCTTGGTCAGTCAATCAAGATGGGCAGATGGGTATCTGGCTAAGCCTCTGGTGTCCACTAATAGTGTCCACTAGTAATGTCCACTAGTAGTGTCCATTAGTTGTGTCCACTAATAGTGTCCACTAGAAGTGTCCACTAATAGTGTCCACTAGAAGTGTCCACAAGTAGTGTCCACTAGTAGTGTCCACAAGTAGTGTCCACAAGTAGTGTCCACTAGTAGTGTCCACCAGTAGTGTCCACCACTAGGACCACTGACAAACTGACCTGTGCAAGGAGTTGAGAGAGCAGGAGGATGATTCCATCAAGGACGCCGTAGTCAAAGGGACATCGCACACAGATCTGAGAGTAAACAGACCTTCAAGTGTCAGACACTGTCACAAAGCTTTCATACAAGGTAAAATAGTAAATTCTTAGTACTCAAAAGACTCAACACATCACCCACAGACAGACTTATTCATTCGAACACCAACTCAACTTCTCTGGGAAGCATTCAGCCATGCTGCAATTATTGCATCAAGACTATTCGCTCACAATTATTGCATCAAGACTATTTGCTCACATATATCCACCACTATCTATAGCCAGGTACGCATTCTTACAGCTGAGTGAACTGAAGCAAGGTTGAGTAAACAAACTGTCTTCTCAATTGAGTATCCGACATTCTAACGAAGTACTACCAACAATTGATCTTCAAGTACCCTAGAACCAATGTTTGTTATTACATATTACTCTGGAACAACAACCACATTCAAAGTGTTTTCCGTGTTGCCATGGTAACTTAGTGTTTTCCTGGTCGCCATGGTGACTGACCTGAGCGAGGTCGGTGAACTCCGAGAGTGTGGCAGTGAGGATGTCCTCAGGCACCACTTTCACTGCTGCCCCAATCCTCATCAGCTGACCAAACAACAATGCCGCAGCCGCCTGCAAGGGCAAGTAACAATAAGTAACGACAGGTAATGACAGGTAAGAACAGGTAATGACAGGTAATGACTGGTAAGAACAGGTAACGACAGGTAATGACAGGTAAGAACAGGTAACGACAGGTAATGACTGGTAAGAACAGGTAACGACAGGTTAGTGACAGATAACCACAACAATACTGCAGCCAACTGCAACTAGAAAAAGTTGTCTTCAATGTAGTCATATAATCAACATTTGAACTTTGGAAGGGGCCAAGATAGAATAATAATAATGCAGTCTTATATATGTCTGGCTGTGTGACCATGGTGCTCATGCCATTATTAGAATGTCTGGTAACCACTTATGAAGCACCCTGTATTCTTATTCAATATATATAACTGCAAGGAAATAATAATTATTACATTTATTATATTATGTGTTTTTATAGATCATGATCACCGAGTCTACGACAGGTTATACTTTTACAATGTGTAGGACTAGGTTACTTTCCCTGGCATAGACAGCAGATAGGACTTAAGGTCACACGCGGCAGGTAGGTTGGATTATTTTTTAATGTGTGCAAATTGTGCAATTTTTTCTTCCCAATGTATGGAATGGATCATATTGAGTAAAAATATATTGAATATTTTTGGCCAGACAAACAAAATGGCCACCATTCTTAGCCAATATTGGCAAATTTGGAAACACTGCCATTATTTTTTGAGCACATGGTATAATTATAATTGTTGCAAATTCATGTTCAGTAAACATTCTATTTTGAAATGATCAGAGCATTTCTCAGTTTTTTTTTTTTTTTTTTTTGGTAAAGTGTGCAACCAAATTATGTGGCAACAAGTATGCTTATATCTTTCAAACTAGTGATGATTTTTTTAAAGTGTCTGATCATTACACAAAGCAGAATCTGCTGAATGCAACACTGAAAACATTATTTGTATAGAATAATTACTTCCAGAGATATCCCTTTTCCAAATGCAGAATTTTAGGAAAGTTTTTTGAGAAAGTGGCTGTCATAGATTTTATAATGGATTTTATCACTTGATATCGACATGCTTGATCCATCACTAAAACTCACATAGAGGTTTGTAATTGTCATAGAATTGAACTTTATTGATAGTATGCATACAAAGGTATCATAATCTGGCAGAAAACCAATGTGAGTATTCTTTGTTAAAAAACACCATTTCACGTGGGGTGTCTGGCCTTAACGTTTTTCTGGGTAGGCAGCCTTCTCATTTTACACCCTGCTGTGGGCAGACAATTTTAAGATGGCGACGTGCGTGAAAATGTAAAAATCATAAGTTACAAAATGTCTACCGATCATATTACTGAATGAAACGTACTGTGCCAATATAAAATCAACACCCGAAATGTCGAAAGACAGAAACCTCTTTCACAAATATAACCTTAACGTTATCAATATGATCAAGGTAGCAAAATACAACTAAAATAAACAAATTATACAAGGTGTGGTTGTTGCCACAATCAACAAGATGGCTGCATATACATGTTGCGAATTTAATACGCCGAAGACAGGTCGTCTGCTGGATAAAGTCTCATTGAAATCATAGCTGGGCAATAATAGAACTCTGTGATCGTAGCTAACACTACTGATGCTGTATACATTGATTTCTGACTCAAAATTAACGGTAGATGATCTCAATAAAATCCGCCAAATGTCGCATGATGTCGAAGTTCGTTTTTATGAACGCAACTCAACTTCCTTCCAAATAAATTCTCTTAGTTAACAAGTGTACGCTGCTTTCGCTAGATGGCGAAAGCACATGTATTCTTGACCTTTATACCATCTAGGTCACCAATTTGACCTCGCTTGTTAGTGTAAGAGAAGGGTCTGATTGCGGTAAACGGAAGGCCTAAGAGAAGCAAGTTTTGTGGGCATTTAAGGACTGCTTGCGCATATGAGGCATTGGGGGGTTTTAGCACACTTGTGTAGTGAAGAGTTAATGGTGTTTAATGTCTCTTCTCAAAATAACCAGCAATGCAAGATGAATCAAATTGGCCAAGTTCTGAAATAATAAGTTGGACATGAACCGGTCCTTTCAACTAACACTCTGATGTTCTATGCCAAGATACTCTGCCACACATCCACCAATGACATCAAATGCAAAGAACTGATGATAATATATCATTATATATCAAAAGAATGTTTATCCCGATTAATTGCCACAACTTACTGTGACCCCAACGTTGGGCTACTGCGACAGGACACCAAGGTCGGGTACTTACCGTGTGACTGGCAAGTTGTGATTCGAGGAATATGCTCACTAGAAATGGTGCTCCATCCAAGATCCTGCAATGGCAGAATATCAGTGGAAAGTCTGCATAAATTTGTGTACAGCGATCAGAAGCCAGAACACAGCACTCCTAACATCACTTCCTGGTTTTGTGGAGATACTTGGTGATCATATGTTGGTTTGAAGTTGTACAGAAATTATGAAAGATATCTTTTCCATTAAGCAAACTGAGTAATTTGTAAGGCATATTTTGTGTGCCTGTGCGTGTTTGCGTTCATGTGTGTGTGTGTGTGTGTGTGTGTGTGTGTGCATGCGTGCTTGTATATGTGTGTCTAGTGTGTCTGTAACACTGTGTGTGTGTGTGTATATGTGTGCATGCATACATGTATCTATGAGAGGGAGCACGCGATCATGCGTGCATGTTCGATGTGACACTGTGTGCGTATGTACGAGTGACTGCTGCCGCATCCTACAATACATTTAAATATGTCTGATGGAACATCAAAGATTATAATCACACAGATCTTAGAATAGATGTCATGGAGAACACATTCTTCACTCACTCCGGGGGGATCTCTCCCAGTTGAATAATGATAACGCTGAGAAGATAGAGAACCATCTCAAACACTGCGTTACACTCCATGTCCTCTAGCTCCACCTGCAGGAAACAACAGCAACTAACATGTAAACGACAGAACAAGAATAACGTGTCTTGACCAGCATCCAAAATTACACCCTAGTTCCGAGACCGTCAACATTTCGGTAACTTTCAAAAAAGAGAATACGGAAATATGTACTTCCAAATCTGACAATGGACATACTGTTTACTTGCTATGTTAATATGTGGACCACCAACTTCTGAGTTGAACGACCTGCTGACCACCAACATTTCAGCTGAGATGCAGAACACTTGCTACACTTAGAGCAAGTGTAGGTGTTTTTTTTTTTTTTTGCTTTAGCTTAGTAATAATATACAAACACGTATAGACAAAGCTTGTGTGGTACGGTCTTTGAATCACTGATGACAGAATCAAAATCAACCACAATACTTTATTGTCCCTTGGGAGGAAATTAATTTGGAGTGTAGCAGCATATTAAGACAAACAAAACAAATGTACATGCAATATAAAAATAGTAATGAAAGTTATATTGGTTAAATAAGTTAAAATATGTTAAATATGTTATACAAGTTAACTAAGTTACAAAAGTTAAATCATCTCACAAATCACAAACAATCTCAGGCTAACTCAGTGTCAGACTGGCAGAGATGGAGGGAACGAAGGTCAGTTACTCATTCATTAGTCTAATCGACGAGGGAACAAATGAGTTTCGAGTGCGATTCAGTTTACCGTGAGGGAATTGAAAAGGCGGACAGAAGGAAGCAGTTTATAGAAACAGGGGATGTATATGGAAACAGGGGGTGTTCGGGGTGTGAGGAGACATTCCTTCCCTTTCTCTCTGCCCGCTGCATGTACAGATCCTCGAGACTGGTCTGCTTTTTTCCCACCACCTTGCCACTAACCCTGACTGTTTGTGCCAGAGTGTTGCGATGCACAACACTCAGGCCACCGTAACACACACGGAACCCAAATGTAATAGAACTTTCTATGTAGCATCTATAGAAGGTTTGTAGAACATGTGTGCTGACACTGAGTGACCTGTGCTTGCGTAAGAAATACAGCTTTTGCTGACACTTTTTATTAACCTATTACAGCTGTATTTTCACCAAATGTGAGCTTGGCATCAACGATGGTGTCGAGGTACTTATAATCCTCTACTCTCCTCACACTCTCCGTTAATGAATAGTCCCTTGGGAGGAGTAGGATTCTTCCTAAGATCTATTATGAGTTCTTAAGTTTTACGAACGCCTAGGAAATGATTGCCACACCACACTGTGAAATCAACTACAGTACACGTACACACTTGATCAGAGCCTGATAGGTCGACGATAGCTGTGTCGTCGCTGTAGTTGATGAAATTGACGTTCTCCTGGCTGCTACGACAGTCGTCTGTGTAGAGTGTGAACAGAACAGGGGAGATCACCGAGCCCTGGGGGGCACCGGTGAAAGTGAAGAGTGAGTTCGACACAGCACCATTATAGCGCACTACTTGGTTACGCTCAGTAAGAAACTGGTTTACCCACAAGATGATGTGTGGGTTCACATGCATACTGACAAGTTTACTCATCATGATGTGTGGCTGAATGGTGTTAAAACCTGAGGAAAATTCAATAGACTAACCTGGCTTGGGCTTTTCCAGGTGAGTATGCATATTATGACATAGAGAGAGAACTGCATCCTTCACACCTTGATTGCGTTTATATGCAAATTGGAGGGATCCAGTTGATCCCCACCATGCTGCAGGAGAGGACGAAGTATGAGTCGCTCAAAGCACATCATGACGACTGAGGTAAGCGCCACTGGGCGGTAGTCGTTGAGAACAGATGGCACAGGTTTCTTGGGGACAGGACATATAACTGACGATTTCCAGACCAGGGGGATGCAATGCTGTTTCAGAGACCAGTTAAAAAGGATGCTGAACACAGCACCCAGCTCAGCTGCCTTGTGAGGGCTAATGTGCTTGAAGATCTCACTGACATCATCAGGAGTTGTTTCTAGGGTGTCACCCTCACTGAGCTGAGACTCAATGTCTCCACCGCCTCCTGAGAAGTCATGCCGGTCAAAACGCCCAAAGAAGGAATTCAAGTCCTCAGCGAACTGAGATGGGGGGAGAGAGGTAGATACCCTGCGAGATATGTATTCGCCTCACCTTGCCCTGTAGAATGGCGAGGAGTGTGAGTAACTCCCTCTGGTGGCCCGCCAGGTAGACACACAGACCCTTGTTCACCTGACAGCTCGCATACAGCACCTGGCAACACAGAATCATGGAAGATTCAAAATAGTGTAGAATATAGAACACAGTACAGAACATGTTACACAGTACAGAACATGTTACACATTACAGAACAAGAAACTGTACAGAACATGAACCACAATGTGTAACACAGAACATGATACTGAACATATAACAGTATAAAACAACACACAACACATTACAGAACACAGTATCTAACACATTACAGAACACAGTATCTAACACATTAAAGAACACAGTATCTAACACATTACAGAATACAGTATCTAACACATTAAAGAACACAGTATCTAACACATTACAGAACACAGTATCTAACACATTACAGAACACAGTATCTAACACATTACAGAACACAGTATCTAACACATTACAGAACACAGTACCTAACATGTTACAGAATGCATTGCAGTACACAGCATAGAACATGGAATATAACATAGAACATAACATAGTACAGAACATGGAGTGCAGTACAGAACACAGTATAGAACACAGAACATGACTTAGAACATATTAAAGGACATAGAACATAGTACAGAGCATGGAACATAGTACACAACACAGGCAGAGTACAGAACTTAGGACACAGTAGAAAACAAAATATCAAAGTACAAAAGACTGGTCCTACAGCAGACGTACTTTAGGGCATGGCCTACTTTAAGGGTGGGGCCTACATTGAGGGTGTAGCATACGTTGAGGGTGTGGCCTGTGTTGAGGATGTGGCCTACTTGTGAGTGTGGCCTACTTGTGGGTGTGGCCTATCTTGAGGGCATGGCCTACTTTAGAGTGTAGCCTACCTTAAGGACATGGCCAACCTTTAGGGCGTGTGGCCTACCTTGAGGGTGTGGCCTAGTTTGAGGGTGTGGCCTAGTTTGAGGGTGAGGCCTACCTTGAGGGTGTGGCCTACCAAGATGGCATATCCTACAAGGTGTGGCCTACTTGTACCTGAGGGTGAGGCCTACCTTAATGGTTTGGCCTATTTGAGGGTGTAGCCTATTTGAGGGCGAGGCCTACCTTGAGGGCGTTGCTGCAGGTGCTGGGGTGGTTGAGGAGCAGCAAGTAGTCCTGGGTGAAGCCGGCCATGTGTTTCTCACACAGCAGATTCGCAACAGCGTTCGCCATCTGCACACACAGGTAAGCAGACAGGTAAATACACACGTACACAGAAAGGTAGAAGGTGAAAAGGTAAGGTCTGATGTAGCGCGTATCCAGTCTTCGGGACTGCTCAAAGCACTTTACACTTTACTCCATGGCAGACCTGTTCAATTGAACACCATCTCGATTTCTCTGGACAGCATTCAGCCACATTGCAATTAATGCGCGAAGACTTCGTAAACAAATATCCACCACTATATATAGCCAGGTACTCATTCAAACAGATCAGTAAACTGGAGCAAGGTAGAGTGAACAAACTTTCCCAGGGTCTTCTCAAATTGAGCGTCCGTTGCTCTATCCATTGCACCACCGAGCTCCACAGACTGGTACACAGGTAGGACTGCACTACAGGTGAATGTACCCAGAGAGGTACACAGGTAGGACCGCACTACAGGTGAATGTACCCAGAGAGGTACACAGGTAGGACTGCACTACAGGTGAATGTACCCAGAGAGGTACACAGGTAGGACCGCACTACAGGTGAAAGTACCCAGACAGGTACGCAGGTAGGACCGCACTACAGGTGAATGTACCCAGAGAGGTATGCAGGTAGGACCGCACTACAGGTGAATGGACCCAGGGAGATACGCAGGTAGGACCGCACTACAGGTGAATGTACCCAGAGAGGTACACAGGTAGGACTGCACTACAGGTGAATGTACACAGAGAGGTACACAGGTAGGACTGCACTACAGGTGAATGTACACAGAGAGGTACACAGGTAGGACTGCACTACAGGTGAATGTACCCAGAGAGGTACACAGGTAGGACTGCACTACAGGTGAATGTACCCAGAGAGGTACACAGGTAGGACCGCACTACAGGTGAATGTACCCAGAGAGATACGCAGGTAGGACTGCACTACAGGTGAATGTACACAGAGAGGTACACAGGTAGGACCGCACTACAGGTGAATGTACCCAGAGAGATATACGCAGGTAGGACTGCACTACAGGTGAACGTACACATAGAGGTACGCAGGTAGGACTGCACTACAGGTGAATGTACACAGAGAGGTACACAGGTAGGACTGCACTACAGGTGAATGTACACAGAGAGGTACACAGGTAGGACTGCACTACAGGTGAATGTACACAGAGAGGTACACAGGTAGGACTGCACTACAGGTGAATGTACACAGAGAGGTACACAGGTAGGACTGCACTACAGGTGAATGTACCCAGAGAGGTAAGCATGTAGGACTGCACTACAGGTGAATGTACCCAGAGAGGTACGCAGGTAGGACTGCACTACAGGTGAATGTACCCAGAGAGATACGCAGGTAGGACTGCACTACAGGTGAATGTACACAGAGAGGTACGCAGGTAGGACTGCACTACAGGTGAATGTACACAGAGAGGTACACAGGTAGGACTGCACTACAGGTGAATGTACCCAGAGAGGTACACAGGTAGGACCGCACTACAGGTGAATGTACCCAGAGAGATACGCAGGTAGGACTGCACTACAGGTGAATGTACACAGAGAGGTACACAGGTAGGACTGCACTACAGGTGAATGTACCCAGAGAGGTACACAGGTAGGACCGCACTACAGGTGAATGTACCCAGAGAGATACGCAGGTAGGACTGCACTACAGGTGAATGTACACAGAGAGGTACACAGGTAGGACTGCACTACAGGTGAATGTACACAGAGAGGTACACAGGTAGGACTGCACTACAGGTGAATGTACACAGAGAGGTACACAGGTAGGACTGCACTACAGGTGAATGTACCCAGAGAGGTAAGCATGTAGGACTGCACTACAGGTGAATGTACCCAGAGAGGTAAGCATGTAGGACTGCACTACAGGTGAATGTACCCAGAGAGGTACACAGGTAGGACTGCACTACAGGTGAATGTACACAGAGAGGTACGCAGGTAGGACTGCACTACAGGTGAATGTACACAGAGAGGTACGCAGGTAGGACTGCACTACAGGTGAATGTACACAGAGAGGTACACAGGTAGGACTGCACTACAGGTGAATGTACACAGAGAGGTACACAGGTAGGACTGCACTACAGGTGAATGTACCCAGAGAGGTACGCAGGTAGGACTGCACTACAGGTGAATGTACCCAGAGAGGTACGCAGGTAGGACTGCACTACAGGTGAATGTACACAGAGAGGTACACAGGTAGGACTGCACTACAGGTGAATGTACACAGAGAGGTACACAGGTAGGACTGCACTACAGGTGAATGCAACATATAAATAGCAGTGTGAATATGTTTAATAACAAAGCTGGCAAATATCTCGGAAGGGTGGAATACACATATATGAAAATTGGTCAGACACTTGTTAAGACGAAAGGTTCCTTGTCCACTTGCTAATGCAGGTTTTGGCTCTGGGTGGAATTCCTATATAACACATAGTCTGGTCTACCACTGCGGTTGCCATGTATTAGCTCAAACTAGCTTGATTAGCTCACACACGCACGCACGCACACACAAACACATGTATGCACACACACACACATACATACACACATGCTCACACACACACATACACGCACACGCACATACGCATCCCCACCCGCGCATGCACGCACACACGCACGCACGCACGCATGCACACACACACGCATGCACACACAAGCTCATTTCTAGCCAGATGTTATTTGCATCAGTGTTCTAGTGTTCTCAGTGCACCTACCTGTCTCTTGCCGGTGATGCAGGAGATGAGGGCTATGGGTCGGTGGGTGAGGGCGGCTACGGCTGCTGCATTCAGACAGATCAGGTCTTCCATCCGCTGCTGGGCAAGGTCACTCTGACCTTCAGCGACATCTGAAACCACAACACAGTAACAGCTCATCCTTGCAAGTAACGCAGCCAGGGGTGGTGACTATGTATGTATGTACGTACGTACGTACGTACAAATAATTACCGAGAAATGTTATTTCCCTCTGCAGATTCCCAGACATAGTTATTTCTGTTGACACTTTAATGAGACAAAGCACGTTTTTGCAGGAGACGTGTCCTTGAGGAAATTGGCCAGATAACATTCAAAAAGAATCTTGACCTGCAGAGGGAAATGGCTGTTATAGACCAGTTATGACATTATTAAAGTTGTTTTCACGCAAGCTGCTGCTGATGACCATTTCAATGACTATGTCATTGCAAAGGAAATCGAACATCTTTCTCAAAGCTCATGTTGTTTAGAGGGTCATAAATTGGAAACACAAACTGTTGTGTAATCTAAACAGACGTACTCATACCTGAAACAGTGGGTGTATCAAATATAGGCCTATTGAGATGACACAGACACAGGCACATTAGTGAGGCAACTGAATCCAATGTACATTCACAACACTGATGAACTGACGTTAATAGTTAGTATGATCAATCATGATGAAAACTGGATGCTGTGCTTTATACGCACTGGGGCTGCAATGGCGTATTGCCGTGCACCAGCATGGTTGTCACTGGCCCATGTAGATGGCGCTGTATCATGTGTCAACTGATAGTGGCTTAGCGATCTTGTTCAACTAGCATATTCTATTTTTACCTGTGGGCTACGTACACTAACCCTGGCAGATATCCTACACAATGTATAGAAATGGAAACTTCGCCAGTCGCAACTATAGCACCTGTGAGAACAGTGCAGACACCCGCCCCCGCGCACCAATTCTAAGATGAAGCCAGCAACTTCAAGGAATCCCAATACACTTACCTGCTCAGTCATTCTCACAACTGAGCAGTATTATGTACTCAAAATATTAATTCTACTTCCCAAACATGACATTTTGTAACAAGCAAATGTTGGCTGAAAATTAAACCAGCTGAATACCCCTGCAGATGATGTTAGTGGCTGGGTTTAACTTCAGCATTTTGCAAGGCAATCTACCAGGGGGTATTGAGACTGATGTAATCACTAGTGCCCCACAGCGTGCAAGGGGGAGGACTGTGAGGGTGTACCTTCAAGGCGTTTGAGCAGAGACTCATCCAGCATGGCACCCAGGAGGATGGCTTCGAGCACTGGCTGCTGATGGCTGATGAACTCAAACAGCTGGTCAGGCATTGGCCCTTGCATCTTTTCCAGCACCTCACACACATAGATTACACACTGCAACAACAACACACATAGGTAACACATTGCAACAACAACCCATGTAGACAACATATTGCAACAACAACACATGTAGATAACACACTGTAACAACAACACATGGAAATAACACAGCAACAACAACACATGTAGATAACACACTGCAACAACAGCACATGCAGATAACACACTTAAAGTTAACTTTGAAAACTTTGAAAAATAATACATTCTGTGAAATTTCTAAAATATCACAAATTTATGATCTCTGCATCTAAATAATACTGTTTTACGGTGTGGCTAAATTTTCTAACAACATCAATTTGTGCAATATTTGCACCACAGTAACAACCGTACATAAACAATTCAGGTAATTAAATAATTCCTGTCATACAATTACATATAAATGACTGGTTGTTTCTAATGCAGTAGTGCTTAATATATAAGTTAGCAAATGTCAATTATACAAGCAATCATATTAACAATTATGAATGTTCAAATCACTGCTGTTTCACTAATAATTTTGTTCAACCATGAAATTTTTATCTAGCGCTATATATGACGCCATCCAACGGAATTTTTTTAAACTACGAAACGCGGACTATCTCACATTGAGCCAGTGTAACCTAGGCTATTGTTACTCCTTCGCGTTTTGTTTTCGAAACCGGAATATATACACTTATGCGTGTTCTAATTATGTGACAACTACATTTAATTAGGAACATGTCTTCAATGCGGTTAGTGGACAGCCAGGCAACGATCGCGAAACGGTTTATGTTTGCGTCTTCTGTACGTGTCCCTGTTTACGTCGGTTGACACGAGGTAGCACAGACGCCATGACACTTCGTAACGATTTGCGTTACGTTGTTGCATATTAAACCTTTGTTTCAAAATATCTCCAGTTAAGGCATTATCGATGAAAGAGGCGGTGCTTCTACTCTTTTTTGTGATCACGGAATACCCTTTTGAAAATGCAAATACTGCTATTTTATCCGCTTTTGGCGATCGTGGAATTTCCGTTTGAAAAGGCTAGCCTAATTCCGTTTAAAACGCCAATTCCGTGAATTCTTCCCGTTTTCCGTGACCGCGGAAAATCAGTGTCCCTAGATGTATATATATCTCCCGCATGTGACCGATGAGTAAAAAATATTCTCGGATTTTGTGGTAGTCCGTCGGACTACCGCTGACGTCAACTTCGGTAGTCCGACCGAATTTCTGGTAGGCCTCGGACTACCGGACTGCCGCCATATTTTGAACCCTGACATAGATGAAACGCTGCGACAACAACACACATAGATGACATACTGTGACAACAACAATACATAGATAACACACTGCAACAACATGGACAACACACTGCAACAACATGGACAACACACTGCAACAAAAAAGCAACCAGTCTTTGTGACACATATAAAAAATCTTCTTTTACATTTTGTACTCTTTCTACACAACAACCTTCTCATTTGGTTAATCTCCTCCATTTTGCAAATATTCCCAGATCATCTGTCTTGCAACAACTTTTAAGAACTAATCTGCACCCTTTCTTAACCAAATGTTTGTCAATAATGCCGTTGTTACGCTATGCATAGGTCAGCAACTGGCACTGAATCATAGCATGTGCCTATTACAACATGTGATTCAACAGTGGCATGTGCACGAAATAAAGCCAAACAAACAATGTTTCAAGTGTGTCGTTTCACCAAAGTATCCCGCCTACTGTGCCACTCTTACCAGGACTGACTGCTCCCTCAAGCGCAGGTCCCTGTCAAGTTTCTGCGACAGCAACTTCGGTAGCAGCATGATGAAGGTCTCGCATGTCTCACGGTACAGCTGGAGACTGGAACAAGAGACTGGAGTGTTGGTGGGGCACGGGGGGTGGATGCACAGTCACAGTAACCAGACAGTTTTAGTGGTTCACCGCCAGTTCACACTTAAAGGACGTATACTTAGAGTAGTATCAAGTTCTAGTTTCTGCGTACAGCTCTCATGGAAACAGCACTATAAAATATTTTGTGTTATTGTTATTTGGATTGGGGTGAGGGGTGGTGTGGATCCACTGAATCACCCTAATTAATGTGTTCAAGCCAGTTCACACTCGTAGTGTGTATAATCACTATCAAGGTCTAGTTTAAGTGTGTAGTTGTCATGGAAACAGCACTATGAAAAGTAAATGCGTTGTTAGTTATTGTTCACATATAGAAGCAATCATTTATACATCACTATCAAGTTCTAGTCTAAGTGTGTAGTTGTCATGGAAACAGCACTATGAAAAGTAAATGCGTTGTTAGTTATTGTTCACATATAGAAGCAATCATTTATACATCACTATCAAGTTCTAGTCTAAGTGTGTAGTTGTCATGGAAACAGCACTATGAAAAGTAAATGCGTTGTTAGTTATTGTTCACATATAGAAGCAATCATTTATACATCACTATCAAGTTCTAGTCTAAGTGTGTAGTTGTCATGGAAACAGCACTATGAAAAGTAAATGCATTGTTAGTTACTGTTCACATGTAGAAGCAATCATTTATACATCACTATCAAGCTCTAGTTTAAGTGTGTAGTTGTCATGGAAACAGCACTATGAAAAGTAAATGCGTTGTTAGTTATTGTTCACATGTAGAAGCAATCATTTATACATCACTATCAAGTTCTAGTTTAAGTGTGTAGTTGTCATGGAAACAGCACTATGAAAAGTAAATGCGTTGTTAGTTATTGTTCACATGTAGAAGCAATCATTTATACATCACTATCAAGCTCTAGTTTAAGTGTGTAGATGTCATGGAAACAGCACTATGAAAAGTAAATGCGTTGTTAGTTATTGTTCACACGTAGAAGCAATCATTTATACATCACTGTCAAGTTCTACTTTAAGTGTGTAGTTGTCATGGAAACAGCACTATGAAAAGTAAATGCGTTGTTAGTTATTGTTCACATGTAGAAGCAATCATTTATACATCACTATCAAGTTCTAGTTTAAGTGTGTAGTTGTCATGGAAACAGCACAATGAAAAGTAAATGTGTTGTTAGTTATTGTTCACATGTAGAAGCAATCATTTATACATCACTATCAAGCTCTAGTTTAAGTGTGTAGTTGTCATGGAAACAGCACTATGAAAAGTAAACGCATTGCTAGTAATTGTTCACATGTAGAAGCAATTATTTATACATCACTATCAAGTTCTAGTTTAAGTGTGTAGTTGTCATGGAAACAGCTCTATGAAAAGCAAATGCATTGTTAGTTATTGTTCACACGTAGAAGCAATCATTTATACATCACTATCAAGTTCTAGTTTAAGTGTGTAGTTGTCATGGAAACAGCACTATGAAAAGTAAATGTGTTGTTAGTTATTGTTCACATGTAGAAGCAATCATTTAAACATCACTATCAAGTTCTAGTTTAAGTGTGTAGTTGTCATGGAAACAGCACTACGAAAAGTAAATGCGTTGTTAGTTATTGTTCACATGTAGAAGAAATCATTTATACATCACTATCAAGCTCTAGTTTAAGTGTGTAGTTGTCACGGAAACAGCACTACGAAAAGTAAATGTGTTGTTAGTTATTGTTCACATGTAGAAGCAATCATTTATACATCACTATCAAGTTCTAATTTATGTTTATAGCTGTCAAGGAAACTGCACTTCAAAAAAAATAAATGTACTATTATTGTTTAATGTCTATATGCAGAAGCAATCATACATTTCAGTTGCTGTTTCATCTAATAAAAACCTACAACATCTGCAATACATGACATCATTGATGGGTCAGCATTCAATTATGACAGTGTCATGCAACTGACACAGAGTCATGTCACAGGAGTGTCACTGTGTCAACTGCTAGTAGTGAGAGGGACAGCAGTCAATGGTGAGTGTCAGCAGTCAATGGTGACAGCTGCATCAGTCAATGGTGACAGTGTCAGCAGTCAATGGTGAGTGTCAGCAGTCAATGGTGACACTATCAGCAGACAGTATTGACAATGTAAGTCGTCAGTGACAGTGAGAAGTCCACCTACCTGGCAGTGTCCAGTTCGTCTGTGGTCATCAGGAAGCTGCCGGACAGGTAGGCGTGGAGGGTGGCCACCAGGTCGATGAGGATCTGTTCACACCAAGTCTGCTCCTTCACTGAGGAGCTCTCCAGTACTTTGCTAAGCAGTGAGAGAATGTGTCCTGGACAGTCAATCGATTTGAGGAAGCTCTGCAGGCAGTCCAAGTTACTGCAACAGAGAAACAACCAAACAGCTCAAGAGAGAGGTAGACAAGTGCCATGTTAAGTGTCATGCAATTCATTGACAATGTTGAAGTGTCTACCATTTCAACTTCATTAGGAAAAAATGTCTATCATTAACATTTCACTATGAGAAATTTTAACTACACTGGGAGAAATAATTAATCTACCATTTCAACTTCACTGTAAGAAACTACTTAGCATCATCACTAGGAGATATTAACAACCATTTCAACTTCACTAGCAAAATGGTTTATCATTTCAATGTCACCACAAAAAAACAACCTACCATTTTAACAACATAAGGAAAAACATCCTACCATTTCACCTTACTAGATGAAACAAAGTACAATTTCAACTTCACTAGGTGAAGCAACCTACCATTTCAACTTACCAGGAGAAACAACATATCATTTCACATTACTAAGAGAAGCAACCTATCATTTCACCCTACTAGGTGAAACAACCTATCATTTCACCCTACTAGGTGAAACAACCTATCATTTCACCCTACTAGGTGAAAACCTTACTAGGAGAAACAACCTATCATTTCACCCTACCAGGAGAAATAACCTAACATTTCACCTTACTAGGAGAAGCAAACTACCATTTCACCCTACTAGGAGAAACAACCTATCATCTCACCCTACTAGGAGAAACAACCTACCATTTCACCTTACTAGGAGAAGCAAACTACCATTTCAACTTCGCACAACCTACCATTTTAACTAACTACACAGGAAGAACAGCCTACCATTTCACTGTCACCAGATTGATGATGATTCGAAGTACGGGCCGCAGTTGTGAAGCGCCCTCTAGTATCGCCTCGAGCACCTGAGCGGAAGCGCTATGGAGTCGAGTGCGTAACTTTGAGGTGAATGTGGTGTCCTTCATCAGTGCCACGATGGTGTCTGGTTCGTTGCTGTCGGGGTCCGTCGAGTCAACCAACTCCTGCCATTCATCATCGCTGTCCGCATCCTACAAACAAAACTCTAACATCACCAGCACATTGCAAGAACACAACAATAATAACTTCAAATTATTTAGACACTAAAATCCAAAGTAAAACTCTGTTCAAAAAAAAAAATTGCAGGTAAGACTTTGATACACTGAATTAGAGAAAGGAAATCACACCTGTGAATTTGTATAAAATTTAAAGTTTTATTGGTATTTAATTAAACAAATGTTGTTGCTGACTTGGTAGAACAACCACTTAAAATTGACAATGTGAAATCCTTGGTCTGCTCAAAGGTGTTTAGAGGAACATTGCACATGGTCAAATCACAATATGTTTTATGCTGTGAAAGTACGTTGTAATTGGATAAGTACATTATGCCAGGAAGAGTACAATGTATGTTTGGTAAAGTACACTGCACTTGGAAAAAACAGTACACAATAATATATGGAAATGTACACTATGCGTGGAAAAATACACTGTACTAGAAAAAGTACAACCAACAGGGAAAATTGCACTATACAGGGAAAAGTACACCTTATGACTTTATTACAATACTGATAATATACATGAATCAGTATCCAATCTGTAACTCAATCTGAACAGATGGGAATCACAACATCACATATTGTAAGTAAACATGAAGTTGTTGAATTACAGACACCTGCTGCAAACAAGCAGTCATCTAAACGTCAAACACAGTCTCTTTCCTGTCTCACCTCTTCGTTCAGCTTCACATTCTCAAAATTCTTTTTCGTCTTCTCCGGCTGCCGATTCAGTACTTTACAGCTGCCCACCTCGACGCTCGGATACTCCCTGGAGTAGTCCTTGCTGATGCGATCAGGTCGCGGGGTCGGCTCGACCATCTACCAACACCACCAGGGGGAGACACTGAGAGTCACATCAAAAACATCTTACTAGACGACATTTTGCAGTTATTTAACGATTATATCGCAGCAATAACTGTGTCCCTAAAGTCAACTTCAATGTGAAAAACTCATGCGCAGCTTATTTTGTTTAGGCAAATAAAACATCTGATGTAAGCAAATAATTAAATGTCAACTGTCAAGGAGTGTACAGTATGACTTTGCTTTAAAGTCACCTCTATAACACAGCCACCTTGCAATTAAGGTCACCCTAGATCAAGGTGGCTCTTCGATAGCGACTACCGTAGTCTTAGAGGAATCTCTTGACCCTACTTTTCGTTATTTATCATACATTATGCCATGTTTACTATAAGGTTATATATTTGTATTATTTAATTTTTTTGACATGGATGTATTGTATGAATTATTTGAAATGCCTGGGTCAAATAAAACAAATTCTTCTTCTTCTAGATCAGAACAGTCCCAAATTACTTCTCTAACACTAGAGTACAGGATAGTAGTCCCTCTAATACAGGCACCTGGCTATTCAGGTCACTTTTGCCCAGTCTTGTGGGTGACCTTAATAGTGAGGTTCCACTGTATAGAACATAAGGGGGCCAGGGAAATCTAAAATATTATAAATCTGAGAACCACCGTAACGGGCCGGTAGCACGGCTACTAAAAAACAGACCCATGCTGACAAAACTGACAGAGGCATATTGACCAGCAGACAGACGATACAGACGCACACTGTCTAATAATATATGTATTATAAAACAATATCATTCTCTGTCTGTTTGTTTGTGGACCCATATCCCCATTAGTTTGGCATGTATAGGGCTGACATTTTGCATGTGATCTAGTGGGCCCACTGGGGTGTATATTTAGATTTTTTGGAAAAATTTGTTCAGTGGGTGGGGATCTTGGGGGTCACAACTTTAAAATGACACTTATCTCTGTCAGTTCTGCATGTATGAGGCTGAAATAATTTAGCAGGCCGATTGGGGTTCATCGATACACATTTTTTTCTAAATTCATCCGTGGCGGTGGGAATCTCGCGGGTCACCTACATGTGTCAGGGTCAGGTAGCTTGACTTGTAAATAATACCTAATCATCCATACCTCACTAATGCCCGTCTTGGTCCAGTCCTGGTCTGTCTGTGACTGCTGTTTCACTTGTATTGACTCCACAGCAGGCTCTTGTGGGATTGGGGCAGATCCCCCAGAATTCTCCGCTGCTTCCTGTGAGGGTGGCCGCTGCGGTGCTGCCCCCGGGTGGAGGGCCTGGTGGTGTTCCTTCGACCAAGCCTCGGTGCGTGCTTTCTTCTACACAGATAACGTACAACCGAAGCTGTCAGTTCTAGTTCAGATTGTTTACTAAACTAACAAATATCCGCTGCTGTTATGTGCAGGATGTTAGTTGACACATAAAACTGATCAACATCCATCAGTTCATATAACATACCATGGCTAAGTATACTGTTGTAAAGCTAATATTAAACATCACATGGTGACTAACTATTGCCAATAATTGTGAAGGTAATCTTTTCAATGTATGCAACATAACTAATTCACAATAACATTTCATTGTAATGACTGGTTCAGGAAATTTATAATGGGATGTCAAATAAAATATTCTTCTTATCAGAAAAGAATTGTTGGCATGCAGCAGCCGCGGCACTCATAAAGCTGACGATCTGTCACATATCCTTTGGGAGTAACTGCAAAGGCAGTCTGTCATTCGAGATGATCCTTTCTGGCCTGAACGATTAGGCATGATCAAATGTGACCGGGCACAGCAAAGTGGGTATCAAGTCACAAAGCCAAAATTGTGAAACGGAGTTTTGTACATTTTTGAATTCCACATACTGTGAGTTTTAAAATGATATCTGATTTGTTGAAATATCTTCAGTAGTTTTTGAGCTATTGCTAAACAGGAAGCAACATTTTGAGAAACGAGGTCATCTTGACCCAAAGCCATTGTCTATTGTTTTTTAATGTGTGCTCGTCAATGCAGGTATTTTACTAGTTTTGGATTATTCGTCAAGGAACATAAAAGACGAGATTATATATTTCTGCCAAAATCACAAAACTGATGAGATATGTCCCGGCCAGTTATTTTGACTCGTGTGCAGAATAACCCTGGGCGACTTAATACCCATTCGCTGCTGTGGATGACATGTGTAGAACACTTCTCAATTTCTGGGCTAGTCTGTCTGTGCCCTTGGGATGTGGGACTCACTTTCCTTTGTTCCTGTTCCACCTTCTCCCTGGCCTTGGTGAGGATCTTGGAGGCGCCGGGAGGATGCGCCTTCGCCTTAACCTGCTTCTCCTTCTCAAAGATGAGAGATGCCGTCGGGGCGCAAGTGAATGGGCTCATCAGCTGCTTGTCCTCCTCAGACACTAGAAACAAATATACAGTTTTAGTGCCTATTTCATAAACAAGACACAGGCTTCAGTTGTAAGAAGCTGGCTTGGCTTTAAACCAAAAAATATGCTATCATGTTCATGGGCAAATTTTCAACAAAAATATTAACTATAATAGTATGCAGTAGATATTAACAGATTTGTTCACAAACATTTGGAGTTGTCTAGATTAAATAAATATGTGCAGATTTTGCATATCCTTATTTAATTTGGTAAAGTCCTAATATTTGTTACATATCTCTTGATTTAAATTGCATATGACTGTGAATGGATTTGTGTAGACAGTTAGAGTAGAAACAAAACAATGTTTAGTTTTGTTTGGAATTATGTTATTTACTACTGTTGAAATGTAGTAAATAACAATGGTTTCCTAAACCTACCAATAGTTACTTGTATCACTCCATTAGTCAGCCATTTTGAATTTATAAAATGGTGTGTGGCACCTCTTTTGGGGAGTGTAGGCAAAAGGAATTACTAAAAAACCTCCACCATCACGTATATATACTCAAGTGAACAAACAAACACATTACATGTAATACTGACTGACAAACATTAATGGTTTCAACACATCCACCAATGGAGAAAGAAACAATCACCCATCCCTAGAGTGTAAGCGGTGTGTTACCTGTTACCCCAGATGCGACAAAGGGGTGTTCTAGGAGATGTGGCCAGGCGAGACGGTGACGTGAGTTCTTGGTGAGGAGACCCTGGAGGAAGTCCTTGAAGGCCGGAGACATCGTCTTGGGCCAGCGCACCGGGTCCTTGATGATGAGACTCACCAGTTGGAAGATGCTGTTGGTGTAGAACGGGGGCTGACCCGTGAACAGCTCATACAGGATGCAGCCCAGGGCCCTGTGGAACAAACACTTAGAAGCTAGAAACAAATATATAGTTTTGGTGCCTATTTTGCATGTGGAACAAAATGAACGACTCGTACAGGACTCAGCCCAGGGCCCTGTGGAACAAAGTGAACAGCTCGTACAGGATGCTGCCCAGGGCCCTGTGGAACAAAGTGAACAGCTCGTACAGGATGCAGCCCAGGGTCTTGTGAAACAAAGTGAACAGCTCGTACAGGATGCAGCCCAGGGCCCTGTGGAACAAAGTGAACAGCTCGTACAGGATGCAGCCCAGGGCCCTGTAGAACAAAGTGAACAGCTCGTACAGGATGCAGCCCACAGCCCTGTGGAACAAAGTGAACAGCTCGTACAGGATGCAGCCCAGGGCCCTGTGGAACAAAGTGAACAACTCGTACAGAATGCAGCCCAGGGTCTTGTGGAACAAAGTGAACAGCTCGTACAGGATGCAGCCCAGGGCCCTGTGGAACAAAGTGGACAGCTCGTACAAGATGCAGCCCAATGCACTGCAGAATACACTCAGATGCTAAAAACAAATACACAGTTTTAGTGACTATTTTGCCTATGGAACAAAGCTCTTACAGGATTCAACCTAGAGCTTTTATACAACTGTGCAAACGGTGGCAATCAACACTGGTCATTAATACGCAAGCAATGGCAAATTCGAACACCAATAAAATCACATATTTTTTATTTCAATTTGTTTAATGTCTAATTTATATGAATAGAACACCACAAAAAGTTATGTTCTTACAAAATCAAAAAAATCATTATTGTTTAGTAATTTTTTTTATTTTAAAATCATGATTTTTTCTAACCCTAATCTCTAGAGAATAGTGTGAGTTGAACGTGACATCACGTTGCAACATGGCATGTGAGTGGTCAGTACCTACCACAAATCAGCCGTGTGGTCGTATGGTTTTTCCTCCACCAACTCCGGGGACATGTACAGTGGCGTCCCCTGCAGACAGCGACAGACAGTAATAATATGGCAGATTCCAAGACAAATTGTTAACAGTTAACATGTCCACATGTGACTCAGAGAAAACTTATTAGTTATACTTCCACATCTACTGTAGCATATATCTACTATAGCATATATCTACTATAGCATATATCTACTAGGGCATATATCTAGTACGGCATGTATTTACTATGGCACACCCACAGTGGATTAACTGTGGTCTTTATTTAGTCGGTGGTAGGGTAAGAAGTATAAATCATTTGTTTTCTGGAGATTCTACAAAAATAACATATCAGGATTCACAACACAAACATACAAGAAACACACCAAATTTAGTTTATTTCACATAAAAGAACAGACCAGAGCGTATTCACATTAATACTTCTGAGTGTACAGAAATATCACACTACGAAGAGCTGTTTCAATGTTACCTTGATGGAGGTCAGCACCAGTGTGTTGATGCTCATGGCTCGAGCGAAGCCGAAGTCGCACAACTTAATGACTGCTCCCTTGCCGAGGAGGATGTTCTGTGGCTTCATGTCGCGGTGCAGGATGCGGTGGGCATGGAGGTAATAGAGAGCCGACACGAGCTGACACGCGATCACTTGTACCTGCACACACAACCACACGGATCACACCTCACTGTGTCACATGGAGGTAATAGAGAGCCGACACGAGCTGACACGCGATCACTTGTACCTGCACACACAACCACACGGATCACACCTCACTGTGTCACATGGAGGTAATAGAGAGCCGACACGAGCTGACACGCGATCACTTGTACCTGCACACACAACCACACGGATCACACCTCACTGTGTCACATGGAGGTAATAGAGAGCCGACACGAGCTGACACGCGATCACTTGTACCTGCACACACAACCACATGGATCACACCTCACTGTGTCACATGGAGGTAATAGAGAGCCGACACGAGCTGACACGCGATCACTTGTACCTGCACACACAACCACATGGATCACACCTCACTGTGTCACATGGAGGTAACAGAGAGCCGACACGAGCTGACACGCGATCACTTGTACCTGCACACACAACCACATGGATCACACCTCACTGTGTCACATGGAGGTAATAGAGAGCCGACACGAGCTGACACGCGATCACTTGTACCTGCACACACAACCACACGGATCACACCTCACTGTGTCACATGGAGGTAACAGAGAGCCGACACGAGCTGACACGCGATCACTTGTACCTGCACACACAACCACATGGATCACACCTCACTGTGTCACATGGAGGTAATAGAGAGCCGACACGAGCTGACACGCGATCACTTGTACCTGCACACACAACCACACGGATCACACCTCACTGTGTCACATGGAGGTAACAGAGAGCCGACACGAGCTGACACGCGATCACTTGTACCTGCACACACAACCACATGGATCACACCTCATTGTGTCACATGGAGGTAACAGAGAGCCGACACGAGCTGACACGCGATCACTTGTACCTGCACACACAACCACACGGATCACACCTCATTGTGTCACATGGAGGTAACAGAGAGCCGACACGAGCTGACACGCGATCACTCGTACCTGCACACACAACCACATGGATCACATCTCACTGTGTCACATGGAGGTAATAGAGAGCCGACACGAGCTGACACGCGATCACTTGTACCTGCACACACAACCACACGGATCACACCTCACTGTGTCACATGGAGGTAATAGAGAGCCGACACGAGCTGACACGCGATCACTTGTACCTGCACACACAACCACACTGATCACACCTCACTGTGTCACATGGAGGTAATAGAGAGCCGACACGAGCTGACACGCGATCACTTGTACCTGCACACACAACCACACGGATCACATCTCACTGTGTCACATGGAGGTAATAGAGAGCCGACACGAGCTGACACGCGATCACTTGTACCTGCACACACAACCACATGGATCACATCTCACTGTGTCACATGGAGGTAATAGAGAGCCGACACGAGCTGACACGCGATCACTTGTACCTGCACACACAACCACATGGATCACACCTCACTGTGTCACATGGAGGTAATAGAGAGCCGACACGAGCTGACACGCGATCACTCGTACCTGCACACACAACCACACTGATCACACCTCACTGTGTCACATGGAGGTAATAGAGAGCCGACACGAGCTGACACGCGATCACTTGTACCTGCACACACAACCACACGGATCACACCTCACTGTGTCACATGGAGGTAATAGAGAGCCGACACGAGCTGACACGCGATCACTTGTACCTGCACACACAACCACACGGATCACACCTCACTGTGTCACATGGAGGTAACAGAGAGCCGACACGAGCTGACACGCGATCACTTGTACCTGCACACACAACCACACTGATCACATCTCACTGTGTCACATGGAGGTAATAGAGAGCCGACACGAGCTGACACGCGATCACTTGTACCTGCACACACAACCACATGGATCACACCTCACTGTGTCACATGGAGGTAATAGAGAGCCGACACGAGCTGACACGCGATCACTTGTACCTGCACACACAACCACATGGATCACACCTCACTGTGTCACATGGAGGTAACAGAGAGCCGACACCAGCTGACACGCGATCACTCGTACCTGCACACACAACCACATGGATCACATCTCACTGTGTCACATGGAGGTAATAGAGCGTCGACACGAGCTGACATGCGATCACTCGTACCTGCACACACAACCACATGGATCACATATCACACTGTGTCACATAGAAGTAATAGAGCACCGACACGAGCTGACATGCAGTCACTCATACCTGCACACACAACCACACGGATCACATCTCACACTGTGTCACATGGAGGTGACAGAGAGCCGACACGAACTGACATGCGGTCACTCGTACCTGCACACACAACCACATGGATCACATCTCACACTGTGTCACATGGAGGTGATAGAGAGCCGACACGAGCTGACACGTGATCACTCGTACCTACCTGCACACACAACCACACGGATCACATCTCACACTATGTCACATGGAGGTGATAGAGCGCCGACACGAGCTGACATGCGGTCACTCGTACCTGCACACACAACCACATGGATCACATCTCACACTGTGTCACATGGAGGTGATAGAGTGCCGACAGGAGATCACTCATACCTGCACACACAACCACATGGATCACATCTCACACTGTGTCACATGGAGGTGATAGAGCGCCGACACGAGCTGACATGCGGTCACTCATACCTTCACACAAAACCACACGGATCACATCTCACACTGTGTCACATGGAGGTGATAGAGAGCTGACACGAGCTGTCATGCGGTCACTCATACCTGCACACACAACCACACGGATCACATCTCACACTGTGTCACATGGAGGTAATAGAACGCTGACATGAGCCGACTTGCGATCACTTGTACCTGCACACACAACCACACAGATCACATTTCACTGTGTCACATGGTGGTGATAGAGCGCCAACACAACCTACCAATTGGCGATGCATTAAAAAAAAAACAATGATAGTTATTTAAACTGATTTACTTTTTTCAGAGGACAAAATAAGTGGCCAGCTATTCTGTACGAGTGCCATGGTTGGTTGCTACATGGGTGGATACAAGATAGCATACTGTTATATCTGATTCACTGAAAAGGATCTCAAATGTTTGCAGTTAATCTGCCAGTTAGAAAAACCTTGCCCTAGACCAGCTTAACCTTGCCCTGGACCAGCTTAACCTTGACCTGCACCAGCTTACACTGCTAGACTTGACTCACACATGTCATTTATTAATCCTCCTGCATACAACCAGAAAATCAATAAAAACATGACAAAATAATATTTATATCCATGCAGCACACAGACACACATACGCAAACAACACACACACACCACACACACACACACACACCACACACACACACACACAAACACACACATACTCACACACCCACATACACCCACACACACACACACAGAACATAATGGCTGTCATTTCTCTCATTACATCATCCCCACATTTGAATCAGTATTATTAGACATATTTGAAATTTTTAATGTGACATATTTGAATGTGACACAATTTACATTGGAATGCGATACATTTGAATACGACACATTTGAATGAGACGTATTTGCCGTGGACAAAGCACACCGACCTGCTCCTCTGGGAGACTGCCGTCATCCTCAAGGATCTGGAAAAGTTCCCCCTCTGCATAGTCTGTCACTGCCACCACCTACAACCAGTGTCAGAGAACACCGTCAGACCATGCTCTAGAGAGGTAGCTGTGCCTCGGTCAACCGTATTGTCAGAAATAAACCATGTGAACTATTGATGATGATAATCATGGTGGACACACGATGCAATTGTCTCTTGACTTTTCCACTGATTCAATCATAAGACTAACAGAAAGTGACAGAACTACATTGTGTCAATACAGGATTATAGATAATTGACAGTGTTTATCTACTCTTACGCAATACTTACAGTTATACAGTGTCTATATAGTGTTTATGTCATGTTCACATAGTCTTTACATATTGTTTACATTGTGTTAGTGTTTACACTGTATACATCTTGTTTACAAATAAAAATACACTACTTAGACATTATCTACATGGTGATTACACTGCCTGCATATTGTTTACAATATTTACCCTGTGACTACATTTTGATCACATGTCAACACAGTGTTTGCCCACCTCTTTCTCCGTCTCGAAGCTGTCAATCATCTCTATGATGTTGTTGTGATGCATATTGCGCATGATCTCAATCTCACGTCGTAAACTCTTCAGCTCCTTCTCGCTCCGGCCAAACTTAGGGATGAACTTCAGCGCCACCACCTGGAGAATGCAAGAACCAAAATATTTAAATGACATGCCTGCATTTTTAATTATAAATATGTAATATTTACTGATGTGAGCATAACATTGGAAGTTACCAAAACATATGGATTCTAATTACAACATGGTATGTATTTTAAATTATAAATAAAAAATCATTATTTGTGAATAATTCATCTTCAATTAAACCACCAATTCATAGATCACAAATATGTATAATTATGTAGTAAATTTAAATATTCATCACAGAAGGGTTTCAAAGCACATGTAGCATAGACCATTCATGTTATTTTTATTATTAATAAACATATAAATATTTAATATCAATGTCTAAAACATTATCAAGTGTTAATGATAAATGATGAAGTTGAGACCCACCCGATTTATCAAAATATTACACAGCCTTATGAGCACTGATTCAAGATGCAGAAAGTGTTGTATTTATAACCGATGGCTTTTGTATAATAACAATAATATCATGTACTATTTATAAAGTTACCACAAACCTGTCCTGAAAACTTCTTCCGTCCCTTGTAGACCCGGCCAAATGAGCCTTCGCCGATCAGCTCTAATACGTGGTAGTTCTCCATGGCTGTCTACGGAAGCTAACAGGGCAATGTCACACCTACATTCCTGGAAGGCAAAAAAATTAAAAGTCACTACCCAGCATCTACATCACTGTTGAAAAATGTCTTCTCGTTTTGGAAGACAATGGAAAAAACATTGCTGGACACGAGAATGTGTCTTTGTTAATTTGTGTCATTGAAATATTGCTTGATCTCTTGTTAGTCAAAATGACACAATATTGAGTATACTGGCCATGTTCTGGCCATGTGAAAAACACACCTGTAGCAGTTTAAACAAGGCCAAGCCGACCTTTCTATGCTGGCATTAAGGTTGGATCACTGTTAGGGTTCTTGTCCTCCTTCTATTTTATATCCTAAACAAGACAGAACTGACATTAACGTGATCTGCTAGGGTCTTTGTTCGAGAGCAGTAGAAAATTAGTATTAGTAGTAGGTTTGTAGTTGTTTTTTGTTTTTCTGTCTGTTTTGTTCTCTTAGGCCTGACACTGCCCTATGCAGGGTTAGGGCCGGCTAGGCTCTGGCATGAGGCGAAGAGCGAACGATGGTAGCCTGCCGGCAGCTCCACCACAGTTAGGGTTTATTAGTTGAGTGTATTTTTATATATTTTGTAGGAGGTAGGGTTTTCTTTTCAAATGCCAGATCCCCAGAATAGTGGTAGAATAATCAGATATTGATTCTGGCCACTTAACGAAGAAGATCTCTGAAACACAAGGGATACACAGTTCCCAATGTTGACAGCCAGGTTTTTTCACCAAATATACCTTGCCGAGTCCAGATCTTGGACTCAGGGCGTCAGGCATGCAAGACGATTGTGCTAACTACTAAACTAGATAGTCATTACTTGTCTACTGTGGCGCCTCTCTTAGACTTAATTTAAAACAAACAGTACATCTCCTCTGTCATCAAACAAGATCCATGAATGGGCAATTAGAAACTAAACTGCGCAAATCTAATGCTTGTTACTTGGCAGTCGTTGACAGGCCAGGCCTAGGCTCAGCCCGACCCAATTATAATTTAAATGTTTTAGTGATTAAAACTCCAATTAAACATGTTTGCGAACTGAATACTACATATTTGCGTTGTCATCAAGGAAGTACATTGTTCGGATTGTTCAACTATATAATCCTCTCCTTTGCAATGCGCCTACCATCAACATATAATTCCATTTAAAGCAAACATTCAAGCACTAGCGTGAGAATGTTGTTGTCATTCCCAACACGCTCATGCGCATGTCAAGTAAAGTTGGTGGCGATGCCAATAAATAGTTTCGTAGGTGAATTTATTTTTCTAAGAAGTTGTAATTGTTTATTATTTGTAAATGCTAACAACGAACGTAACATTAAGAATTCCACTACTTAAGGTATGCTCATAAGTTAGCAAACCACTGTTAAAACGTTTTTTGCTGTTGACTCACAGACTCGCCGGCAGAGGGCGGTAGTACCAAAGAATCAAAATGGCAGCCGCCAGCGAAGAAAGCATGAAATTTGACGGTGGTGACGAAACTGTTAATGCTACATCACAACAACCGCAATCGATCCCGAATAACAAACCGATATGTGTCATAGTGCTCGGTATGGCTGGGTCAGGAAAGACAACATTTGTACAGGTTTGTGTCATTTAATGATATGCTAAACTTGTGGTTACAATGTCAGTGTAATTGTCTTATCATATCATGATAAAGATTATGTCATGTCTCATGAGGTCTCATTCAACTGGTCAACCTTTTTCAGAACATTATCGCCAAAACGACCTTTATATGCTGGCACTGAGGGTGGTCACTGCCAGGGTGTTTGTCGTCCCATGTGGTTCTTTTACGTCCCAAATTGAGACTGGACCGACATTAACGTGATCTCCGAGTCACAAGAGATACACAGTACCCAATGACATTGAGAGCCAGGTTTTTACACCAAATATCGTGCCTGCCCAATCCAGGTTTCGAACTCAGAGCGCTGACATGCCAGGCAGATGTGCTAACCACTACCACTACACTTGCCATGCTCCCATACCTAGCCCTAGGCTAGAGCCTAGACTAGAGCCCCCACACTTCTCACATATCTGACATCTATCTCTAACCGCCATAGCCTGTGCCAAGTGCTGCCACCCCTTAAAACTACTTCCACAGTTCAATGGTGTCACACGTACACTGACAAACTAACCTCCAGCTGAGAGCTGCCAGGTTCGTTCTCTATAGACACAGAAACACATAAAGCACCAGTGACATACTCTAACAGCTCCAGTGGCCAATGCTAGAGGAATGGCGCCGCTCTACCAGATTCGCCATGCTCTACAAAATCCGTAACAGACAAGCATGTGTGAGGTGCGACAACCTCAAGCCCTTGCTCCCGGCAATAGATGAAGCCACCACAGCCAGCAGTACCAGTGCATCACCTGTCACACTGACTACAGGAGTAACACCTTCCCCCCAGAAACCATCCAGTCCCCCACATTCGACACCTTTATTCTGCACGCCTGTCCCCGCTTGCCGGGGAGACAGGCGTACGGCTTGTTGGCAGCCCCGTATACAGCTGTGCCTATGCTTTTAAGAGTTAGGCTGCCTTGCACTATGTCTGTACTTTAAGTTATACCTTATACTTTGTTTATACTTGATTTATGCTTTGTTTCTATTTTCTCCAAACCCCCAGCTGCGCAAATCTTTTTATTCTCCCCCACTTGTCAGTAATTGTCGACCAGTACGACAGATGGACATAAATGAAAAAAATGGTAGAAGAGAAGAAGATTACTGCCTATGCGGGAACTGCATGCATTATTTATATGACATTATGTGTTGTAAAGCTGACTTGTTTCTTGCAGAGAATTACTGCACATTTACACACTATTAAGACACCCCCGTATGTTATCAATCTGGACCCAGCTGTCCACGAGGTTCCCTTCCCAGCTAACATTGGTGAGTACAATGTGGACCAGGGGTCCATTTCACTGCGGTAATGAGGTCATAAAGAGAATGCATCATTAAACAGAGCCTATTGTTAACTTAAAGGAGTGTTGTCAAAACGCAAAAAAAGACATCATAGAGGACATTATTTCTTTGACACACCGGTAAAAGTGATGCATCCTGTTGTTGACAGTTACCAGTATAAAAGATAATCTATAAGGGTCAAAATTATTTTTAAAGAGAAAAGTATAAAATCATTGTAATTTTATAATTACAGTGCATATAGTTTAAGTCTTTACGTGTGTTCAGTGCACTTTACAAACATGAGGTGTGTCACGACTCACCAGCGCTGTCATTGGATGCAGTTGTGTTAATATTCGCCTTAAATAACTGGTGAGGACGTGACAAAGATAACACATTTTAATGTTTTAAAAGTGTCTTTTGCCTGTGTTGAATGAACTATCAAGCAACTTACTAGTCCTGTGCAACTGTTTGACAAGGGATGGAGATAGACTAACGTCTAGTCATAGTGCATACTGTGATATCAACTGATGTTTTCTATCTTGTTACAGATATCCGTGACACAGTCAACTACAAAGAAGTTATGAAGCAGTATCCTTTATTATTGTGTTTAGTATATTACAAATGTGAGAACACTAACTAAGAACAGTTAGTTTGAGTAACTTGATTTAAGTATGTCTATTTATCTTTACCGTAAGGATAGACAGACAGACAAACTGATCGATTGCTCCTCAGGGATATTTCTAGGTACAAAGTTGTTATATTGGGCATGTTTTTCCTTCACTCCCACCAGATACTCCCTCGGCCCCAATGGAGGTATCGTCACATCTCTCAATCTGTTTGCTACAAGGTTTGACCAGGTTCGTAATCTTGCTCCAGTCTGTTTCATCCACTTTAGTAGGTCGCCATCCAGAGCAAAAACCACAGATGACAAGTAGACAAGGAAGTCTTTGGTTTAGTGTCCAGCTACTTTTTTCTATTTGCAACCCACCCTCCAGAGATACTTGTCAGTTTTGTTTTGTAAACATATTCAAGCTGCTAGCTTTTACACTAGCAGCAGATAATTTGTTGAAGTAGAACATACACATGGTGCTAAGTTCCAGAAGCACCAGGGCATTTGTGTTTTAAATTGTACACAGATGTGAACACAAATTGGAATGATAAGGGCTGATCTATAATGGGAATAAATAAAGTTATGAATTATTAAAAATGAGTTGCCCGTACATCTCAGATGTAGTCATGCATGTTTGATTAACCTCATCCATTTGGTGTGTACAGGTGATGGGATTCCTCGAGAAACAGGGCCATCAATGCAAGTAAGTGAACTCATTAACACCATGCCTTTTTCTGTCCAGGAAATATACAGTCATGGCTAAGAAATATGTGCAAAGATATGATGTATATTAAATTTACGCTGCATGTGGTGTGTATCTGAGTAAATGTACATCTTTGTGAGAAATGACGTGGTCAAAGTGCAATGTGCCATGTCTGTTTCCAGTAAGGTCTTGTTAATAATTACAGAAGGCAAACATTGTACTAGAGTTTGCATTTAACATTTTATGTTGATTAATTTCATAATTTTTCGCATCATTCATCAGAAGTTTTAATGTGACAACCTGTCTCTTTCATTCATTTTATGTGCTTGCTTTAAGACTTGCACGAACGAGTTGCATGATGTCACTGTCATGTTCCAGGCATGTCCTCCTGGACACACCCGGACAGATCGAAGTCTTCACCTGGTCCGCATCTGGATCCATCATCACTGAAACACTGGTTAGTTCACTTCTATAAGTAAATAATAACAGAGTAAGCAGACTTTTGTTTTAGTGCTCTGGAATCAAGGGTTGGCTACCTTTTAGGGTCTATATGAGCATGACGTGCTCTGTGGAGCACCCAGAACCCACTTTGTTGCTTTGTCGGTGTTACTCTGAGCTGCTAAATGGCATCATGTGACCATGTTGGTAGTTGTCAGATGACAATAGTTCTGTATGAAGATTGTTGCCGCTGCTGTTTGTATTGGTCGTTGGATGTTACTAAAAGATTTCTATTCAGACATTTATATTTCTGCACAACGAGTTCTCGTCTTTGACCAGCACTGTTGCATCATTCATTGCTGTGATAATATAGTTCATTGATATGTTCTTTGAATGAGCCTCGCTTGTTTCTGATGGATTCTAATACATGATCTATCCCCATGCCAACAGTGGTCACATATGTGATGTTGTGTGATCTGTCCCCAGGCTTGTATGACCTGTCACTAGGCGTATATGTGATGTCATATGATCTGTCCCCGGGCATGTATGTGATGTCATATGATCTGTCTCCAGGCATGTATGTGATGTCAAATCATCTGTCTCCAGGCATGTATGTGATGCCGTATGATCTGACTCCAGGCATATATGTGATGTCATATGATCTGTCACCAGGCATGTATGTGATGTCATATGATCTGTCACCAGGCATGTATGTGATGTCATATGATCTGTCCCCATGCGTGTGTGTGTGTGATGTCATATGATCTGTCCCCATGCGTGTGTGATGTCATATGATCTGTCCCCATGTGTGTGTGATGTCGTATGATTTGTCCCCAATCGTATATGGGGTGTCGTATGATCTGTCCCCAGGCATCCAGTATGCCTGCTGTAGTGGTGTTTGTGATGTCGTATGATCTGCCCCCAGGCATCCAGTATGCCCACAGTGGTGGTCTACGTGATGGACACAGCCCGCAACGTCAGCCCTGTCACCTTCATGTCTAACATGCTATACGCATGCAGCATCCTCTACAAGACCAAGCTGCCTTTCATCATTGTCATGAACAAGGTCAGTGATACATCATTAATGTAACTATAATTGAGCTACTGTGTGTGTGTGGGCAGTATGCTAATGTTTTTCTCCTAGATGGTATGCATCTTGTATGCCAAGCTTGCAGGTATTCATCTACGACCCTTTGGAAGAAAAGTAATGCCTTTACTTTTATCGAACGTTGCAATTGGTTAATGGTTCTCACCGAAGATGTTTGACATCATAACAAACATCTGATTGGTTTCCCGGAATATTCATAAATGATGTTGAGCTAATGCTAGTAACATGCGCAGTGGGTGATCAATGCAAGGATTCCTGACGTAAGGGATATCCACTTGAAAGGAACAACTCTGAAATTGCGATAATCAACTTGCTGCTAAACACACACATGTGATTTAGCTAAAACATATCTGCAAGGTGGCGCCAGCAGCAGTATTGCCATCCTTTGCATTTAGCGTAAATCTGTTTCCATGTTGTGCCCTTTAGAACTGAAAGGGTTGACGCATAGAAAAACAAGACACAACAAAGGCTTTGTGAATGTTTCTGTGTACATAAAAATATAACTAATTGTTTAATTATTAAGGGCAGCTGAACATGTTCTCTGGCAACATTCTTATTTATGCTACATGTTCACTTCTCTAGATCCGTGACGGGTCTAGAGAAGACTGATGCACTAACAGAACATGTTCTCTGGCAACATTCTTATTTACGCTACATGTTCACTTCTCTAGATCCGTCACGGGTCTAGAGAAGACTGATGCACTAACAGAACATGTTCTCTGGCAACATTCTTATTTACGCTACATGTTCACTTCTCTAGATCCGTCACGGGTCTAGAGAAGACTGATGCACTAACAGAACATGTTCTCTGGCAACATTCTTATTTAAGCTACATGTTCACTTCTCTAGATCCGTCACGGGTCTAGAGAAGACTGATGCACTAACAGAACATGTTCTCTGGCAACATTCTTATTTACGCTACATGTTCACTTCTCTAGATCCGTGACGGGTCTAGAGAAGACTGATGCACTAACAGAACATGTTCTCTGGCAACATTCTTATTTACGCTACATGTTCACTTCTCTAGATCCGTCACGGGTCTAGAGAAGACTGATGCACTAACAGAACATGTTCTCTGGCAACATTCTTATTTACGCTACATGTTCACTTCTCTAGATCCGTCACGGGTCTAGAGAAGACTGATGCACTAACAGAATGAACTCATAAGGAAAACCCATCAGAATCTGTTGTGGAATTTAAGGAGCTTTTTCAAAAAGTGAAAAACTGCTGTCGACTACTACTACTTTACTTAGTCCTCTTGGCGCGCAGTTGCGCATAAGGCCGCCACCAGAGCTCGCCACTGTGATCTATCTGTCGCATGTCTTTCGGGGTGTCCGCAGGTCCATCCCTGCTCTTTCATCGTATACTGCTTGGGACACTATTTCCGTGAAACATTGTTGAAAGCATCACGGCGGCACGTCCTCGCGTTGACAGTTGTCAATCTACAAGTACACTTTTAAGGAGCTAAATTAAATCGGTTTTAAAGAGCAAAATCAGGCTAATGAACTGATAAAAATGTTAGTGAAAGAGACCCCTGGTGTCTGTTTCTGAATCATTCACAATTCTTAATACACTTGGAACATGACAGTGATGAATATGTTACACGACGCTACAACATGTTACAGATTGACATTGTGGACCATCGCTTCGCAGTTGAATGGATGACAGACTTTGAGGCATTCCAGGAGGCTTTGGAACAGGAAACATCTTACGTTTCGAACCTCACGAGGTCAATGAGTCTCGTCCTTGATGAGTTCTACTGCAACCTCACGGTGAGTGACGCCGCTGTTGATAATCTGTACACAGTCGAACCTCACTTTTCGACCACCTCAGTAATACAGCCACCTTGCAATTAAAGGTCACCCTGGGACAATCCTATGTCATTTCCGTAACAGAAAATTATAGGAAATTAGTCTTGCTAATATGGTCACTGTGACCCAGCCCCAAGAGTGACCTTAATAGTTAGGGTCCACTGTGTATCGATATGCTAACTTTGGAACATTGTAAGTCTATTTTTTATGCAGCATTTGTAATTGGCGACAGCAGACATTAAACGATCATGTGAACGAATTGAAGAAATACTGTATTGGTGACAATTACGACCCTTGGTTTGTTGTGCGACGGCTGGATATTGGCTGGTAATAATAATAAGGTACACCTGTAACGTCTATTGCTCCTAAATCCTTGGAAAACAAGCTCAGAGGCGCAACAAGACAAAAAGGTTGATCAGTCTCAAAATCGATGAGCGATATTCATGTTGCCAACAGATTGATGAATATGCCAGGGAGCTAAGGTGGATTATCCCAAATGTATTATAGAAAGAAACTATGTAATTAGATTTTGTTTTCTTCAAAACTGTCTCAGTCGAAATGTGCGCATATATATTCATGCATGCATGTTGTGCCTGCTTCAGTGTGTTGGTGTGTCAGCAGTAACGGGCGCTGGGATTCCTGAGTTCTTTGACGCCGTTGACAAGGCAGCTGAAGAATATGACAGGTATCTAGTTGGTTCTATGACGCCCAGTTTCCATTATTTTGTTTTCCTCTTGGTGCTGACTAATAATAATCCGTAACATTTATAATTAAAACTTTCTTGCGTGGCGTAGTGTGTACCATGAAGTTTTGCCATTTCGCAAAATGAACTTGAATTGAGACGAGGGAAAATTAAATTGGGGAGGCACCTCCATCTGTAAGACAGGCACCTGGGGACCTTTAAGCTAAGATGATGAGGTCATGATGAAAGCCCTCAGTATTAAAACATAATCTGTTGTAAAATTTAAGAAGCTTTTTCAAAATACAAAAACCTGCCGCCACATCACAGAGGACACCATTTCAGTGACACACCTGTGAAAGTGTCCCGATAGCGCGTCCTGATTATGATAGTTTTCAAGTACTGTATAACATTGCTGTTATGGAGCAAAATCTGACTTTTGAGTTCATAAGCATATTACTGAGACCGTTCCCTGATCATGTTGACCTATATCTGAGACTTATGTGTGTGTGTCTGTAGGGACTACAAGCCAGCCTATATACGAGACTTGTGTGCATTTGTAGAGACTACAAGCCAGCCTATGAGAGACTGCGCAAGGAGAAGCAAGACGTACTTCTGGCCGAACAAGAGGCTCAACTCAAGAAACTCAGCGTGGACGTTGATGGAGATGACACTTTCTCTCCGGGCGCCAGAGGTATGGCTCAAGTACAAAGATAGAAATGTAGACACAAATGTAGACTACCGTATTGACTGTTTGTATTTGGACACTTTAAAGAAATAAATTATCAGCTGTCCAAAAACATACAATGCACAAACATAATTATCAGGTACATTGTCCGAATATTTATAGTTCGACCATTCTCACGAGTGGCTGAGTAGTGTTGTGTATTCAAATAACAATGACTTCTGTTTCCCTAACATTATGACCTACGTGTAATGGTCAAACTCCAAACAGCTGAATCTTGGTAGGCAACAATAATGGCTGAACTTAACTTCAGCGAAATCGCGAGGTGATCTGCCAGGGAGTAGAGAGTCTGATTTAACCAGTGCCCCCCCCCCCCATCACGCATTGATGGTCTAAGATGGTGTTGTATTTTATTATTGTCAGCAGTTTTAATGATACATCCTGCTACATTCCAGCGTCGATGTTGTCAAGCCAGGTGAAAAGTTGCCACAAGTCGTCAGCCATGTACTTGACGCCTGGTGCTGGGGACATTGATGACGGCGACAGTGACACTGGGTGCACACAGGACGACGAAGGTAACGTGTCACACTGACAGTTAACTGGTAAACGCACAGTGTACCAGCTAAGTTCACCGACAATATATTCCATCTGCCGTTTTCAGCAGACATTTGAGATGCTTCTGTATTGGACTTTGTTATGTTGTACGGTTGAACCTTGCTTTGTGGGTGCCTCAGTAATAGAAGCCACCTCACAGGTCACCCACGTTATTTCTGTAATCGTAATGTATAAGAAATGAGTTCGGCTGATACAGTCTCCTCGCTAATGATGTCACATTGGCCAAGTTCCTTAAGGTACCACAGTAGGTTTCTTTGTATTTGTACTCTCTCATCGTTTGGTGTGATGTTTAAATATTTGCTTAACATTAAGCAAATATTTAAATATCAAACCAGTTAGGAAACAAAGTGTACATGAAACTGAACTGTGAGGAAGTGTTTGAGATACTATACCAGTGACAGAAACCAAAGCCAGTATCATTGAGAGCCTGTATTTCTGAAGCTACCATTCTGATGTTTATAGAACACCTTATGGTGTGTGTCTTAACTTGTGCCTTCTGCTGTACACAGATCTAGAAGAGAAGAAAGAATATGAATCGTTCAAGAGGTTTCTGGAGAGGGAGAAGTCAAAGAAGAAGTCATCAAAGGCTGCAGACACGTGACAAGAGACCCGGGGACACTACCTCATGTAAGAGAGACACCATGCGATGCTATGGACTCTATGGCGCCAGAAACGTTCCCTGTCTGCGCTGACTGCCCTTCTGTCTACTGATGTCCATCGCTAGGCCAACCGGTGGCAGGGTCCTGTTCCAGTCGTCTCCAAAGAACCTCCTCTTGTCTGTGTCTTTGCCCTGCCTCGAGTCTCGCACCGCCGGCAGTTGGCTCGGCTTGGAATGCTGCAGCGGCCAGCGTGGTGACGGCGTCAGTAGAGGTGTTTTTGGACTTAGCGGAGACACCGTGTAGCTGGTAGTGGAGCTGGGGACGGAGATCTTGTGTTTCCGTTTGACTGTGATCTTGCCTCCCTCGTTGATGTGGCACTGGATGCAGGCCAGGTCGCTGCGGATGGCCGCGATGGCAGCGTGGATTCTTTCTGCCATCTTGTCGCACGCCACCGTGCTCAGGTTAACGGATAAGCTGGAGTCGATACCTAGCTCCGACGTCATCTTGTCAACGTCCTTCTGCAGCGCCTGAACACAACATCAATAACATCAGCGGAAGCTAGATGTCAATTCAGGCGACACCATTGAACATTTTAATAACAACACACAAACGAATTCATTTTAAAATGTTTTATGGATTCAGAAAGTCAAAATTATGCATGTGACCTCCGTTACACTTTGTTTTGCCAAGATATTTGCATATTATTATGTGTATTGTATTACAACGGTGGCATTATATCTGCCGAATCAATCATTCCCGCATACAGTTCTCATACAACTGCTGTTTTTTATCAGAAAGAAAATATTTGAGACCAGAATTACAACAAACATGTGCGTCAGCCATTTTGTAAGCTTGACGGACCTAGTTGCTAGGCAGTATGTCACGTGATGGATCTGCCAGTTAAACACTGAACGCTATAATTTAACCATAATCCTATTGAATGCTTGTGAGCATGTTAATTCTACAATACAACATAATTATAGGAATGTATTCAGTGTATTGGCTATATGACCCGTGAAGTGGACAGTGTGTACCTGTATGGCGACGTAGATCTTGGACATAATGCGACAACAGGCCAGTCGTATGTTGCCGGTCGACCGGGGCAGTTGCATGACATCGAGCAGCTCGAGGCGGTCGTCGCTGCCCCGCTGTTTCGTTGAGTCCGTCAGTGTCTGTAAGGCCTCCAGTCGCCGCAATAGACGAGCCACGTTCTCCTGGCGGGCAATCGCGGAATAGTGTTAACATTGTTCGATGTATGACCTTACTACTTTTTCAACAAATATGTTCTGCTTTTTCTCCTATAATTATTGTACAAATCGCTAAATATAGGTCCTACTACTTTTGCAACAAATATGTGTTCTGCGTTTTCTTCTGCTGACATGCGCAAGCGTGTGCGTGCGTGTGTATATATACTTGTGTGTATTCATGCGTGCGTATGTCGTAAAAGGACGATTCTACCATAAGTATAATAAAGTCTTCATTACTGTGAGAGCCATCATTGTGTGAGAGTGTTTGCCAGGAAAGAACGATTCTCCCATACGCAACAGTCTTTCATTATTGTGATATTGATACCGAAACTTGTGTTAGGTGTGTATGCTCGCGTCTGTGTGTGTCACTGTGCGTGCGTATATGTATGTTTTGTGTGTGCATGTGTCTATGTTATAAAACAGTTTGTTCTCTATTTGTTTGTGCACCCATCTCCGTTAGTTTTGCATGGATCGGGCTGAAATGTTGCATGTGATCTACCGAGCCCACTGAGATGGTTCGTAGATTTGGACATTTTCGAAATTCGTCCGTGGGGTTGGAGAACTTGGGAGCTCAATATTTCAAAAGGCTGTACGTGAAGTTCCAGCCGCGGAATTTAATGTTTTTCTATATCATCGTAAAGATAATTATGTCATCTACAAATATGTCGCTGGATGTATGCAGACATTTGGAATAGTTTTTAAAGTTATTGACGTTTGAAAATCATTGGGGGGGCAAACACGGGCTTGTACTGCCCTGTCCAGCGCCGTGCGACTGCTGGGGGGGGGGGGGCAGCTGCCACCATTGTGGGGCGCGACTGCCCCTCGCCCCTCTCTAAATACGCCAGTGGGTCTACCTGTCGTTGGTCACGTCCGCACGCTTACAAATAACACCCTCTTTCGCATTTCATATATTTCCTACATATGGAGCTATGTATCATTTTGTCATTTAGTGTCGATATTATCGCCCGTCAAGTTACTATATTATAAAAAAAAAACCGACCACGGCAAACACTCTAAACAACTCCAATGGAATGACGTCTTTAGCGCTAATATCCTCGGAAAATCCGAGCTCAGTGTTGCAACAATTTCAAAGGATTGCGCGTTCTCATTGTCAAGTACAGCACAAAAGTCGTCAACGGATATCGTGGATGGAATTGCTAACAATTAAGCTACTCAATGAGGTATGTTGTATTACAAAGGAAGGTTTTAGACGTGCATCGACTCCACCAGCAGCCGTACCTCGAGTCTACTCATCTTGACGTTGTCTGAGCCCAGGTAGACGGCGTTCGTCGACGACGTAGAGTCAGCCACACCGAGGTGCTTCGCGATCTTCGCATTGAGCGCCTTCACCTAAAGGACAAGATCGTGATGTGGGCCAACTCCAGTGGCAGCTAGGTAGATTGCAGTAGGAGTAAGCCACAAGACAAGGTCGTGTAAATGCAGCAAATATAGTTTAGTATTCTTTGTCAGCCGTGTAGGTTTCATCGTATCCGACCAGTGTCTGTGGGGATAGCTTAGACTAACCTAGGCGTGATATGCTCACCATTGTGTAGTTTCGCTAACATTCCTATGAACCCATAAGCTGGATTTTGCTCCTTAAAGACTATTTTGCTCATTAACAGTGATTTTGTATATTGAAAACTGCACCGGGACACTTGTAGTTGTGTCACGGAAATAATGTATTTGGCAGCTTTTTGCATTTTTTAAACGCTCATTGCATTTAATAACGGATTTTGTTTAATGATGGATTTTCCTTATAAATGAACTGATTATCCTAGTAAAACGTTCCCCTGTGATGGTGTTTGCGAGAGACCCGTGTATAACATGTTGTTGACGCAGTCCTACCTGTGTATCGAACATGGTAACACGGCTCAACTCGCGGGCGTTGCAGCGTTCGGTGGCCTGGTAAGCCCGGGTCAGTTTCTGTAGCTCTGTGGCGTGTCGACACTTGAGGGCGTACTGCTCCTTCTCGAGGCCGCTGACGGCCGCCTTCTGCTGCTCCGTCGCTTCCCGCAGCTCCGTTACCGTCTCCCGCAGTCTGTCGATCTACAGTCACAGCAAGAACAAGACGTGTATTTTGACCACAAGATATAACAAATAATGACACAATACATATAATGTTGATTTTTTTTAAAGAAGAACCCACCCAAACCTGCATGATACCCCCATTTTCGTCCCATTCGGATGACTGATTTTGAAATGTTGGTGCGTTCTACAAAATAGCCACTGTGCAGATACATGATCCCGTCTATTTATTGCTATGCTATACAAACGTGTCCCATACAGAAGTGCTCGGAAAATTCATACATCACACTACCTGAGCATTCTTGTCCCGCAGTGTGCGCCATATAGTCCAAGAGTCAGGAGGGTTTATTTACGTTTTATTTGCCAAAAAGTCTGAGGGTGGTTTCTGGGGTAGGAATTGCCGTAGAATTCGAATACCCATTTCTTACAAAATTCTACTTGGAAGATTTCTCAAAATTCGCACCGGAACTGGGGCATCCTTAAATCACATCAAAGTTGTTTCGCGTCGCGTCGTATTCGACAGTTTCAATATTATGAGTAAAAAGAGTGCGTACCCATAGCCGATACATATAAATGAGGTATCAAATGAAAACACGATATACCCTGGTTCTGGAGGAATGTTTGAATTAGTTCTATGTACATAACTACATACTACTGGTCCAAATGACACAGCATTAAAAGTAGTCTTATTCCGCTAACATTTGGAACCAATTTCATTGTGGTCTTGCATCAGCCGAGAAATTGTGTTTTAACGGAAGGGGTGGTAACCGCGAACAAATCGAAAACGTGAAAATTTACACACCGTTCGTCCACCGATTTGACTGCCTACACATCGAAGCATCAATCGCCATGTTACCAGTCGTTATTATTATTAGTGATTTAGGTAATTGTTCCACTAATCTGAAATGTTTTATTGGTGATAATAGTAATATTTAGGACTAGCTACCCCGTTTATGCGGAGAAAATTGACGTCAGTGTTGTGTGCAACAGCACGACTTTTGCAGTTCATTCTCAAGTCGGCACGAACATAGATGTTCCACGTAAATACAAATGCGTCTATATTTCGTGCACAACTATTTAGTATAGTGGAAACGTAGTTTTGTAATATAATATATCGACCTTTCAGAAATAGTAGAGCAGGTTAGACGAAGAATCGCTCAAATGGTGATACAAGTATGAAACTTGGCATGGATATTCCCACTGGGACATTCTTCAAATCTAGTTGACGAGCCATTTGAAAATCCAAAATGGCGGCCATTTTAAAAAACAGTCCGACATTTGTTTTCAAATATTTTTTGGGGGATATACATAATTTTTATATATTTTTCAAGCCGACCAATTTAAAGTAGTGTTTTACGCATTCCAAATATACCCGAACATCCAAGATGGCTGCTATATTTCCATGATGGCCCCATTTTAACATTACTGTATATTTTCAGTTTTCCAAGTGATTCATCACGAAATAGTTTGCTTTGCATACAAAGTGCATGTCAATGTATGTTTTGTGCTGGATATGTTTCCTCTATATGTCCTTGTACATATTCGTGCTATTCCTGATACATACTGCTACATAATGCTGCGCATATGAGAACATAACGGGGAAAGCATTTGAATCTGTCGATTTTAGTATTTTTTCCAGCGACACTTGTCCATTTTCAACACGCAGACAACAAAAGAATGTAAGATATAAGCCAGCGAATCAAATTAGCTAGTCACTGCGACATATTCAAATTGTTCCATATCATCAAAGTCTGTCTGTTTTCCACACACTAATTTACTCATCTTGCAAACATCTATAGTGTATACCGAAATCATGTCAATATCAGTTACACTCTGGACATCTGACTTTGTTCAGATACATACAATTATACGGTGCTGTGCAGGTCAGAAGGCCGCGAAAATAATGTATATATAATTTAAGAACTTACCTTTACTTTGTATATGTATCGGTGGTGGTGTGTAAACGCGCTCCTTTTACTCCTAATATTGAACTTGTCGAAAACGACGCGACGCGAAACAACTTAGGTGTGATTTGAGAGTGCCCCATTTCCGGTGCAAATTCTGAGAAATCTTCCAAGTAGAATTTTGTTTTAAAAAAAAGGTTATTCGAATTCTGCGGTAATTTTTATCCCAGTAACCACTCGCAGACCTTTTGGCAAATAAAACGTAAATAAAGCCTCCGGGCTCTTGGACTACTACCTGAGCATCATTGCCCCGCAGTGTACGCCCTACCTGAGCATCCTTGTCCCTCAGTGTGCGCCCTATCTGAGTGTCGTTGTCCCGCAGTCTGCGCCCTACCTGAGCGTCGTTGTCCCGCAGTATGCGCCCTATCTGAGGGTTCTTGTTCCGCAGTGTTCGCCCTATATCTGAGCATCCTTGTCCCGCAGTGTGCGTTCTACCTGAGCATCCTTGTCCCGCAGTATTCGCCCTACCTGAGCGTTCTTGTCCCGCAGGTGCGCCCTACCTGAGCATGCTTATCCCGCTGTGTGCGCCCTACATGAAAGTATTTGTCCCGCAGTGTGCGCCCTACCTGAGCATCTTTGTCCCGCAGTGTTCGCGCCCTGTCGATGTCATCCTGCAGTAGCTGGTTGCGTTGCTGTGACAGTCGGCTCTTGGCCTGTGTCGCCGCCCGCCACACGTTCTTCGTTAGTGCCTCGTTCACCTGCCAACGACAAGTCGACAGACTCAGGACCAACGCGAGAGCGAGCGCGGTCTCATCGTATTTCGGTGTACCCTGGAGATCTTTCCCCGAGAGGAGATACCCTAGATGTTTCTCCTCTATTGCTGTACTGAACAATTTGAGGATTCTGCCTATACTGGTTAACTTGGTTCACTCACGAATCGAGATGTGTGGAATTATTTCAGTTGGTTAGAATATTTACCCAAAAAACAAACATTTTGTTGCCATGTGAACTGTTAAAACTGCATTTAGCTTTGTATTTCTTCTTGTTTCTGAGGGAGATATATCCAGGGTGAGAGAATATATCCTAGTAAAGTGAATAAGGATATATATCTGCTCCTTGGGTACGAGACACCCAGAGGGAGATACTGCACACCAATCGGTGACATGTTACTAATAATTCCACTTAGGCCTACCTACAGGAAAGTAACGCTTATTTTTGCCAGAGACATAGTTATAATATATTTAAATAATTTCGGAAAGAACAGATACAAGCCGCCATCCAGAACATATGCATACAACATCTTACAACAAGGACAGTGATTGTGTAAATTGAAGACATACGCGTCGTCCAAAACTTCCGAAATTCTGTTCATTACACATGCGTCGCGTTTTAACAATTTAAATAATTCACCTACTCCGAATTGCAATTGATCTACTCGGTACCTATTACAATACCTATACCACGAGGTGCCCTGTTTGCCCCGAAGTCTTTTACCTTGTCTTTGATGTGTTCCGCTAACTGGTGCTGCTCGAACAGTGATAGGGCACTCTGCAAGACGGGCAGTTTACGCATGATATCTTCGAACGATCCGCCAGACTTGCCGTTTGTAGCCACTGCAAGATACCGACACATAATGCACTGCGTGAAGTTTGTGTAGTCGCTATAGTAATTGTATGTTCTGTAATTTTTTTATTGTTTTGCAAAGACCAATAGTGATGTTCAAAATTAACTTCGTATGTACCCGCACCGCGTACACAAGTGAACGCGGTGCGGGTACAGACTCAAATTCCCCCAAAAAGACAGTACGCCTAGTTGGTGGAAATACGTCCATACGCACACGTGTACGTGCACACATGTACTAGAAAGAGGATACCATGACTAGACAGGGAGTACTCACAAAGACTGGGGTAAGTGACAGTGTGGTTTACTGATGACAATATGTCCAATTTGTATATTGGAAATGTCCTCTTCCGAGGAACAAGTGCAGGATGACGTCAGTACGCGGTGTCTCAACAACTAATGTTGACTTGATAAAACAATTCCCCCAAAATAACATGGAATGCCCTGCTGGACAACGACTGTGTCCGCCCGTTTGTCTTCACTGTTAATTATGACAACATTAGGGATGAAAAGCAGAGAGTCAGAATAATAATTATACTTAATTATAATATTCTACACACTGGGAAATTATGGTCCATTAGGGTGCACAGTAGGGCCTACGTATGTTTCATTGATGTTTCTTGACCTACGCAAGACGCTGCACGCACCTTCCTCGCGCAAGTGGTCGGCCAGGAACACGTGACCGGTCACATGAAGCAGGTCGCAGAACTTGTTGAAGATTCTCAGTCCGAGACGGTGCAAGTGCGACACTAGCGCCGCGCTGCGGTCGACACGCTTTGATATCGCCTGCAGTCAGAATAAACCAAACATCGCGTGTTATACTGAGTTTACTGTTTGTTGATACAAGAATAGATTAGGGAGCAAACGCAACGGCCATCGGGCCACGCAAAGCAACATCGAGACACAGTTGACAAGCGTTTTTATCGACTCGTATACCACTATATAAGCCCTAATAGTCCCTATATTGATGCACCTACCTGCTAGACATTTTGTTACGACAAGAAATGCATAATATCTAGGCTATTGCATGGGCGGAAATGTTTCGCTATAAAGAAAACATCTGGCGGTGCATGCCCCGCCCTCTGCAGAAGGCCCTAACAATTGTTCAATGTAATGAAGATTCGAGAAGAGTCTTTTCGACAAAGGCATTTACACATGTAACTGGTTGTTGTAGGCCCCTTTACATGTCAGGTACTCCGCACTACATATACCCGTACAGGTGAACCTTCCCAATCTTCAGGTTCTCAATGAAGAACTGGTTGACCACCGAGCAATAGTCCCAACCGCTACGATGTGTAACGTTTACCCGGCGGAACTGAATGTGACTTACTTCCTCCTCCTTGCGGCTTGGCTTCAGCTTATGTTTGAGTTCCTTTTCTGCAGTCTTCCTCCAGGTTTGTTTGGTCGTCCACGTTTTCTTTTTCCTTCAGGTGCTGATGTGAGTGCTACTTCGGGATATGGCCGATCCATCTCCACCTTCTTGTGGCGAGTGTGTTTTTCATATTGTTTTGTCTGGTAGTTCTGAGCAGTTGCTTGTTGAAGATTCTTTCTGCCATTCTGTGCACTGCTCGATGATGTTTCCGAGATTGAAAATGTGGTCTGTACATCCTCTTCCTTTTCGGAATACAGCTTGCTCATTTCTTAGCACCCTGTCTACTGCCGTTGACATTCGCTTGATAATGATCTTGCAGAAGATCTTGCTGGTAATGCCTCGCAAGTTGTTATAGTTTGTGAGGTCACCTTTTTGTTTTTTTTAGCGATTGTACCTTTACACCAGTCCTTGGAAATGTTCTTTTCCTTCCATATCGTCACAGATAATAGTAACATATGTCTGGCTGCTAGTTTTGAATAATTCTGCATTCAGCTGGTCACGACCTGTGCTTTTCCATTCTTCCTTGATAGCAGCAACAATTTCTTCCTTGGTGGGTGGCTCAACGTTGATGTCCAGTTCTTCGAGGGCTTCTTGGATGTGTTGCAGATCTGGTGGATCGTTTCTGTCTGGCACTTCTTCAAAATGTTCTGCCCATCTTTTTTCTTATTCTTTTTCTGATGTCAACATATTCCCTTCGTTGTCTCTTATAAGTGTGTTGTTACTGTGTGGCCCTCCGCAAATCTGCTCGGTGATCCTGAAAATGGTTCTTTGTTCTTGGTGTTCCTATGCATGCAGAGTCTCTTGTCTCTTCTTGCAGACCTCTTGAACAGCTTGTTTGCTTTACAATAGAGGACGCCATACATTTCTTTCAATCTCTGGGGCTTGGCTTTCATCCACTTGGCAGTTGCATGCTTTCTCTCCTTGATTGTTTTTCACATGTCTTCACTGAGCCACTCAATGTGCTTCTTCTGTTTCTGTCCTAGTACAACACGACTGGATTCAGTCTATGTCTGTATGACATCTTTCCATTTCTGCTCCTCTTTTTCTTTGTTTCCCTTCTCTCTGTGTATTCCATCATATATGTCCTCTAGTGCAGCAAAGCGGTTGCGCACCTGCAGGATAAACTGTTCCTCGACTTCAGTGTCTTTCAATATTGAGATATCGAAGCGTTTCAACATCCCAATCCAGCGGTATTTAACCTTTTGGCACGATTACCCCCTGAGCGCGAGCCAACAACACCGTTGTTACCCATCCCTACTTAAATACCAAAATCGAGAAAAGAACATGTTTCAAAGAACACGTAGCTGCATCATTTATATATTTATTAGTAAAATGTAACATTAGTTACATTTTGGCTTCCCACTTTTAAATGACATTTGTGATAAAACGTATGACAAGCAATACTTTATGTGCATTTATGTGTGTGGTTGAAGTTGCATCTTCTTGATAAAATTTGGGGTGCGAGGATTTGTCACAGCTACAGCACGTGGCAGGTCGTCAGCAATATCCAATAGATGTTATGTTTTGGTTTTAATGTTGACCCTTGTAAAAATGTCAGCTCTCCACGATAATACATCGCGATGAGGACCGTGACAGCACTGTCAGAGCCTTTTGTCAGAAAGTCTTCTTCCAGCGTGTTATCGTCTCGCAAACCAACGACTACAGCGTTCTCTGTCTAAGTCACCGTGTAATTATGAATATTCGAACTTCTGCAATATGGCACACTTTATCAAATAAGTTACAATAACTCTGTATCTGCTTCGTTTCTATGGACATCTTATACACACTGTGAAAGAACAATTTCTTCTCGTCAAAATGTGATATGACTTGGAGGTGTTAGTTGATGGGGTTTGTGTGGAGCGATGATCAAACAGTATCACCCTCAAGTAATAGATGTTCGAAATGACGTCATCCCGTAAACGTTATACAAAACCAATGGTGGCATATATACGTTACCTGTCTACCCATAGCCACGTCATATACCTTTGAAAATCCTACTATCTGCCCGTAAATACGGAATACCATGGAGAGCTATCAAGTGGTGCAGTAAGTGTGGAGTGAAGGTCAAGCAGACACCACCAAATGATGAATGTTCAAAACTGTGCTATTTCGCACACGTTGTGCAATTACACTGTTTGCATATCTACTTTGTCTACCTACATTAGGCCATGTTATGCATCTATATGTGTACTGTATCCCCGTCAAAATGAGGCAGGATCAAACAATCCACAAGAGAGAAACGTGGTAACGGGATTCTGAGGAAAGTAACATTGGACAACAATGTGCAAATAAACTGGAAATACTTTCATCGCGATGTTACCAGCACACAGAAGCTATTTGCATTTGACACCTCAGTCGTCGTCACTAGGTGCAACTATGACATGCTACATCCAGTAAGACCTTGAAGAACCTGGCACGCAACTATTGAGCCTTGTGCAAAATGCTTTGTGGAAAAGGGATCAAAGCCATGCGTGATTCGCAATGTGTTTCCGATCGTTATGAGTTATGAGTTTATATCCAGCTACATACATTTGGATAGGCAATAACGTTATTCATCATAATGGCAACGGCATCCATCATGCTCTGGGAAGAGACCTGTCACGTCGTTGTCAGTGGCATCGGAAACCCAAATTTTATACCACGAAGGAACCACAGCATTCACACATCCATTTAGATCTGGATTCGCGACATTTCAACTCCTGGAACGCATCACCATCGCCCTCTGTAAATAGAGTTACAGCGTGCGTGGTGTCCGTTATCGAGGCAATGAAAAATATAGTCTGTCAAAAGAATAATATCACTGAGATATTCCAATAACCCCGAATGCTCTTTCGCACTATTCAGAGCGCATAGCGTAACAAGCTTTTATTTGGTTGACGAGTCAACTGGTTCATCAGCAGATGCCCACTACAGATGGCTGGGGGTGGACATAGGACGTGAAGAGGCTGTCATGTGCACAAGAACATATCAATTAATTAATACAAATATTTTGACACAAGATTAGTTTTATGACCCTCAAAATTACATTCAAATTCTAAATTGAAGATGGCATCCACCATCATCAATTTTCTCATCCCATGGGTGATGCAAAAATGCCATAGAAGAATAACATCACCTACAATCTGCGGAATGGCACAATTTCAAAAATTTCAGTTAGACTTTACAATTTCATATGTATATAACATGGCCCAGTGTATGTAAACAAAGTAGATACTTATGCAAACATTGTAATTCTACAACGTTTTGAACACTCATCACTTGGTGATGACCGTGCTTGACCTTCACTCCATACTTATTGCACCATTTGCTAGCTCCCCGTGGTATCCTGTATTTAAGGGGAGACAGTAGGCTTTCAGAATGTATATCACATGGTCAAGAGTAAGTAAGTAACGTAGATAGGCTATAAGCCACCATTGGTACAGTGTAACGTTTGCGGGATGGTGCAATTTCGAACATTTATCGCTTGACGGTGGCACTGTTTGGTCGCCGCTCCACAGAAACTCCATCAACTGAAATTAACCTCCAAGTGATATCTCATTTTCATGGGAAGAAATTGTTCTTTCGCGATATATGTAACATGTCCATGGAAATGAAGTCGTTACAGAGTTATTGTAATCTAATAACGTACGAGGTATTGCAAAAGTACGGATATTCATCATTTCAAGGTGACCTTGTTTGACCTTAGCTCCACACTTACTACACAGTGTAACAGCTCCATATCGTATCCTGTTTTGATCGGGAGACAATATGCTTTCCAAAAATATATGGCATGGCTATTTTATTGTTAATAAAACTAGATATGCAACCATTGTAATTATAATATGTTTGCGGAAGCGGACAGTTTCGAAATATTATCATTTGACGGTGACCTTGTTTGCCCTTGGAGTCACGCTAGTTCTACGATAGGCCTCGTTGTGATGGAGATATCTAGGGTATACAATTTGGGTTTTTGTATGGAGAGGGAGGCATTTAAGTATGTCCATTAAGTAGTGCCTATCGCTCGCCTAATGAGATAAACGAATATCATGAAGTTATATTGGTCAGAGCTAATTTGCATATTTATGCAACAAATATGCATACTGATTTGTTCACTGACGTATTCAATTATTCATACCCATAAACCCTGAAAACATGCGTTTGGACACATCATTTTCATTGTTTGGATGTTTACAATTCGATATTCGATATATTCAGAAAAGTAGTATATATTTTAAAGGCGGTGACTAATCTGCATATTAATGAGTTTATGCAAAAACGCTCAAGGGTGCCTGAGTGGCACCCGTCGGATTATTGATCTAGAAGGTTAGAAGGTCACAAAAATGCAAGAAAACATCGAGCGAACCCTAATGCACGGTCTACCTTCAAAAGGGCGTTTGACTGCCGGGCTACTCTCAGGTTTCCATTCTGCATGATAATTCCGTAGCCCTTTCTTCAGAATCAAGGCTACACCACCATGGTGTTGGCCATCATTTCTGCCAGAATAAAGAATGGTCTCCCCTGTACGTGCTTTGTGGTCACCTGTGTCTGTCCATCTACACTGACTGATTCCTAGGATGATGTCGATTCTATTTCCTCTCATTTCATTTGTGATTTGCGCGGTCTTGCTTGTATCGTACATAGTCCTAACATTCCAGAATCTTATCTTTGTTTTGGTTTTGGCGTCTACACCTGATAGTCTTGCGGTGACAGCTTCCCGAAGGCTTTCATTGTTACTGGTCATACTAGCAGTCACCTGCTCCACCGCAGAAGGACACCCAGAAGTAGAGTGTCTTGTTTCCGTTTCCGTAACATATTTTTTTTACAAGATGAGGTCGTTCGCCTCATGCTCAACCCCCAAACCTGGTGGGCTGGGAAACTGACTTTTGTCTGGACTCTATCATTCGACCTGTCCGGCATGGTTAGACCTGCCAGTAGCAGAGACAGCCGCCGGCGTAGCTCTCCGGGTCATCGAAACACACTAACCACCCCACCACGGCAAGGCATCAGTCTCAGTGCGGGTGGGAACTGAATATTAATTAGTGTTATTTATCCAACCCTTACGAGGTGTAACTTTTAAACTTTTTTTAACCTACACGAACCGCCATAACAGTGAAATTGTTCTCGACTGCCAGGGTTTCCACAAAACCTGGAGAGGAAAAACAGTAGTTGACCTCTGACACCGACCTTGACCTCTGCGAGCATGGTGGGAGGCAAGATTGCAAGCTCTGAGAGACGTTCGTAGAAGTCGGCGCTCCACACGATATTGTTGGTGAGCAGGGTGCGGTTGTTGTCGAGGACCCTGGCATGGCGAGACCTGCCCTTGGTCGACCGCGCTGCCTCGTCCCCCGTCACACACGGCAGACTGCCGGCCGGGATTGACGTGCTTGATCGGGACGTTCTCACGTCTGCGGGGACGGCGTCGTGGGCAGGCCCTAGCGTATAAAACACTGTGAGACATGTACTGTAATTAGAGTAGATTACGAATAATAAAGTTGACCTGAACATAATGTTAAGTATCCAACAAAGACCTGGTAAAATAACCGTAGACAGTAACTGGAGAAGCGGTCATGTCATGTGTTAACAAAGAATGAGAGCATTATCAAAAAGACAGCCCGGAGATGGACGCCAGAAAAAAAATGAAAACGAGGAAGACCCAAAATAACTTGGAGAGTAATTGTGGAGGGGGAACTAAAATGCACCTTAGCTGACGCCAGGCAACAAACCAAGCTGCATACCGAGATCTGACGATGTCTCGTTGTGGCTTTACGTGCCAGTAGGCACGGAGAGGATTACAATTCAAAATCGACATTGACTTAAAATGTGTTAAACAGTACGGGCGAGAGGAGGTGGTTCAAGGTAATACCATAGTAAAGGTCCAATGGTTACACAGCACTGTTAAAAGGTACTTACTGAGGTGTTTGGTGCTGTGGTGGAACATCTTCAGGACATTTCGCAGCAAATCCCGTCTTTGAGGCAAACTGATTAAACCCTAGCTAGGCCTGTAGACACATCGATACAAATAGTCGTCCTATTGACAATCCATCATAATATTATTATGCAAATTCTTCGAAAAAGCGGGATGTAAGCTATAAAAATATGTTATCTCATGTTTGTGTCGATTGCTTGATGGTTTCTACGGCCAGTTGAGCAGGTCCACGAAGTTCCCGATGATGCCTGGCGTGTGCACTAACTGTAGCTTTGCCCCCAGGGGTCACCTGTTGTTTGACCGGTCATGTAGACCGATACGTTTACGTCGCACTAGACCTGTTGCATCATGAGGTCATCCGTGTTCATGTTACCTGCATGTATGAACCTAATCAGCGCGGAATCCTCATGCTGTCTCTCGCGATGTCTTCCTAAAAATTGTTTTTAACTCCGTCAAACTAACACCTTGTAATTTTCAACAAAAACAAGACGATTTCCCACACCATACGACACGTGAATTACTAAATTTTTGATGGTCAGTAGACAACTCCGGCACAGCGACTTTGCGTGATCTTCAAACTACCCGTCTCACTAATTTTGGACGGTCAACTACAGCGCGTCAGGGCGTGTCCACTGTGAAATCTCTCCCAGGTAAGCTGCTTCTAGTTACGGATGCATTGAGCACCGATTAAATAAACACTGCCGTGCAATGCCATTCATGTAAGCGTCACCTGCAACAGTAGCTGTTCTCCTGTGGTCAAGCAATGACCGGCCCGGACGGTATGAACATAAATCTGTGGCCATCCGCACTGCGTGACCAGTGAATAGACACTATCCAACTGCTATGTTGACCCTACGGAACTCACAAAAAGAGACATGAGGTCTTTGTGAGTGAGTGAGTGAGTGAGTGAGTGGGTGGGTGGGTGAGTGAGTGAGTGAGTGAGTGGGTGGGTGGGTGGGTGAGTGAGTGAGTGAGTGAGTGAGTGAGTGAGTGAGTGAGTGAGTGAGTGAGTGAGTGAGTGAGTGAGTGAGTGAGTGGGTGGGTGGGTGGGTGGGTGGGTGAGTGAGTGAGTGAGTGAGTGGGTGAGTGAGTGAAGATACAGTAGAGAAACGTAATGCGAATTACGATATTGCTTACCCTGAAGCATTGAACAACAACAATACACACACACACACACACACACACACACACACACACACACACACACACACACACACACACACACACACACACACACACACACACACACACACACACACACACACACACACACACACACATATATATATATATATATATATATACAGGGTCCTATCGGGAGACAGACAATGTCTTAATTCTCAACATAACTGCTGTAACGTCAAATCAACTATTACCTTCATCCAACCCAACCGTCTCATTGCACTCTCCTTATGTTCGCCACATTCTGACCCAGGCAACCGAAAAGATGCTTCAATTATGTCCGTCTGAAAGCTGCACCTGTCTGTTACAAAGCAGGGCATCATTAAAGATACCCCAGCCCGTGACGTGATTAAGTGGACGTCAACCTCACCCCGGAGACCGTAGTCACGTCTAATGGGTCTCATGGTAATATTCTTCCACTTGGCTCCGTTCGTTCTTTTATGGCCTCCGACTTGCAATGGTTTAATCTCCTTATTATATAAATCAGCCTCGTCCGCTGCACTCAGACGAGTGACTAATGGACGCGCCAGGGCTTACATTGTACTACTAGGCACCATCGGTTGTCCGGGTGTAGGGCGGGGGGCATGCGCAGGGTTGCGGGAAATGTTACACTGGATCAGTACTCTAACCTACCCGAAGACATGCCGCATATCTTATTTTCAAAAGAGCCATCATCTCCAGCGTAAACTGGGTAATGCATTAATCATTTCACGCTGTTTTCTCAAAACTACACCTACTCATTTCTGGAATGGGCACTGGTTTGAGTTATTTTTTGTGAGTACACCAGTATTTGTCCATCCATGTTCATAATACTCTATTGTCGTGAACGGGTGTATATATATATATATATTCCCGATCCTCTCGATTAATATAAGCTCTTCCTCCGAACTACGCGCCGTATATCGTTTGTAGCGTACAGGAAACAAATATATATATATATATATACTATGACATTTATTATTTATTTGTTTCCTGTACGCTGCAAACGATATACGGCGCGTAGTTCGGAGGAAGAGCTTATATTAATCGAGAGGATCGGGAATGGAATCTATCCATTGCCATTTTGAAACATGGACAATTTATTCGTACACCCCACTGCGCTTTTCGGAAAACGACAGTAAACGCCGTTTGCCCTTTATACCTGATATTTATGCCAACTGAAATAAAAAACACGGAGAATGGAAAATACACTCACTGAATCTGTTGTCTCGATCTGTACAAAACATGTTACTGTTGTTATAATTTAAGTGCACTTTGCCTCCTATCTACCCATTTAAAGCACCCGCCTCTTTTGTGCAAATCCACAATCCACACGTACCATATTTAACTAATTAAATTAATACAGACTATTGTTTGTGTGTACAGTCATTACACTGTCACTGACAGTTTTTGCCAGAATCATATTCACTCGACTTCAACAGCTCGCTGAAAGGGTGTATCCTGAAATCAAATGAGTGCGACTTGGTCGATCAACAAAGGACACGATCTTCATAACAAAAGAAAGCACGCGAACAACATCAGCCATTATTACATACAAAACCTTTTTACAATCTGACCAAGGCATTCCATCTCGTGGTGCAGTGGATAGACCTTCGGACTCTCAACCGAGAGCTAGATTCCGGTTTCAAATCCTGTTGCTGTTGTTTCGGACTTTGTTGACCACTTCACTTATCTCGGATAGCCATACCTGGTCAAGACTTCTCACGTCTTATCGGTGCCTTTCTTGGTTAGTCAGGTCAAACAGATATTTCACTGTTTGCACAAAATGTGCAGTACACGAAGGTCAACATTATACTCTACAGCAGTGAGAGGAGAATGAACACGGTTCGGTGGAGAAAGTTCTCGCTAGAGAATGCCTTCGTCCATCCATTGCAGTCGCACGCCAAAACTGCAAGACTGGACGCATTTGCAAGTTGCAGTACGGACTTCAAATACCAGCAATCATAGGCAAGCTGCAAGAAGGGAACTGAACAACAGACCATATATGCTCTTCAAAGTTGTTCTAGAACGATAGTTGAAATTATTTAATATCCCACCTGAAAATGGACTCCTGCTGCCACGGACATACCAAGCTGGTAGTCATGTTCTATACTGGCCGAGGCGCTGACACCGAAACACATGTAAGAAAAGTAGAACTCTCCACGAACAAAGACAAGAGGAACACCCTTTCTCTTGAAAACAGAAGTCATCCACATAGAACATTATTTATCACAAAACGACCAGCAAACACGTCTACCTGTTGCTGTAATATGATTAATAAGTGAATAGCAATTGCTATATAACTATGTCGTTTTTGACTACTTAAACTGCGACGTTGAGTCGTTCCTGTAGCAAACCACTAAAAGACGCCTTGAATGCACACGTGATGCACGAACGCTATGCTTGCATGCATGCATGTATGCGTGAATAGCCCCGGGTGCCGCGAATGTTTCTAAATGGGCTTCTTGGTTGGATTTTCGTAGGTGTCGAGGGACGGTGTAAATACCTTTGAAGCGGTAACAATGAATTATTTAGTATTGTCGTCGCGTGTTATCGCCTCGTCAGTATGTCGCCCCTGGGCTTTCACGAGGCCACCGCTCGGCTACTGCTCGGCCTCTAAGGGAGCCAAACGTAAAGGTAATTAATTAATGGGATGTTCTTAGGTAGTGCGGGATCTCAAAGCGCTTTAAATTAGACCCCCTGGCAGACCAGTTCGAATGGCAAAACAGTTAATTCGAACACCATCTCGTTATGTCTGGGAAGAATTCATCCACGCTGCAATTAATGTGCGAAGATTATTCAAATATCTACAACTGTCTATAATCAGGTATACATTTATACAGCTGAGTGAACTGGAGTAAGAACGAACTTGCCCAAAGTTCGAAACGGAAAACTGGATTCGAACCCCGACTCTTCCAATGCTCTAACTCCACACAAAGCAACAACACGGAGACTGCACGTGTAGCGAAATGTTTTTGAATCGAACTGTCATCTTTTCACACATATTTAGTCGAATAACTTCAACACTTTTTTAGTTATCGTCGGTCGCCTTCATCAGAAAAAAATGCCCCTTCGTCTCGGCCCATAATAGAGTTCCGTATCCAGATGAGCTACTTAACCAATCGCACACATCTATCGTTATCTCTGTCGACCGCTCTGGCACATTCCCAGTCAATAGTGCAGTTACACAGTATTTATGGCGGAATACTCTGTTATAACTGATTTATGTTCAATTGTTGGTGACTCTTCTTTGTTCCCGAGTAAACGGGATGGTCCCATGCTCTTTCTTGTGTTCCTTGAGTTTTTACCAAATGGCCTTCCTGTTTTGCCAATGAAGATGAACATAAGACAAAAAATTAAACCCCACCATTCCTGTTCGTGAACAAAACTACAGACGGTAGCTGAAATGTAAAAGTAAGTAAAATTTAGTAGTTGTTGTAAAAGGAAATTCGATTCAAATTGATTTTTAAAGTTGGACGACCATGTTTGCCAATGTAGCAGGTAACTTTCAAAATGCACAGACGCACACACACACACGCACACGCACTCGCAGATGCACATACACACGCAGACACACACGCACACTCATACATTCGCACACGCACATACACACGCACACACACACACACCCAGACACACACACGACCGCGCGCACGCACGCACACACACACACACACACATACATACACACAATGCATGCATGTACGTGGTGTTAAAAGGCACTTTTAACGTCTGTTTGATTTCTTTCCAAAGACAACTTCGCCCAAGGTTGACACGTATATGCTGAAGCACCACGTCACGCTTGATAGCTGAATAATACGAAATTCTATGGGCAGAAATTGTATCTGTAATTATCTTATTCTGGTCTTTAGCTGTCGCTCGATCGTCCCAGTCGAGTTGTTTATGTTCAGTGAGAAAGCGGAGACAATCTCCGCCGAAACAACATGGAACTGTTGACTAATCCATCCGGCGCAAACACAGTTAACATTCCACGCGCGCAGTTGCCGTCTCTAGGACTCCGCGCCGTGAGGCGTGTTACCGTCACGTGACGTCTGGATCGGTGTGATGTGTTGCCAATTATTGTCTCCAAGCGCAGGAGAAGTGAGGATATTGCAATCTGGCAGCTGCAATGCTATTAGGACGGTAGCATTCGTAGTAACGATGGCACGGTGATAATTGTTCGTGTTGAGTGCAGTGACGCGGGAACGAAATTCATATTAGGGGGTAACGGAGCTTCAGCACCACTGACAATTTTTCGCCGCCGCATATCTTCACATCTTCCTTGTGGCTGTCTCGGTTCGCTCGACTGTGACATCAGAAATCAGAAGACGGGGGCTATTTAAATTGTTTCATCGCTGCGCCGCTGTAACTTCAGCTTCTCCGCTGTCTCGGCTGTGAACTCATGACATCCGAACACGAGGAGGGGACAGCGTTGTTCAAAATTATATTTAATTTTTTACGTCGCACCGCTGCTATCAATTTACCTTCTCCAGCTTTTCACCGCTGTCTCCGCTGAAATTATCACATCCGAAGACAAGGTGGGGTGTGCTTTTGAAAATGTTTTCCCCACCACGCCGCCTATTACTGGGGGGAGGGGCAAAACACAATATGTCTACCAATTGCACACACCTTTCACAGTCGACAAAATACACATTAATCCTCTCATAAAATTTACCTTTCCACCCGCCATTGACGCTCGCCACAAAAACAAGCATTCACGCTCACATTTAATGGGGGACAGAACCATATGTCTGCCCCCCAGACAAATTCCAAGGGCAGCTTCCCCCTGCCCCCCTCCCCTGTTCCCGCGTCTATGGTTGTGTGCTGATCACTCAGTTTGTCGCCAGTAGTTAAAGCACGCTACAATGTTGCACTGCTTGTGTACTTTCGTGTGCGTGTGTATAATTGAATATGTTTGTGTGCTTTCATGTACGTGCGTGTATGTGTGAGTGTGTGAGTGTGTGTACATACCCGCGTCACTACGTCTTCTAATCGTAATTTGGGATGATCCCTGCTTCCTGTTCCTTCTGACAGTTAATATAATACAATGTGTTTATGTAAATGTCATCGTTTTCAGCCATACAAGTCTTGTGACCTGTCAATATGGCGGTTACTTATATTAGAAGCTGTTCCATGCCAGTCATGGTTAACGTTTGCACATTCCCTTGTTGGTGGTTACCATGCCCCACAGGTGTGGGAACAGGGGCAAGGGGAAACTGCCCCTGGAATATCGCTGGGGGCAGACATGTGGTTCTGCCCCCCCCCCCGTAAATATGAGCCTTTGAACGTCGCTGCTAAATATTGTCAACAACACCTGCTCTCCGCCGTCTTCCGGTGTCGTCAGTCGAGAGCCGACGAGACAGCGAGGCAGCAGAAAAGCTGAAATTACGGCGGTGCGGCAGCGACATTTTTTCAACAGCACCCTCCTCCATCCTCGCAAGCCAGGGCTGTTTGCCATGCAAAATTAGCCCTGGCTGATCCCCTACGCGAAGTGCGGAAGTTAGTAGAGTCAAACTAGTAATTGACTTCGCCATTCGCGACTGCATCACCCGTGAGAACAGCGCAAATACCCGTCCCAATTTGAAGACGGATAAACGACTTCTGGGAATCCCAATATATAATGAATCGTTCACCCATTAGCACAAGCAGCTGAGCGGTATTGTGTATTCGAATAATCGTTTCTATTTCCTAAACATTGCATGTAACACGAGCCACGGTTGGTTGAAATTAATTTTATTATGACCACCTGACCTGCCTACATCTACTGATCTAGTGAGCGATTTCATAGGCTGAACTAAAATTGAGAGTTTCGCAAAGCGATCAGCCAAAGGGTACTGCTTGCTGGCACTGACATAATCAGCAGCAGCGACCCCTGGCGCGCGAGGATGGCTTCCTCCGTCTTCCGATGTCATAATCCGCAGCGTAGCGGAGTGGTGTTGAAGCTCCGGTTCTCAGCTACCCCAATACTAGCGCTAATTTCGTTCTCGCGCCAATGCCCCATATCGGTGTAAGATGCCTCATATGATGTAAGCTATGTAGATTCCTAACACACTTTCGGCACATTGTCCAGGAGTCGACTACTCTAAGTAGAGTACCATAGTCAGTAGTCCTACTATTACTCTGCGATAATTACACCAGACATTTCTCACAAAATGCCACATGATGAATTGTCCACGAACGCTAGCGCTGCCATCTGAACATAACGATACCCTGACCATAGGCGCACCAAGGGTGCCTCGGGGGGGGGCACGTGCCCCCACAGACCTTTGGAATTTGGCGTGCCTCCAGACTTTTTGAATGGGCCTCCGTTACGTGCCTCCTCTAGACGTTTGGAATGTGTCCCTTTTCAGGTTACAATACGTTGAAGTTACCCCTTCCTCCCCCTGTCTTCCGATGTCGTCAGTCGTGCCAGCCGAGACAGCGGAGAAGTTGAAAAAGAGTTGAAGTTACGGCAGCGCGGCAGCAAGACAATTTCAACAGCATCCGTCCTACCCCTGTCTTCCGATGTCAAGATCCGAAAGCGCAACAGCGGAGTCGTGCTGAAGGTCCGGCTCAGACCACCGCATGTGACTACCCTAGCTGGATCCGCCCCTGCTCTTAGAGAAACAAACTTAAGTAGAAACCAATATGAGGTATGTGTCGTGACGTAGATGACACTGACATATGATTTCGTGACAATTAATCTAAGAAAAAATATAAATCGGATATGTCAATGATGCCAACTGAATTAGTCGGAAACAATACTAACCTATAAAACTGACGAAGAATACGCGAGAAACAAGGTGGTCAAAATGCAATTCTTATTCTGCACAAAATCCCGGTGTTACGACAAAATGACCCAGGAGAGTTCCGTGCTAAGTTACTTTACTCATAAACATATTTTGTCTGGAAACAAATTATCCGGTTGTTGCTGCATTTTCTCGCACTTCAATAAAAATCTCATAGAAGTAGAACAGTGGAAACTGATTTAAATTAAAGATGAACTAAGACGTATTTACGTCTTTATTTTACCGGTACTGTAATGACGTACAACAAGTAACTCCAATGGTATTATTACAAGTGTGTGTATCGTGTGTGTGTGCGTGCGTGCGTGTGTGTGTGTGTGTGTGTGTGTGCGTGCGTGCGTGCGTGTGTGTGTGTGTGTGTGTGTGTGTGTGTGTATGAGTGTGTGCGTGTGCGTATTGCGCAAAAAGTGCGTGGAGTGTTTCAGTGAGTGGTATGCGCGTAGCGTGCGTGCGTAAGCGAGTGTGTGTGTGTGTGTTGTGTGTGTGTGTGTGTGTGTGTGTGTGTGTGTGTGTGTGTGTGTGTGTGTGTGTGTGTGTGTGTGTGTGTGTGTGTGTGTGTGTGTGTGTGTGTGTGTGTGTGTGTGTGTGCGTGCGTGTGTGGGTGCGTGTATCACTGTCACACATTATCGCATCTTGTGTGCTAACTATATCGTCACAGTTCCTCTGCTGGCGTTTGGGGAAATGGTCCATTTATTCCTTCTTTTGTTTAATACCTTGCGGTAACAGTAAAATAATACAAAAATAGACAACATTAATTACAGGTGTCATGTGTTTGTCAGACAGTATGACATTTGGAACAAATTGATTAGTGTATTCAACAGGCTGTCATAGTAATGTAAATAGCGAAAATTAAGTTACTTAAAATGTTAGGCATGAATGCGTAATATAAAACATACTATATACAATATATTTCGATTATGCTTTGTAATTATGGTTTTATATTGCAAAACAATAAATATACTTATGTTGTGTAAGACGTTTTTCGAAAACGTAGACACTGAACATTACAGTCATGACCAAAACGTATCAATACAGTTCGTCGTATAATGGAATGGCAATAGACTGCACTCATTATTATAATGCCTAACATCATTATTTACACGTTCTGTACTTACTCAGTGCCCAGGAGTTTCAGGCCAAAATACAACGGAAACCTAAAACATATACATAAGTTTATAGATTTACAGGATGAGGACGCCATGCAAGGGTTGCATTTCCCTGATGGCATGGCGACGCACAGGAAGGCTGGCAATGATGGCGTGATATGTAGAACAGCAGATGGTGGTAGTATGTTCCATATGGATACTGCTCTGGGGTAGAATGCATATTTATATGCAATGATGGTTGCAGTGATTGTATTGGTGTATTTAAGTGGATGGTCGATTCTGTTGGAGATACGCGTGGTATGTTTGGAAACACGATGGATGGCTGATGATAATGGATTTTGTAGAGCATTGATACTTTTTGAATGAGGCGACGTGTGTGGAGCGAGTCCTAGTTCAGTTCGTTTTTGAGAGATCTAATATGTGTTTCTTTCCGGTAGTTGGAGAAGACTAATCTTGCAGCATTTCTTTGGATTTGCTATATGCGGTTTATATCGGTTGCTGTGTTGGGATTCCAAACTTCACTGGCATACTCAGTTTGTGGGCGGACAAGCTATTTCTTTGACTTTCGTGAGCGTGGTGATAGTGTTCTACTTTGGAATCCAAGCGTGCTTTGGTAATTATTATGGAGCAGTGGTCATTCCGTCTTAGGTCATGTGATATTATGAGTCCTAGGTACGGCATACTTATTATTGGCGATCTTAGGAAATAAAGATAACATCTGCTGCATACTACGGGCCAATCAGAAACCCGATCCATGATCTGTATATCTCAGGGCAGTCGGGGCAGGAGGTACTGGAATACAGATGGAAGTGAGGCTTTCAGCTCCTTGTTCCGCTCTTTTCGCCCCTGACACACGGAGTAGGCCGCACCCGCGTCAAAATCTCGTGGATGGAGCTCGCGACCGGAAGCGAACCTCTGCTTGGAGATTGAGTAGGCTGTTACAAAGTGGATCGAACGGCGCCAAATTGGACGGTAGGCGGTTGGTATTTTTATGTAACAGGCGTTGTCTGGGAAATTTGTCATTTGAAGACAATGCGCTTCCGCAACACGTCCCGGGTTCTTTGATTATGGCTCAGCTTGGAGACGACTTGTCGGGGAGCCGGGAGTCGGATACTGCTTCCCCGACTGTCTTGTGATATTTTTTGTTGGCTTTCTCAGTGTGTGTCCATTCCAACCCCACTTTCTCCCCAGGATCTACTTGGCGACGGGTTCTTGGCTAGTCCTTTCCCATGGCTCCTCGTTTCGTTGGCATGATCAGTGGGATTCACTTATGCCCTTTGCTCCATGCGGAATATAGGCCACCGACGAAGACTCTCCAGCGCACACGACTTCGGGCAATCTTCTGTATTTCTTTCCACGTGTAGCCACTCCTTTGTACTTCTGCAGCCGTGTCTCTTTTTCATGTGTTTTGGCCTTCCTGGCTTTCTGTTTCCACGGCTGTCTTATGATCTTTGTTGTTGGCTTTCTCAGTGTGTGTCCAGTTTTTCAGGAGCATCGGGGATGCAGTTGGATATCTCAAATTGGGGTGCACTTAGAAGTTTGTGGGAGCTTCAAGGAGGGGGATACAGTTGGATGTCTCAAAGGGGGTGCAGTTGGAGGTATTTCGGGGGCATGCAATCGTTGGTCAAAAAAGACCCCTCCAAAAATCAACCACGCCACGTGTCTGCCATACAGACACCATTCCTGCAGCAGAGAGCAGTGACAGAAGGCTTTGTAGACCACGACCGTAGTCTCCTTTTCTGAAGTTGTTGTCTTTACGCAATCAGCGGTGCTGCTTCCCATATCAGGTGCTCACACACAAGAGCATCGTTTCAATATATGACAATGAGGTCAGCATAATCCACCATTAGACATAATCCGTTGTTGTTTTTTAGGATCTTCTTCAAACACGAAAAGCCGCCGCCGTATCACAGGGACACTATTTCCTTGGCTAACGTGTCCCGGCGGTGCATCATGGCGTAGACAGTTTTCGTTATACGAAATCACTGTTAAAAAGCGAAATCGATTTTAAACAAAAAAATCGGGCTAGTGAGCTTATAAGAACGATAGCGAAATGGCTAGTCTTGACTGTTTTCAGTCTACTAGCTGCATACGTGCGTACGTGTATGTGTGCGTGCACACGTGTTGTATATGTGTACGTGCGTGTGTGTGCGTGTGTGCGTGCGTGTGTGGGTGTGTTCGTGCGTGTTTGCACGCATGCCTCTCGTACTCAGACCACATATCGGTGGTAGTTCCTAGATGGTCGGCCCAACCACCTTCCTTGAGGAGCTTATCCTTCCCCAGTCTTAAGAAACCACGAGGCTTCCACGTTGGGTGCGTGGCACGCGCGTCATCAACTGTGACGAGGCGTCGGAGTAGTGTCACTCAGGAGACAGACAAGCGCCACTCGTTGTCGCTGGGCAGGTGTTGGACTCGAGGCCACAGACAGACCCCGTCTACAGACCCTCGATGGCTCCCGTGATAATTCGAGAGCAGACTATCTACGTGTGTAGAGAAATGTGTGTTCAACAAAGTCTTTCGTAGTTAGAGAGTAAACTATTCGCCTAGGTCAACTATCGAGACGAAGTGTGAGTTCAAAGAGGTCTTAGCAAAGATATTAGGTAGTTAAAATGTAGACTTAGAGAAATGTGTGTCCAATGATATTTTGTAAACTATACACTTACCATATGTGTGTGCGTGTGTGTGTGCGTGCGTGCGTGCTTGCTTGCGTGCGTGCGTGCGGGCGTGCGTGTGTGTGTGTTCGTGTGTCCACGCCACGTCGGCGTAACTTCACCTTATTGTAAGGTGAACGGGGGCACATTTCAAGCATGTGGGGGCACGGTCACATGGGCCCATTCAAAAAAGTCTACGGGTACGTAAAATTCCAGTGGTCTGGGGAGGGGGGCACTTGGAACGATCCAAAATGGCTTCCAAAATCACAGCCAACCGTTACAGGATTCAACTGACGTGGTTGCCAGTGTATTTAAACAACGCTGTCCGGTTCTGATATGTCCACGATAGAGTCGATGTGCATTAATGTATGTTCCATTCGATAGGTGGCATTTAATTTTTCACGCGAGACGTGGCGACGACCAATCCATCACCTGCTCAGATGTAATGCTTTGCACGTTTGGTGACTTAGACAGGCGTGTAATGCGTTACATTATGAGCGACTTAGAAATGCGACCATCTCTTAGTTTACTTCTGCTCTGTAGAGCATTTCAATGAGTGTAGCATTATTTTGCCTGGATTTTAGGTTTCTAAATTTACGCTTTTTAGTCTTGTAAAACCCGTCTTTATGCATCATATTTTGGGTTTTAAAAACGTGCTTTATCTACTTATTTCGTTGCGCTTTTCAAATTTAAACTTGTCCATTTTCTAGTCTTTGTCTATTTTTAAGGAGGGGATGTCTTCTGCTTCCACTGTTTGCTGTGGAAGGGTGTTCCAGTCTTGCAAGATGCGTTGTGATGATGATGTCAAGTCAGCTGGATGCCTGGTAGAATGTTTAGTTATTGCCTCGTGTGCACTTTGTGGCGATCGTTCTCTTTGTTGATGTCGTCGATGCCTTTGAGTATCCTAAATACTCATGTCAAATCTCCTCTTCTCCTTCTGTGCGCCAGACTTGGTAAGCGAATATATTTCAGCCTGGTTTCATAGTTCAAGTTCTTTATTTTATGGAACCAGCTTGGTGTCTATCCGCTGTGATCTATCGTAGTCCAGCAGAAGTGACTGAAATGTGGATTTGGCGTCTATAGTTTTTTTTTCTGCTGATTTAGAAAGACTAGGGTGTACACTTTCAAAAAATGCCGGGTGACACCTTGTCACCCTTGGGCAATTTTGTATTTTGCATGTTTTACCCATACCCCCTCCATCACTTTATTGTAGAATTAAAAAATATATAGTCCCCGAAAACATGTAGCGACCTTCACCTTTGTAGGTTCGTTGTCGCCTTCGAGAAGCGCTGCGAGATCCCCATAACTCGTAAGTGTAATTGTTTCATCGGTAAAATTGATAATAACATCTGCCAGCGTTAAAACAGGTGTAAATTCACGTTCAACATTAACTGTTTTAATTTTACCAAAATTCAAAGCAGTATAACTAATATTGGCGAAGAAAGATCAACTGCCTGGAAGGAATCTCAGAGACGTGCAGCAAGATTAGCAAAATCAAAATTTTCTCGCAAAATAAGGGTTACTTAATTAATTAAAACAAATAGAATGGGCACACTTACAAGATTGATGGCATATTTTGCGTTTAACTTTAACTATTTTATTATGAATAAAGGTTGTTATGTCGGTAAGTTGTTTCTGATTTTTGTAGGATCATTAATTATTTAATAAGTAAACTTGGTGAAATTATTTAAAAGTATAAATTTAAGTAAAGTAAATGTAAGTAAATTTAACTAGATATAATAAAATTACATTGTTTAAATATATTATATCAAATGTTATTTTAAAACCTTACCAGAATAGAATGATTTATCTGGTAACATTCTCGCGGCCTACAACATTGCCCTAACAGGTTGAAATTTAAATGGGTCTAGTAGTTCCAAGTAGGCCAAAAATGGTGTTCCGGTAATAACTCACCATTTTCACTATTCGGTCGTTGAGTTAATCAAGGACAAGACAAGGCAGAAAGGCTAATTGAATCTAGGCCAGGCAGGGTTGAAACAGTCATTAAATGCAGTAAAATATACAAGGACGGCAAACATCAACAACTTGAAGAAAACCTACATGAAAACGGTCACTTATGTTTCAACTTACACTTCTGCGACACAGATTCGGAGATATCTAAAAAAACAAAAGCAAGAAGCATCCCCTTCACATATACCCCAAAAAAGACACGGCTGTCACGCAGTATAAACTGTCTTTAGTTTTCAACAAATTTGCTTATTTTGTGGTGAACTCTGTGATTTGTGTAAAGACCCAAAACACCCTGCTCGGTGGAGGCCTGCCTATTTGTGTCGGGAAATAAAAAGCAAATGGGAAAAAACAGTCAAAGCAGTTGATATTAGAGGCATGTGATCAAAGGAACGATGACTGGGCAGCTTGTGTACGAGCTCGCGTGGAAGGTGCCATCAGTGATTTGCATGCTGCAGACGCAAGTTATCACGTGGACTGTAAGTCAAAGTTTATGTCACCCAAGTCATTGGCCTCAGCTGCAAAGTCAACAAGTCCCGATGAAGAGGATGGTGCATTGGCATGGCTTATTTCCCAAATGCAAGCCGATTTGTCACGCATATGGAACTCCGTAGAATTGTTCAATGCATACAGAGACCATGGTGGCAACAAACTATCCCGCAAACTTCTGTTAAAACAATTGTGTGATTATTTTGGTAAGGACCTTCCAGTGTTGTCCTCTGCAGGTATAGCTAGTATCGTTGTATTTGGAAGCACAGCTTCAGATGCCCTGAGAATAGTTGATGGCGACGAAGATGATTTGGATTTTGCTATCGCCGAAGTTTGCAAAAAGATTAAGCTTGATGTTAAAGCTATTCCAATTGATAAAGCTCACTATTGCACACACACATTAATTGTGAAACTGCCATAGATTGCGTGAGTGAAACAGTTTTGGAACTGTTAGCAAATGTGTCTCCTAAGCTAGATAGGACTCTGCCAGCTATTCTGGTTGGTTCTCTTATTACCGGTGTACTTCATAACCACCCAACCAGTCTTCAGATTGCTCTTGGCGCATCAGTTCGTGCTTCTAAAGAACTCATACATAAGATGCATGCTTTCGGTGTGACATGTTACTATGACGAAGTTCTGCGCTTCAAGAAGTCGGCAGCATTAGCAGCAGCAGAGAACATTGATTTGTCAGGTGTATCGAAAGCTGGCGCAGGCTTAGTTCAGGTTGTTGCTGATACTTTTGATGCAGAGATTTCCTCTCAAAATGGTAAGCTCTCTACTCATTCACCTGCAACACAAGCAGAGGATATTGACGGACCCAAGGGTGTGCAACAGACAATCACACGGGTTAACAAGCATGACATGCATGTACCGATTGAATATGAATTAACCCTACAAAGGTTCAATGGACACAAGAAGCCAGAACTGCCCACAACAGCTACACTCAAGCCAGTGCTGCCTTTGAAGTTACTCGTCCAGAAATATATGGCCACAAGGAGGGCAGACGAGACTGACTTTACTTTTTTGCAAGACATACTTACGAAGCATGGATGTCTTGAATTCAGTGGATACAACACATGCTTCAGTCGTGATCAAGGCACCGAAGCAAGCATCTGCAAAGATGTGCACATCAAGTCACTATCACCAACCACCGTCCAGGAAGACGTGCCACTTGCGTCTGCTGCTGTCTTACGCCTCGTGAGGTGTGGATGTGAGAGTGACACTCCTTGTTCTTCTGCTAGGTGTGGTTGCAACAATGCAAGACTGTCATGTACTGTGTTCTGTGCATGTCGTGGTGTGTGCTGTTTTAATACACATGCTTCATAATGTCGTTATGTATGACATTCCACATGTGAATGGTTGAAAACAGTGAGACCTTCACATTAAGGCAGCTTTCAATGTCAAGGTCAATCCATAGCCACGGGAAAGTGGCCATATTTGGATTTATGCATATAAACAATAAATGCTCAATCATAACATTTCTTGCAGTTGCATCTATTATGTATTGTAATAATTGTGAAATTACAACAATATAAATTGGATGAACCTGTATGATCAAAACACAGACACGGTGGCGACCATATTGTATTTATGGAAATTAACAAAAATGCCCGATCATAATATTTGTTTCAATATTTCATGTCACGAGTCTCCAGACACTTAATGTATTTAGAATAATTTTGAAATTCCAGCCGTAATTGGATATATCATAAGAAACTGACATAGAGGCGACCATATTGGATTTATTCAAATTAAGCAAATTGCTCAAGGGTGACAAGGTGTCACCCGGCATTTTCTGACAATGTACACCCTAGTCGTATTAAATCAGCAGAAAAAAACTATAGACGCCAAAACCTGGTCCAGCCTAAATCTTGGATTTGTCTGCTGGACTAAAGCCTAAAGGGGGTCCGCATGCCCCGGAGATTTGTTTAAAACTTGCTTTAAAATTGTGCATTCTGAGGTATGTTATAACCTTAATTTTGAATAAAGAGGGGAAGATATAAAGTGTGCGGACAAGATTTATGAGTTTCTCGGAGTCAGGGACACCAACAAATTATAGGTATAGTCACTTACTCGGTTTCTGTCCTATCAGCTATCTCAGTTTCTGCTCCAACTGAGATCTCGCAAGATCTCGCCGCTAGGTGGGCCACTAAGCCGTGTTTGCGAGACCAAGCGTCAGAGCGCCTACAGACCTGCCTACTCATTCTGGAAACACACCTCAAATTACGGTATTACGACGAGGGATGAAACTATTACGGATTCTTTCTTTATTACAAAGATCGTCAATCATTTCCGTGCTCCTCAAATTTAGCTTCCACTATATTCAACAAGTGGCAGCATATATACGCAGCTTGTTGTGACATGGTTTTTCATTCGCTGCTTCTGATCGTAATCTGACCAATAGGAAACGGCGTTACGATAAATTCACATTTCCAGGTTTCAGATCATGACGACTAATGCACATTAGTCTCAGATTAGGCATAGCTAATACTACGCCTAGTCTGGTCCAAGCCATTGGTGTTACCATAGCAACAAGGGTAAGCAGTAACTTGAATAAGCATGCCCGGTCTAGTAACTGTGCTTGCTGTGGTGTATTACTTTTGTACCCAACTTATTGGTAAGTTGGTTATTACAGACCTAGCAATGACCTACAGTGTTTCACTTTGAATGTTCAGTGTGTTTAAGTTGATTCCAGAGTCAGTTACATTCATTTTGAGAAAATAGTACAGTTATCTCGGAGAGCCTTGACTCTTGTTCAGCGGAGCTTTCAGAACCCTCACAGTCTCTTCCTCATTGACATTGCACTCTACGTACGCTATTGTCATGTGATGGTGTTGATGGTTGTCACACGACAGCAGCTCCAAGAGAATTGTGGGAATTTGTAACCACTGTGACAGACAACCGTAGAGCTTAGTGCCACTGACAAAAGGACCCTGTTCAAAGGTCCCAACGGAAAGCTCCACTGAACAAGAATCACGATTCTGAAAGTTAACTTGATCACACAAAGACAATGTCAACATTGTTGTTGCTGTTGTTGTTTTCATCGTTCCCTGAAATATGGGATGTGGCCGGCCTCGTTAACGGTCCACAATATCTTTGTTTCTTCTAGCCTTGTCACTCATGGATGCTGTTTCATTGAGCAAGTTGTCTCTATCACCCATCTCCATTCTTTCTCACAGCCTCTTATCCTTTACTTCTCTACCTGTTTATCCAAAATTCCAAATACCAAACTTGAATTATGAATTTGTTTGTTTGGAGAATATATGGGCGCAGGGGACTGTTTCACCTAGAGAATGAGCTCATCACAAAAAATCCAGCATTACACAGAATCCGTTGTTAAACAGGTGTTTTAAAAATACAGAAACCCGAGCTGCTGAATTACTGCTGTATTACAGAGGTTACTGCTGTATTACAGAGGATACTGCTGTATTACAGAGGGTACTGCTGTATTACAGAGGATACTGCTGTATTACAGAGGATACTGCTGTATTACAGAGGGTACTGCTGTATTACAGAGGATACTGCTGTATTACAGAGGGTACTGCTGTATTACAGAGGGTACTGCTGTAATACAGAGGGTACTGCTGTATTACAGAGGGTACTGCTGTATTACAGAGGGTACTGCTGTATTACAGAGGATACTGCTGTATTACAGAGGATACTGCTGCACGTTTACTTGTACCTCATTCTCGTGTTGACAGTTTTCAGTATATAAACAAGATCACTGTTGCTGAGCAAAAATTGATTTTAAAGTTCAAAATCGGGCTTATGAGCTTACCAGAATGTTGTTGAAATGTTCCCCAGATGTCACACAGCATCAACTACAAAATCTATGGGACACATTCACCTAGCCTGATGGTACTACTAAGCCAGCTAATGGTTGTCTGTTCATTGGTTTGGTTAATGTTTCTCTAAGTATTCAGGCATTCAGTTTTGACTGACTTGACGGTCATTGTATTACTATTACTGTTAAAGTTATTATTATTACCTGAACATCGTTTTATTCCGTCGCCGTAACTTTAAAGGGAAGCCGTCTGTTCAGAACATTATATTACTTTAATAAATGAAAAACTAGGAACAGGTTGCCTCCATTTGAAATCCAATCTTGAAAAATGCTACGAAGAAATTTATGATACGCAGATGCTTGAATGACACTGCATTTTGGGTAACCAGTGCTAACTACAGAGTTCGATTGATTCTGTTCTTTGTAACAATGTAAGGTAATTGCATGGCATCAGATTAGTAGAGTGCCACTTTCTCACTGAGGACTGATCCTATAAAGTGATGTTTCTGCTTTCTTCGCTGTGATTGATCACTCCAGTGGGCTGGAGAAGCTTGAGCTAATTTATCAGTGGACTAAGCCGGCTACTTGTCCATGCATGGTGGCATGAATGAATACAGACTTCTCCCACCAGGTGCATTAATCTTTGTTTCTCGTAGTCGTTCCTTATAGGCTGTAAATCTATTGAATTAAGTACTTAAGTAAGTGGGTATTCTTTTTAACTTTACACCCTGGCGGACCTGTTCAATCAAACACCATCTTGACTTCTCTGGGATGCACTCAACCACGCTGCAATTAATGTGCGAAGACTATTCGTACACAAATATCCACCACTGTCTATAGCCAGGTACTCATGCATACAGCTGAGTGAACTGAAGCAATGTAGAGTAAATGAACTTGGCCAAGGTTCGACACCGCCACACACAAAGAAATAACATTTCAGGATAAACTGCATAATTCATTGAATAATTGTTGTGCACACAATAAGCAAATCAAGTCTTTCTCCATTTACTATGTGATTTTAGTGATTTTGTTAAATCCTAAACATATTGATATTAAATCATCTAAATATTTAAAAAATCTTAATTAGTTTACATAGTTTGGCTTGGCTTACAGTTTCACCGTCTATATTAAAAATAAACATTAGAAACAAATTCTTTTCATTTTTACCATTTTCGTATTCAGCATCAGCCATTTCTAAATTGTATAAACTAAGTGTGACAGATCATTGTTTTGATTCAGAACGTCAAAAGAAGTAGGTTATTTTGGCCACAAGAACAATGTAGGTTTTACACAGAATCGAAGCCCCGCCATGAATGGTTGCATGCATGAGAGGCTGGAATGTGCGTGACCGGCCCCTGTCGCCTTCAGTCTTTCTGTAAGTGGACTTGTTGATTAGATTCGTGGAGGTGCTGGGGGACGATGTAAATAGATTTGAAGCTGTAACAATGAATAATTAAACATTGCCTGTACGTGCTTCTATTATCGTGTGTATAATTTTACTAGATTCATGTGAAACCGTTCTGTGTGTGCGGATGATAATGTCATTTTCTAAATGGCGTTCTTATGTAAGATACGTTTATGTTGCACATTAATTATACATGACTGACCAAAGATAAAGAATATTAAATCATGGTATATATATATATATATATTATATAATAAAGTTAGACTAGACGCCTGTAAAGGGAGGATTGCACCTGGTAGTCTGTTGAAGATAGTGATATTGAATTGGTATTTATTGTTAGCCTGTAGACTTGTGATTGTAAAATGTTTGTTGGTTGATGTCCTTCCCGGTACTGTCCAGATCTCTATTGGTGACCAGACTGCCCTGTCAATTGCTGTCCATTGTCCAGTTTTAACTACATCATTAGGTCATCAATGTTGTCCTCTGCTTATAGAGTACACGCATCCCCACAGCCAACTGACATGCTTGAGTGATTCCAATGTGTTTCTGTTGCAGAGTCTTCTGTACTGGTCAGGTGGTCAGACCTGTGTGTCCAGTGATGTGATGGAGGTTATAGTTATGTAAGGCGCCAGACATCTGACAGTGTCCCAGCTACAAGCCTCCCCCAGCTGCAGACCCCACTGATTGGTCAACAAGTCCACTGATTGCCTGGCAGTGCTGATGAGACCAACATCTTCCTGTGTGACATGACAAGTCACCACTGCCTCAGTTGTCCAGACATCACTGACAGTGCAGACACAGACAGTAGATCACCCCAACTGCCAGAGAGAGAGAGAGTGAAAACAGTTATTCAAGTGCTCAGTTGCAGCATCGTGATCGCTGCGGTTTGATCTGTATGTCGCTGGTGTTGGCGCTGCGAACAGGTCTGATGGAGTGATCGCGTGCTTGGCTGCCTCCAGCCGTGCAAGGTTTTTACACACTTCATCTGAATCACTGCCAGCGAATATCAAATTGTGATTGATTGCGAACTTCGGCGATGATGTCGTACTAGCATGTGCCGTCGTTCATTCACTTCAAAGGTGACGTTCAACTAGCGTGAGCTGTCATTCATTGACATTAATGAGTGGAGTAACCATCAGGTGCAGTGCATGTTGTGCCGTAAGCCACGGACATTGCCACTGTCACTGGGTGTGTGAACTGTACTATCTTCTTATATGACACATTGACTAATGAGAATGTTCAGACTCACTCGCAGACTCGGTTGTTTTGACCCGGCCAAGTTGCTGGTCATTTCTATTTGTCTTCTTCTCTTCATTTACCTCGTCAAACAGGCACCATAAGAGGAGCGCAAGTTTAAGAAAACAAAAATGCTGCTGACGGATGACGACCTTGTCTACTACAAGAAAGACATCCCGATGATCTGGATCGGCGGTGTCCCGCGCAGTGGCACAACACTCATGCGTGCCATCCTCGATGCACACCCGGACGTGCGGTGCGGCGAGCAAACACGCGTCATCCCCAGAATTCTCGCCATGCACAACGACATGATTCTTACCGGCAAGGAGGAGATCCGTCTGACGCAGGCGAAGATCACCTCAGACGTCCTAGACAGAGCTCTTGGAGCCTATATCCTCAGCATCATTGCCAAGCACGGACACCTTGCACGGACACCTTTCTTCCGAGTCAGGGTATAGTTTCCAGTACAACTTGTCTGTGATTGATCCATTTCTCTTCCACTTCCTTAAGATGTTGATAAGTCTATTTTTATACTTGTGAGTAGGGTCTTTGAGTTCGTATCACCCACCATGTCTGCCATTTTCTTTCTGTGTCCGGTAGTGTTCATGATTACCGTGGCTCTACCTTTGCCTGCGGGGAGTAATGATGATGGAGTTGTCTTTTTTCAGTTCCTGTAGAGCTCTTTAGTGATGTTAGAATTAGGGAGTTTTGCTCGTTTTATGGTGCGGACAACCTCCCCTCGGAGTTCTTCTGCAGCAGTACCTGTCATTTGTTTAGCTGACTGCCTCTGTACCGGCTATGATTTCTTCAACGGTCAACCGGGAGGGTGGTTGGGATAATGGCAAAGAGGATCTCTCTCTCAAAGTAAGTAATTCTATCTTATCTCGAAGTAAATTATTCTTTTTCTCAGAGTTAGTTTTGCTTTCTATTCATACTACAAAACATTTGACATCTATATATGGAAAATATTGTTCATGGCTCAAAGATTTGAATGGGCAGCAAGAATTAACACTTACTTTGGAGCGTTTAGTGGAAATCTGCAACGTTTCGATCCACCATCTGCAGATCATAATCATGCATTGATGTCATGTGACTTAGCTCAGATTTTGGTGGAATGATCTGGTTGTAGATGGTGGGTAGGTGTAGATGGTGGGTAGGTGGTATCCCTGGCCTCGGTTCATGGTGGAAGCTCTCTGTTTGATGTATATGGCCTCCTTTACTTTCCTCTTGTGCCAGTTCTGTTCTCGGGCTAATACCTTTGTGTTATCCATGGACACTGAGTGTCCTGTTGCCAGATAATGATCTCCTACTCATGTAGGTTTGTCCAGGTTTGTGTGTTCTTTAAACCTCTGGCCGAGTGGTCTTTTGGTTTCACCCACGTAAGTGTGGCTGCTGTTGTTATCACAGGTGATATGGTAGATGATTCCACATTGGTGTTCTTTCGGGGTTTTGTCTTTTGGGTGCACTACCACTTCTTCCGAGTCAGGGTATAGTTTCCAGTACAACTTGTCTGTGATTGATCCATTTCTCTTCCACTTCCTTAAGATGTTGATAAGTCTATTTTTATACTTGTGAGTAGGGTCTTTGAGTTCGTATCACCCACCATGTCTGCCATTTTCTTTCTGTGTCCGGTAGTGTTCATGATTACCGTGGCTCTACCTTTGCCTGCAGGGAGTAATGATGATGGAGTTGTCTTTTTTCAGTTCCTGTAGAGCTCTTTAGTGATGTTAGAATTAGGGAGTTTTGCTCGTTTTATGGTGCGGACAACCTCCCCTCGGAGTTCTTCTGCAGCAGTACCTGTCATTTGTTTAGCTGACTGCCTCTGTACCGGCTATGATTTCTTCAACGGTCAACCGGGAGGGTGGTTGGGATAATGGCAAAGTTTAAACCTTTGCTAAATATTGATCATTCATCATCACTAATCTGTCTGTCACTCTAGTTCCTTACCCACCTGTTAGTGTCGATGCCGGTGTCTGTAACTTTGTTCTTAATCTGAGGTTTGTTGTAACGTTTATCGAACTTGTTTTGTTGTCGCGACGTACTTTCCTCAAATGTGTGTTTATGCAGGGCTGCCTACCATTACGAATTTTATGTAATCATTACGGAAATTCACCTCAGATAACGGCATTACGGAAACTGCCGCCGTATTACGGAAATAAAACTATCCGGCTACAGAAAATAATACACATTAAAGAATTGCTAAATCTATAAATCATGCTGCTCGAGATGCCCTGAAGAACAGTTATTGTTCACATGTTACAATTTATCAACAAATATTTAGTTCACTACAAGTTCTACAAAGTCAGTACGGTGATGTCATCCAATGTTACAACTTTGACTGCCAGCAGCCTGCTGATGACTGCCATGACACATGTGGGTATATTACTATGTCTGCATCTGTCAGTTAACAGCAGTTACAGTGGCCAAAAATATCAGTGTCATTAATATGCGTCTAGACATTAATACTATTTACAGGTGTAGAATTATATAATGAAATAAATTAGAACCATTAAATTACATTAAATAACCTAGTTATGGTTTTCTGAAAGTTATGAATATAATTATAAAATGTCTTAGAAGAATATATAATTAGTATTATAATTGTTGTAAAATTTGGCAATATAAAACTGTCGTATTTTATTCAAAGGTTTTTATTTGAATACAACAATTTAACTTTATCATTGACTGTTAGTAATAATTATAATGTTTCCTGCTGTGTGTTGTAAATTTAGAAGCTCGTTGGATGATTATTGGCTATTCACTGGTGCTGTCTTTCCCATGGTGATGCTCTACAGATGTAAACACTCGGGCATGTCTGGCCATGCCTGCACTTCAATAGCTGTAATTAACATAATGTAGCTTACAGGATGTTGCTAAACAAGCATCCTTTGAAGTGCTAATGGACAACCTTAAATGCTGACCAGGAGTTACAGTGTAACAACACAATATGTTGAAACAAAGTATATTATCTACTTTTGATGATTAAATTAATAACTTCCTAGATTCCCAGCAGGCATCTGACAGGCAGGGCTTGTTACTGTATCTACTTCAGAGAAAGGTTTGATGCGACGAGGGGGGGGTCATTACAGAAATTGTTTTTGTCAGGTAGGCAGCCCTGGTTTATGCGCAGCTGCGAGAAACTGTTCCGTTTCCGCTAACTCATCACTATTCAAGATGGCTTCAAATTTTTGTTTATCCGTTGTCAGGGATTCTTTTACTACACTGTCTTGTGCGTACTCCGAGCAGCCGTTGTTGGCGTGATCTTGTACCGAATGCATCTTATGTTGAACTGTTTGTGATTTTCCCATCGGGCGATCTTCCTCACTGTCTTTTTTGATCTGAGCAAATTTAAGACCTCTCGGCCGTGTTGTCGAAGAACGATATGGAAAATATTGTTCATGGCTCCAAGATTTGAATGGGCAGCAAGAATTAACGCTTACTTTGGAGCGTTTAGTGGAAACTTGCAATGTTTTGATCAAGATCTGCAGATAGTGGATCGAAATGTTGCAAATTTCCACTAAATGGTCCAAAGTAAGTATTAATTCTTGCTGCCCATTTGACGTCAAGAAGCCTCCCCCTCTCTCTCTCTCTCTCTCTCGCTCTCGCTCTCTCTTCCATTCATTGTCCACGAGAAATCAAACATTTGACCTTCACCTGACCTTCAGCGTTTGACCTTCACCTTGAATTGAAAAAAAATAACACCAGAAATGGATTATACGCACCCCAACACCTTAAAAGAGGTATTATACATCATTCTAGGACAAGTAGTTCAAAAGTGAAATTTTTATGATATCGCCCAGTGGCCATCTTGGATTAATGCAAATTACCAGGGTTGCCCAAAGTTACAGTTTGGGCAATGAAGCTGAATTTGTTCAAGGACCCCATATGAGTACAAATCAACAAACAAGTTCATAGGATAGAACATTTCTAGGTTCATAAAATGACAAATGAGCTAATGCTGCCAACCAGGAATTGTAAAGTTTGTATACGCTTTGTGTTTAATTTATCTTCTGTATTATACAATTCCGAAATAAACCTACTACTACTACTACTACTACTCTCTTTCATAGTCGCTCTCCCTCTCTACCTACTTGTTATCTATTTCCATCACTTTCTTCCTCTCCTCCTCTCCCTCCCTGTTCCTCCCTGAGCCCCTCCCCTCTCTCGCTCTCTATCTCTCCTCTCTCCCTCCTTCTCTCCCTCCCTGTCTCTCTCCCTCCCTCTCTCCCTCCCTCCCTCCCTCTCTCCCTCCCTCCCTCCCTCCCTCCATCCCCCCTTCTCTCCCTCCATCCCTTCATCCCTCCCTCTCTCTCCCTCCCTCTCTCTCCTTCTATCTTTCACACTCTCCCTCTCCTCCTCTCTCTCCCTGTCCCTCGGTGAGTTCCTTCCCTCTCTCGCTCTCCGTCCCTTCCTTCATCCCTCCCTCCCTCCCTCTCTCCCTGTCTCTCTCCCTCCATCCTTCTCCCCCTCCATCCATCTGTCCTTCCATCCATCTTTCTCCCCTTCATCCTCTCCCCTTTCTCCCCTCTCTCTCTCTCATCCCCCTCTCATTCTCTCTCCCCCTCTTTCTCTCTTGCTTTCAGTATAATTCGTTTAATCTGTGGACTTGACACGCTGCCCTCAAACAGACACATTCACTCATCCATCTATTGGAATTACCCAGAAAGCACTCGGCCAACTGGGATTATTTTGAGAAGGCTGTTAAGTCACTTAAATTTATAATTGCACTGCTATATCTAACCTTCCACTGCCAGGTGTCCATAGAGGGATAACATGGAGTGACACTGGTGAGACTTTGAGATGGCAGTCAGCCTCCTGCACCCTGCAATCATGCTATTAGCATACTACCCATTGTCAAAGAAAACATATAAGAAGAAAACACACATTGGATGAGACTATTTTAGTAGAGTAAATGCCTGGGGCACTAGAGATCATATATTGCATGAGATATATGTAGTGCCTGCACTTACTTGACACTGACACCATCAAAACAAGTACTTTCACACAACTCACTAATGAAGCATTATTGATTGAACTTTTAGCATTTACTGATTGTTACTTTGGAACAATTGCATGTTAAATTTAGTTGTATGGTGAACTTTGGACAGGTAATACATTATGAGTAGGCAATTCATGAATGTCAATTCTTATCTATAGCTAAGTTGCAGTGTGTGTACGTCAGCACTTGTGTTCACATGTGTGCATGCTTGTGTGCGTGCATGCAATGACTGTTATTTGGGTATGTGTGCATTGATCTGAGATATCTCCCAGTTATCTGGGTCTATCTACAGTGGTCTTAGATAGCACCCAGTTATTGGGGTCTGTCTGTGGTGGACTGAGACACCACCCAGTTATTGGGGTCTACCTACGGTGGACTGAGACAGCACCCAGTTATTGGGGTCTACCTACGGTGGACTGAGACAGCACCCAGTTATTGGGGTCTATCTATGGTGGACTGAGACAGCATCCAGTTATTGGGGTCTATCTACGGTGGACTGAGACAGCACCCAGTTATTGGGGTCTATCTACGGTGGACTGAGACAGCACCCAGTTATTGGGGTCTATCTATGGTGGACTGAGACAGCACCCAGTTATTGGGGTATATCTATGGTGGGCTAAGAAGTAGTTATTGGGATCTATCCACGGTGGACTATAACCAGTTATTTGGATCTATCTACAGTGGACTAAGAACGAATTATTGGGATCTATCCACGGTGGACTAAGAACCAGTTATTGTGGTCTATCTACAGTGGACTAAGAACCAGTTATTGGGATCTATCTACAGTGGACTAAGAACCAGTTATAGGGAGTCTATGATGGACTAAGAACCAGTTATTGAGGTCTATCTAGAGTGCACTAAGAACCCGTTATTGGGATCTATCTACAGTGGACTAAGAACCAGTTATAGGGAGTCTACGATGGGCTAAGAACCAGTTATTGGGGTCTATCCATGGTGGGCTAAGAACCAGGTATTGGGGTCTATCTACGGTGGACTAAGAACCAGCTATTGGGGTCTGTCTACGATGGGCTAAGTACCAGTTATTGGGATCTGTCTACAGTGGACTAATAACCAGTTATAGGGAGTCTACGATGGACTAAGAACCAGTTATCGGGGTCTATCCACGGTGGGCTAAGAACCAGTTATTGGGGTCTATCTACAATGGACTAAGAACCAGTTATTGGGGTCTGTCTACAGTGGACTAAGAACCAGTTATTGGGAACTATCTACAGTGGACTTAGAACCAGTTATTGGGGTATGTCTACTGTGGACTAAGAACCTGTTATTGGGATCTATCTACAGTGGACTAAGAACCAGTTATTGGGATCTATCTACAGTGGACTAAGAATAAAGCAGTTTATAGCATGGAAACAGGGGATGTTCGGGGTCTAGGGAGACCTTCCTTCCCTTTCTCTCTGTCATTGGGGTCTATCTGTGGTGGACTAAGAACCAGTTATTGGGTTATATCTACAGTGGGCTAAGAACCAGTTATTGGGGGTATATCTACAGTGGGCTAAGAACCAGTTATTGGGGGTCTATCTACAGTGGGCTAAGAACCAGTTATTGTGGTCTATCTTCAATGGACTAAGAACCTGTTATTGTTGAATATCTACGGTGGGCTAGGAAGCAGTTATTGTGGTCTATCTATGGTTGGCTAACAACCAGTTATTGGGGTCTATCTATGGTGGACTAAGAATCAGTTATTGGGATCTATCTACAGTGGACTAATAACCAGTTATTGGGGTCTGTCTACAGTGGATTAAGAACCAGTTATTGGGATCTATCTACAGTGGGCTAATAGCCAGTTATAGGGAATCTACGGTGGACTAAGAACCAGTTATTGGGGTGTATCCACGGTGGGCTAAGAACCAGTTATTGGGGTCTATCTACAGTGGACTTAGAACTAGTTATTGGGGTCTGTCTACAGTGGACTAAGAACCAGTTATTGGGATCTATCTACAGTGGACTAAAAACCAGTTTTTGGGGTCTGTCTACTGTGGACTAAGAACCAGTTATTGGGATCTATCTACTGTGGACTAAAAACCAGTTATTGGGATATATCTACAGTGGACTAAGAACCAGTTATTGGGATCTATGTACACTGGACTAAGAACCAGTTATTGGGATCTATCTACAGTGGACTAAGAACCAGTTATTGGGATCTATCTACACAGGAGTAAGAACCAGTTATTGGGATCTATCTACAGTGGACTAAGAACCAGTTATTGGGATCTATGTACACTGGACTAAGAACCAGTTATTGGGATCTATCTACAGTGGACTAAGAACCAGTTATTGGGATCTATCTACACAGGAGTAAGAACCAGTTATTGGGATCTATCTACAGTGGACTAAGAACCAGTTATTGGGATCTATGTACACTGGACTAAGAACCAGTTATTGGGATCTATCTACAGTGGACTAAGAACCAGTTATTGGGATCTATCTACACAGGAGTAAGAACCAGTTATTGGGATCTATCTACAGTGGACTAAGAAGAAAGCAGTTTATAGCATGGAAACGGGGGATGATCGGGGTCTGGGGAGACCTTCCTTCCCTTTCTCTCTGTCATTGGGGTCTATCTGTGGTGGACTAAGAACCAGTTATCGGGGTCTATCTATAGTGGACTAAGAACCAGTTATTGGGGTCTGTCTACAGTGGAGTAAGAACCAGTTATTGGGATCTATCTACAGTGGACTAAGAACCAGTTATTGGGATCTATCTACACTGGACTAAGAAGAAAGCAGTTTATAGCATGGAAACAGGGGGTGTTCGGGGTCTGGGGAGACCTTCCTTCCCTTTCTCTCTGTCATTGGGATCTATCTGTGGTGGACTAAGAACCAGTTATCGGGGTCTATCTACAGTGGACTAAGAAACAGTTATTGGGGTCTATCTCCAGTGGGCTAAGAACCAGTTATTGGGGGTCTGTCTATGGTGGGCTAAGAACCAGTTATTGGGGTCTATCTACAGTGGGCTAGGAAGCAGTTATTGTGGTCTATCTATGGTGGGCTAAGAACCAGTTGTTGAGGGTCTATGGTGGGCTAAGAACCAGTTATTGGGGTCTATCTACAGTGGTCTAAGAATCAGTTATGGCGGTCTATCTACAATGGACGAAGAACCAGTTATTGTGGTATATCCACGGTGGGCTAGGAAGCAGTTATTGTGGTCTATCTATGGTGGACTAAGAACCAGTTGTTGAGGGTCTATGGTGGGCGAAGAACCAGTTATTGGGGTCTATCTGTGGTCAGCCAGTACGCAGTGTTTCCAGACAGTGTCCCAGTACTAGACACGACACAGACAGGTAATGCGCATGTTGAATTATTAATTGGTGGCTAATCTCTTCTGTGTGCGTTATCCAAACTAATCCACATGCAATTACGGTGTTGACAAGATACCAACTCGGTGACTCGGGAAATCAACAGTTCTAGCAGTGAATAAAAACCATAGCAAAGTAGTGCCACTTTTTTATTGGCCAGGGATATCCAAAAAAACTAAAATCACATCTCGTGCTCTATTTTTTTCCGTTACTATTCAGGCATCAGATGTGAAGACTTCATATATTGTATTGTTAATATTATTTAGAAGAAAGCCTTTGTGTGTTTGCTATTTTCAAACATTTCTGGGGGGTATCATGAACCCCCTAGTGAACACTATGTATATCTTTATTGCCAGTGAGTATACATTTGCCACCCCAAATATTGGTAGGTCTCGTGGTTAGAAACTTACAACAGCCAACTGTCAGTCAACAACAGGACACTAGTTTGATTTTTCCCGCCGCCATTTCAAAATTTGGGATCTATAATTCACCGCACTTTCCCTATGGACTTTATTGGACTGTTCTACCTACTGTAGGGTCTACGCCAGGGAATGTTACAAGATCATCTCTTGATTTACAGGGAAGTGGATGAGACCTGTTGTGAACTCAAAGAGTGGAGGTCTTGACCTTACTCCTCCTTGTGTATATATAAATGGTGAGAACGCACCAAGCTCAAAGACAGACAGAGTTATGTTATCATAAATGTACAAAATGAAGTTATTAACGTAAAGGTCAAGGTCACTCCCATTAAGACATTTATATCATGTCATGTTATGCCTAACGTAGGAGCCCCGTTTTAATAATTAAAATAATAATGGAATAATAACTATTAATAATAATAATCATAAGTCAATGTTAAAGTCAAAGTAAAAAATGCAAATATATAATGATTATAACAATAATAACAATTATGGAAAACACAATTACATTTATAATTCATAATTAAGTAGTTTTGTGATTTCAACCATGTAGTCTGTTTATAAATGATACCCATGATAATGCTTGGAGTGTTGTACTCTGATCACATCATGTATGACTGACAGAGGTTTTAGTTGTAATGGATGGAGTGTGGTCGTGTTATTTGAGTTGCAGTGTCAGCTTCATTGTGGGTCGTGATATAATATGAGCCTACAGAAGAACAACAGCCCTCTATCTCTCGCTATAGCGTATCCTGTGTACCACTTCCAAGATTGATAAATTCAAAGCTGCCAACAAACTTAACTAATCCACTGACACCTTTCTCTGTGGCATTGTCTAGCTGGGGAGCATTCAAGTGCACTTTCGTTTATATTGCATCCTCCAGTAATGTGTCTACTGCAATGAACGCTGTATTTGAATTCACTCACACACAAGTAACTCGCACACACTCAAGTGTGTATTTATACTTGCCTAATAAACACTCTTAATATGTGTTTAAGTGTTTTTGAACCGTGGTGAGACTATACAATTAATGATTTCTCTTCTCATGTTGCCTTGTATTGGTGTCATTGAAAGGAGCACTCATAAAATGTACACGCAACTGACCAGAAATCAGCATAGAAAATAGATCCAAATATCACAAATCAGTATAATTTATTGACCTACCAATTCGTGTGCCCTTATGAAATGTTCAAGTATTACTTTATTACAATCAATGGAAACTATGAAACCATAAATAGACTGCAATGCTACATTTAGACCTGTGTATAATTTGTTATTTCTTGACTCGTTATAAAACATGTCTTGCTGAATACCACATTTTTGTACACTCAAATCTCTGAAGACTTGAGTTATCATGGGGTTCATATTTGGCGGAGATAGATCGTAGAAATTGGTGGTGCAGAAAAGTTGATAAACAAGTGGAATTACTGATTGATAAGTATTATTCTTGCCTTAATATCATTCATAAAGTTGCAGTAAACATATATTGAGTAGCAGTTGTGCTTAAAGTTAGTTAGTAAAAGTATTTTAGAACACCTTAGTATAGTGAGTGATAATAGGGTAACTTAGCCTTCGATAAGTTGTAAAGAAGATTTAACAAACCTGATTATGTGGTATAATATATAGGAGATAAAGTAACAACCATCAAACTACTTACATAAGATAATATACGTGTAAGCCTGTACTTGCTAGATATTTTGATTAGGTAGCATTGTTGTTAAAATTAAGCAAGGGTAATAGTCGGGCGGCGTAACCTAAATAAATAAAGCAGCCTAACGTAACGTAATTGATTGTATTTAAATTAGGTCACTACCGGTAATGTTAGCGTTCGTGACAGGATAAATAGTCGGCTGTGTAATTGAAATTTAAGTGTGCTGTAGTACACAGGAAACAGTATTTATAAAGACTAAGTTAGTTAAGATATTAAATAAATTCTGATAGGGATATGGCGCCTTGCCAAGCGGCAAGTCAAGGCAAAGCGACACTTGATGTGCGATCCCTGCCACAGCTGGGTAGAATTTGCATTGTCCGGCTGTGGGAAGTCATGGGCAGAAACCATGGAGGATGGATTCACCTTTCAGTGCATTGGGTGTTGGAAGGTGGAGTGTCTGCAGAAGGAGATAGTTAGGTTGACAGATATTGTGAAGGGAATGGAGATGGGAATTAGAAAGGAGACACAAGTCGAATTTAGAGAGACGACAGGGAGAGAGGTGAGAAAACTGCAAGACTGAAGGAGAATAGCAGAGCAAAAAAACTGAGGAAAGGAGATTGAGAGGAGGGAAGGTGATTGAAGGGGAAGAAATTGGAACATCGACGACAGAAAACGTGACAAGCGTGAAGGTGACGGGGAGAAAGTGACCGTAGAGAAGGAGGGGGGAAGATGGGACGGGAGAGGAGAGAAGAAAATGAGATGGGACGAAAGATGAAGGGACTAAAGGAAGTGAGAGCAAATGTGATAGAAGAGAAGTCGATAAAAGGGACGCTGACAGGAGGAAAGGTGACAAGAGAAAAAGCGACAGGAAAGAATGGATCGGAAGAGAATGGGACAGGAGAGAAGATGACAGGGGGGAAAGACAACAACCAGACAGATGCAAACCGAAGAAGGAGCTATTCTAAGGCAGTGATTGAGGGGGCAGTGAGGAAAGAGAGGGTGTTTATGGTCGACTCCATTATGAGAAAGACGGACAAGACACTGAGCGAGGGGAAAGACGTCGTTGTTTGTTTACCGGGGGCTAGAATTGAACATGTCACTGACAGGGTAGAGAAGGTATTGGGACATGGCAAGGGAGGGTCTATACTGGTACATGTAGGAACAAATAATGCAGACAGCGAGGGAACAACTGGGATAGTACAGAAGTATAGACAGTTAGTGAGGAAGCTAAAGAAGACAAGAGTTAAACAGATAATTCTGTCAGAAATGTTGCCAGTAATGGGAGGAAGGGGGGCAACGTATAGAAACTGCAAGAGGATGGCGATCAACGCACTAGTTGAACAGATGTGTGAAGAAGAAGGGGTGGGATTCACAGATTTATAGGGATACATTGATGGGAGGGAAGGTATGTACATGAGAGATGGCCTCCATCTTAATGGAAAGGGGGCAGCAGTTTTCTCAGAGAACCTGCTGCGATCTGTTGACAGTGAGACAGGTACATCTATTTAAACTAGATTCGCAGGGGGGACTCACAGAAAAGCCTGAAACTGGAGGCATAGATAAAGACAGCACAAATAAATCAGCAAAGAACAGTCTGGAAAACTCTTCTGAAGCTGGATATAAATGTGTTTGTTTAAACGCAAGGAGTATAGTAAACAAAAGAAATGAACTAAACATTATGGTAGAAGATATTGACCCTCACATAATAGGTATAACCGAATCCTGGACCACCACCGATATATCAGATGCCGAATTGGGACTGACAGGATATGTAATGTTTAGGAAAGATAGAATAGGAAGAAAGGGAGGTGGAGTTATTTTATATATTAAAGAATCTATCCAGGATTATGAAATAAAATTAGAAAGAGAAGCAGATTGCGAAGAAGCTGTTTGGTGTAACATAGTTACAGGAAACTCAACGTTAACAGTTGGGTTAGTTTATCGAAGTCCAAATATAAGCATAGAAGAGAATGAAAAAATACAAAACGCTATAAGGGAAATAAGCAAACGGGACTGTATTATTATGGGGGATTTTAACCACGGGCATATACAATGGAAATCTCTACAGAGTATGGGGAGTGAGGACCACAAGTTTTTAGTTTTAGTTCAAGATACTTTCCTTTCCGAACACGTGCTAGAACCAACCAGGGGAGAGAATGTGTTAGACAAAGTTTTGTCCTCACATAATGAATTAGTTGACAACGTCAAGATATGTGAGCCACTGGGGAGTAGCGATCACAACCAGATACATTTTACCATCAAAGTAAAATCAGAAAGGAATAGTAAAAAGCGCTATAGGAGAAATTTCCACAAAGGAAGGTATAAAGACATGAGGAAATAGTTAGCAAAGATAGACTGGAATAACACACAGAAAAATAAGACTGCAACAGGATGCTGGAATAAAAAAAAAATTGAAATTAAGTGCATAGTCGATAAATTTGTACCCTTCAAAAAACAAGGGAAACGGTCCAAAAAGAAACACTTATCGAAAGAAGCCAGTAGACAAATTAAGTATAAACAAATGATGTGGAAGTCATATAGATGTACTGGAAATTATGAAGACTACAACAGTTATAAAGAAGCACTTAACCAAGCAACAGCTGAAATTAGAAATTCAAAGAGAAGCTATGAACAACAATTAGCTAGTAATATAAAACATGACAGCAAGAGTTTTTATGCGTATGTTCGAAGCGAACAGAAACTTCAAGATAAGGTCGGTCCTCTAGAAGATAGTGCTGGAAATAAAAGGGATTCTTAATGGCAGAAGACCTGAATGAGTACTTTAGTTCAGTGTTTACCAGGGAAGATGTTCGTTCACTGCCAGTACCAGAGGCTAAGTTCAAGGGGCAGATTCAGACTATTTAGGACAATTAATTGTAACCCCGGAAATGGTAGCTAAGAAAATAAGGGCTATGAAGGATAATAAATCACCTGGAGTGGATGGGATTCCGCCCAAACTACTATTGGAAATTGTAGAACAAATTAGCGTACCGCTTGCAACAGTTTTCAATTTGTTATTAGAAGAGGGAGTGGTTCCTTTAGAATGGAAAGAGGCAAACATTATACCGTTATTTAAAAAAGGTTCGAGAAACAAGTCAGAGAACTATAGACCAGTAAGTTTAACGTCAGTGATTTGCAAATTATTAGAAAGACTAATTAAAGATCACATGGTGGATTTTCTTGTTAAACATAACTTGATAAACCCATCTCAACATGGGTTTTTTAAAGCGAGGTCATGCTTAACAAATATGTTATGTTTTTTGGAAGACATCACTAAGTGGGTAGATGAGGGATCACCAGTAGATATCGTCTACTTAGATTTTCAAAAAGCTTTCGACAAAGTACCACATCAAAGATTACTGCTTAAACTAATGGCCCATGGCATAGGAAATGGTATAATAAACTGGATAGAAAAATGGTTGGTTGACAGAAGACAGTGTGTAGTAGTTGATGGGGAGGCTTCAAACTGGAAATCGGTATTGAGTGGGGTACGATTTGGATGATGAAATATCAACGATTTGGATGATGAAATAACAAGCAAGGTGTTGAAATTTTCGGATGATCCAAAAGTGTTTAGAAGAATTAAAAGCGATGGAGATAGACAACATTTACTAGATGATCTTGACAAGTTGATCAAATGGTCTGAAAAGTGGCAAATGCTGTTCAATTTTGGAAAATGTAAATACCTCCACGCAGGACATGGGAACGAAGAGGTAGAATATACAATGGGGGGTACTGTACTAAATACTACTGTAAAAGAAAATGACTTAGGGTTAAGCATTAGTGCTGATATGAAGGTTTCAGAGCAGTGCGGAATTGCAGCTTCAAAAGGAAATCAAATCCTTTGATTAATTAGGCGAAACATAACATATAAGGAAAAAGAGCTAATAATACCGCTGTACAAAACAATAGTTAGGCCTCATTTAGAATATTGTATTCAAGCGTGGAGGCCATATCGCAGGAAGTACATAGATATGCTAGAAAGAGTACAGAGGAGAGCAACTAAAATTATATAAAAACTGAGGGATCTTAGTTACGAAATACGCCTAAAAAATGCGGCTTAACAACACTAGATACCAGGAGATTGAGAGGAGATCAGGTAGAAGTGTTTAAAATAATGAATGGTTATGAAAATATTGATAGAAATATTTTTTCTCAGTTAAGAAAAATAGGACTAGAGGACATGAAATTACATTAGCAAAGGAGCAGTGTAGATTATATATAAGAAAGTTCTCATTTTCACAAAGGACTGTAAATGAATGGAATATATTATCTGCTGATTGTGTCGGTGCTAGTAGCGTAAATATGTTTAAAAATAAAATCGACACATACCTCAGAAAGGCGGGATACACATAGATAAAAGGATCGGACTATCGATAAGCCAAAGGGCTTCCTTGTCCACCTGCCACCTAGAGTTAATTCTCTGGGTGGCAATCTTGTTAAATCTTTCTAGTATTACTGTTCTCCTGCGTGTGTGACTTTGGGTGTCCTTTCGTCCGAGTTGATGACTTCTGTGTCCTCAGAAGCAATTTCCCTGACCAAATCCATTTCTTGGTTAATAATTTATGTTTAGTACAACTGTGTTGGTAATACCGCTGTATAATTCATCAAAGTCATAAACTTGTACCGTTGCAAGGCGCAAATTCCAAAGCTCCACCCATTTGCAACATCTTTACACACTGCAAATGACACCACTACTACAAACTTGCACCGTCTCTCCAACCAGGCGCACGTTGTGTCAAGTGTTGCAAGTTGAATCAGTATCACTTGACTATACACAGGTGTTTTCCAGTTGGAACTTGCAGTGATTTGAACTGTATGGCAGTCGTGTGTGACCACTGGTGGAATGACTGGAGCTGCTGGGCAGTCATGTGTGACCACTGGTTCAATGACTTGAGCTGCTGGGCAGTCGTGTGTGACCACTGGTGCAATGACTTCAGTTGCTGGGCAGTTGTGTGTGATCACTGGTACAATGACTTGAACTGCTGGGCAGTCATGTGTGACCACTGGTGCAATGACTTGAGCTGCTGGGCAGTCATGTGTAACCACTGGTGCAATGACTTGAACTGCTGGGCAGTCATGTGTGACCACTGGTGCAATGACTTGAACTGCTGGGCAGTCATGTGTGACCACTGGTGCAATGACTTGAGCAGCTGGGCATCCATGTGTGATCACTGGTGCAATGACCACCAGGCTCTTAGCCAGAAATAATTTCTTGAATTATAAACTTGTGCCTTTTAGTGTACGAACAGCTATTGTGGAAGCTGTTCACAGTAATCACAGCCATTAGTGGCCAGTTTTGTTTTATCAATAACAAACCAGTGTCATTTGAGCCATTTAACTAATTAATACTGATCTATTTGATTTGTTTCACTGCCAGTTGTGCCAATGAGAGTCATTAATGTGTCCCTTGACTTGGAACTATTAGTTAATTTGGGGCCAGCTGGCCCCTCTAAATTCCATCAGTCTTATCAGTTATAATTACCTGTCTTGGCCAGTCATCTGCCAGTCTTGAATATGGGCAAATCAGTCTCTGGTTAAGCCCCTGATGACCATTTTGGTTATTGGGTTGCAACACATTAAGCAATTGCTACGTCCCAATTGACAGTCATGTGTGACAGTCTTGGTCACTTACCTGGGTTCCCCAGGCATGTCTGTTTAATGCACCCTAGCTAGAGACCAATGGCTATTTATGCCAAAGAGGTAGGCCGCAATAACTAATAATGCTGAACGTTGCAAACAATTGTTTAACAGTAACATTCAGTACAAACTTGTAACTGCTCATAACCGTTAATGCGCAAGGTTTCTCATAAAATAGAAGTGTTACTTTTCTTCTGAGGGGTCGTGTATGGACCCCTGAAAATTTGGCACCTGAGATGCAAAGCGTCTAGGATGAAATGCTTATCGCACAAAGTAAAATTAATAGCATAGATGAATGCTTGCTTGATTCTAGTTAGATACCGACTGGAGCATTCAGTTCAGCTGATATACCACACCACGTGTTGGAGATCAGTTTTAATAAATCCATTTTTAAAGTGAGATTTATTTGCCTTGGTGATAACAACAATGAAATGTAGTGTTTAGTGGCATTAGCACGTACATATGTGAGTTCCAACATATATGTCATAGGTGCTGTTAGTATAACCACATTCTCAACCACAGACAACATGGTGGGGTCATAATGAGGTGTGCAGACATGCCCCACTTTCCCCTATTCTGTATTCACACCAATCTCCTGTTGGACACCATTATATGTTAGTTTGGTCATATCGGTCTCTGCAGAGTTCCACTGTGTCACATATATATATACATATATATATGTATATATATATGTACATATATATGTACACTCTGGTCAGGCCAAGATAATTTGGCAGTTAGACTCGCAGTTGTCTGAGCAACAGTTGGTGCGCAGTGGTTAGTGCACATACAACGGGTCAATGTCCTCTACCAGGCACTAGAGGCACTCGCACTAATCACAGTCAACTCAAAGTACTCATAGACATTTTATGGGCAGTTTAAACTTCATGCATTAATTAAATTGTGTATTATTTGTTTATGTTTACGTAGACAGACTGGTCATGTGATCATTTAAAAAATTTAAAACAAAAGAATACCCAACAAATTGTTTTATTGAATTATAATCATTATTATAGTTTTTGCATTAAATAACAGATGGATCATATAACTATGACCAGTAGAGAATAGAGTATCAATTATATGTTTTTTAAAAGTCCTTTAAGTTTAAGCAACCAAAGACATAAGCACTTATGTAATGTGTATACAATCTCTTCAGTACCTAGTACCTACATGCTCCATGCTGAAATAAAGATGAAAAATGCATCATTACTTGACACACTTTTTGGTGGAACGTGGCATTGACTTAGAATTTAGGTTAACGTTCCACTTGATACTGATTCACATTAATCACACTGACTCCAGCTCCTCCACCTCCTCCTGTAATAGATGCCAGTCACGTCTGCTCAGATGGCTGTTAGCATGGCATGTGGCCAGCCGGCATGTGTCATCCATATTGTAGACTGCATACGATACATCTGTTTGCTTTCTTCACTACTACTAGTTATCCGCAATATTTGACTCTCATAACTTGTTTAAATGACTCTCATAACGTATTTTAAACTTGCGGTAATCACACATATTATTTGATCAAAATGTGAATGTCCAATTCAGAACAACACGATCACACAAACATCAGACATCGTATAAATTATGTTGCACGACGCCACCTGGTGAATGAAAGTGAAAGTATTGCCATCTAGCATGAGACAGAGAACTTGATTTGGGAAACGCAAGAAATACCTGATAGTGATTATAAATGGGTGTACACTTACTAGAACGCATATTTTGACATATTTTCGCGCCTCGAATATTGTTAACTTTAAGCGTACTGTACACTTAATAGGATGAATACGGTATTTCCATTCTGATTCTCAAGGAGACAATTGAATGTATAGGATAATCTGACTTATAATATTCATCTTATGCTCCTCCCACCCTCTCCTTGTCCCCCTGACAAACAATCAAAATTTATTTAATCCACAGTGCAAGGGATTTTAATGTGCCAAGGGCTTAGCCAGACACCAGTCTGCCTATCTTCAAGACTAACAGATGACTGATAATTACAACTGATAAGACAGGTAGAATTTAGAGGGGGACCAGCTGACCACTAGATTAACTAATAGTTCCAAGTCTAGGGGGCCACCATGTATTAATATCACTGGCACAACACGTAGTGAAACAAATAAAATGGATCAGTATTAATTTTTTTAAATGGTTTAAATGACACTGGTTTGTCATTAAGAAAACTAATCTGACCAATAATGGCTGTGAATCACGTGATTGGCAAACATGTTATTATGGCTAAGGGCCTGAACTGTGCCGAGCTATACCATGTTAATCCCAACTGTAGTGACAACTCATTTGAGATGTCATGGAAAGACCCTGAGTAATCAGTGATCACTGCTGGAGGATGAGATTAATCCCTGCTTGTTGCTGTCTGTTGCTTTCATTTGATTGCCCCCCCCCAGTGATTCTAATTAATACTTATTGCTTCTGTTGTTACGTGAGACACCGATCAATGCACACACGATGTAAGTGTCGTTCTTATTTGTATGATGATAAATGTTTGCATAAATAGTTAATCTGCTGTCTAATAACATTGGCATCAAGTGTCTATGCCATTAGTTGAACGTCTCCTCTCTCTTTAGTGTGTCAGATGTTAACTATGTTGGTTTGTGTGTTGAATTAATTATAGTAGTGAATCCGATTTATCAGGCTCTACTGTGCATCAACACCAGAGCAGGCTTTAATTTTAATATAACAAATCTGGATCATTGTAAATCATTGTATATAGACAGAAAGAAAATCAAAAATGTTGCACAGTTTTGCCTCAACCCCCCCCCCCCATTTATGTATGACACGGAACAAGTTACAGGGCTTGACATTAACTCCCATAAAGCACTTGTCCAGTAGGACAAGTACTAATTCATGTTTACTTGTCCCAACAGAAATGTACGTGTCCCACCAAAGAATTGCTTTAAAAACAAAACGCCAATGTTATTGCCTGGAGTTGTACCTTCCAAATTACGAACGTTGTTACAGAATTACTAAACACAACTTGGCAGGCAGTATACCTTCAACATAGTTAGTGTAGTCTTAAGAACATTATATTAATTAATAAATTAAAAACTAGGAACAGACTGCCTCCTTGTAACTAATTAAAATGCAAAGCTAAACGTGTCGTGACATTTTACTGAACACAATTTTATATCAACACTACGTGCAACGTTCTGAATTATCATTGCTGCTACTAATACAAAAATTAATGTTGTTTGTAATAAATTCCAGATACAGTTATGTAATTGGACCTAGCCATGCACGCTACCTGGTAATTGTGTTGATATTTACAACCATCACAATTATTTAAGCAATTGAATCCTTTTATGAAATTATACACATTTATTTTGAATGTATGTATGTCCATACTGTATTCACATAGGGAACACTCTCCTCTTTATATATTCTGACAGGCTTTATGTTGAATTTTGTATAGGCACACATTATTTCAGAGTTTAAACTTTAAACAAATAAAAAACTAGCTAGTTAGTTTATATATCTCGTTGCCCAAGTCACCAAGTGATATAAGGGTGGACAGTACTGAGGTGCCTGCGTAAGACTTTGTACCTATAACTTTAGGCAAAGTCATCATTCACTTGCTACAATTTATCAATATTTTGCTGCAGTAGACCGTAAGCAGAGGCCGAGCAAGGGGTTAAAGTGGCATTATGCCCATTAATATATCAACACAAAGTCGCTTATGGGCAGAACAATAATTATTGGATACAGTTCTAAATTGCACACTGCAACTAAAGCAATTTATCTAGTTGCAGACGTAAGATTATACTCGCAAATGCAATGAGGTAGTAGCAACTTCAAGCCATGTTAATATTGACTTAATCAACTTGTCCCATCGAACAAGTGTCCTGGACAATGTACTTTTCCGACATTGGTAATATACAATATACTTTTCCGGACAACCCTCTCTGTCACCCTCTTCAAGGCCCTTTTTGGTTGCGTTTACCTGTACATTTTCTGTACATTTCTACACACAAATGACCATGTTTGAGCAGGCTTAGCGACATGATTTGGCAATCAACAGAATTCGTATTTGGCACATTAATTGACATGAGCATTATGTTTATCATGTATATAACATTTCAAAGAAATAAAAAATTAAATTTCACTTAATCTTTTAACTGAAACTGAAGACATGAACTTGGTGTTTGCTGACCCTCATATTTCTGGTTGTCTGTTTACAGGAAGGAGCTGTCGACAGACCAAGTGAACAAGCCTGTGAATACCCTTGCCCTCACAAAGTGGGTGCCCTACATACCCCCGAACATACGCCATCCAGCAGATGAGAGAACTCGCCCCTATGCTCTTGGTGCTAGGGTACGACCCTGATGCCTACCCCCCTTTCTACGGCATCCCAGACGACTTTGTCGCCAACCAATCCCTGCACCTAAAGATGGCCCAGGACATGCACAAACTCAGTTGATTCTATACTACTGGGGTCATAGGTCATCCTAGGGATCATTCAGTCGTTCATGCGTTTGTTACAGAGTGTTGAAGGTATTGACATTTCCGCTAGAGTTAGTATTCATTTTCATTCATGTATTCCGCTGTGGGTTATTTACGGCCTTCTCAGCGTTCCTACAGTAAATTGTCTCAGTCTGTATTCCTCTCATTTTCTGATTAACAAAAGAATTGGCTATCAGAAGCACGATATTGAAATCAGGGAAGGCCACAGATGACTCTGACATGACCTTTGCAAGAAAACAATTTCAAATCATGAATTCATATTGATACATACTGATACATATATTGTTATTAATGTCTTCCTAACAATAGTCAAACACATGTAGTGTAATAATACATACAAACATTTCAGTAGTTCAGTCAGTCTGTGACAGTTTCGTACACAAGATCAAGGATTATTTTAATGACAGGTATTACTGTGTTATTAGGTTCCGTTTGCTACAGAAAATAGCAACTGGGTGGTCTCACACAGTTGGAGTACTGTAATGACTTTATTTATTCAGACACCTAAACAAAATTTGTTATGCGAAAACGTACAGTACAAAATTTAGATTTTTGTACATTTTTAGGCTGTCCGAAAAATACTTTATAGTGAGGGCTGTGTGATCTCGTGGGAATTCAGTGATGAAAGCAAACCATCAATGCAGATGGCTAAAGGGGACCCCCCAATGAACAACAAAACACGAGTCGGCAGTCTGGGAATCTGTTCAGTAATTTGTTACGAGTGATTAAAATATAAGCGAGGGAAACACTATGCCAAGATAGGGTATTTTTTTATTTTGATAAATCTGAACAATTTTTGATTTAATGACAAAGAGGTAGTCAAGGGAAGCAAAAAATGTATTGTCCCCCGTTGTTATGGTAACAAACAAAATGGCTGCCATAATGAGGAAATATAGCTTAATTGCGTGTGGTCTCCAGCTATTTCTAAAGAAGACAATTCATGTAACTGCCACATTTGGCTTACCTGGTACTACGCAACTTGAAATATATGTTAATTATATTATGGTATTCGTATTGAAACACATTGTCGTAGAACATTGATACTAATACGTACACCACAACGTAATTATGCAACTTATTTTAAATATATTGCTATAGTTGTATGGAGACTACAACGATGTGCAAACTGATTGACATTATTATAATGTACGCTGTTTACACCTCATCGCTGTCGTAGTAATTTTCCTCATCATCTTCCTCTTTATTGTCCTCGTCGTCTTCCTCTTTATTGTCCTCATCATCTTCCTAATCATCGTCTTTATTGTCTTCCTCATCGTTCACATCGCACGCTGTGGTAATCTACTCAACATTCACAGTTATCTGAACATCTGCAAATGTCTGTGCAGACGAGGCCTGCCTTTCGGCAAGAGCACCTGTTCATTAGACATTGCGTTTGACACCCGCATTTGATTAGGTGCGGCACAGACAATGGCGCTGGTAGTTCCGTTGTCATGGCGGGGGCCCACTCTTCATCTTAATCTGGCTTCCAACCCAAATTGGCTGGAGACAGGATGTCTGGGCATGGCGTTGTGTGTTGTTATTCCAAACAATGGTTTGGTGTTGGGCTCGCAGGATCGTTTGCTGCAGAGCACCAGGTGGAGGTGGAAGCCGCTCCGATTCTGCTTGGGTTTTTTAAACATCCACCATCTTAGCTTCTTCATTTCTGATATATGTGTGCGTGGGAGATAGACATTGCATATGAATAGTTCAAGTGCAACAAATGTGTCATCATCGAGTGTTGTGGTTGTGCCAATGTTGGCCATGGCAATGACAACGGTCTTACTGGCATTTTGAAATGCTTTCCAAAGCGTCTGCTTCCCCTTTCCAACAAAACTGCCAGTACTGTCACAACCACACAGAGCGTGCAGTACTGGCAATGCGGTTGTTCTGTCTGGTCCCAAAACCGCAATTGTCGTGTGCTTGCATTGTTCTGGGTAACGACGCAAGGCCAAAATGAATAATGCTCGTTGCCCCACATGTTGTAGCATCAGCAGCGTGCAGAATCAGCTTTGTGTCAGCCTCCTCGTGGGCACTGTGCAGGTAGCTCTTGTTGGCGGGCGTTGCCTGGCATTGGGTTCCCCACGCGGTTGCTCTACTGCACGTGCCTTCTCCAACATCTCAGCAAAATATCTGGTATTCTCCCTGTTAGGGTTGGCGTGTGATAGCAACCTCATCATGGGAATCTTCATTATGTTCATTGTGTCAGTGATATGATAGGCTACTGGGATCTTGTTCCCTTGTCTTCTGCTTCTGGGTGCTTGTTTCAATGAACAGTGGATGTCATACCTGTCAAATACGACACGGATTTCATCCATGTTGGCGTATTTGTCCAGAATGCGTGAGGTGAAATGATCAGCTAGTTGTGAGCAATTCGTGATCCAGTCGGGTTTCCCATTGCCTGAACTTCTGCCATTCCGTCAACAAGTGCAACCCGACAAGAAGTCTGCGTATGATCTATCTGCTTGCTGATGCTGGTTTCGTTTGGATGGACATGTCATACCTTCTCTCTCAGTGTGTGGGCCGCCATCAGGCGCATGTGCTCCATCAAGCACTGCCTTGTTGTTTGTCAAATTCTCAAGAATGGCCCTTAAGTTGCTCTTTGTTTGTCAATGCAGCATGTGTCCATCAGTAGCAAACAGTGATCGTGGCACAACTGAGAGTTCATGTTATCCCACTGCCTCCTCTAAGTTGATGAATGGCCTATATTTTGACACCACAAGCATGCGAGCAAATAGACTTCGGTCTTCTTTCAATTCGACCACCTTCTGTCCAAGTCTGAGTTTCACACGCTTCCCTGCACTTTTCATGGATTTCAGTTGACACTTCTTCATTCGAGCCCACAGGTTGGTCACAATTGTGTTGATGCGGCTGCAGACAAAGTCATCAAACATCTGTTGGCCGAGTGAACTTTGTCTACAAAGCTCTTTGGTGCCTATCTCTCTCTCTCTCCAGCATAACTGCATGTGTAACCATGTTGAACAGTTCTTCACTGTCCTGAATGAATGGGTTGATAAGGCTCTTCAGCATGCGACTGAGATCGGCAACACTCTTCTTACAGCCGAAGCAGAGAGTGCATGATGCCGAACATGGACACGTGAAGACTGCGCAGCCATCACTTTAGCTTCTCCAACAAACCTTGCTAGCTTTGGTGAGTTGAAGAAGAACTTTGTAAGAGCACTTGCATTCAATGTGACCCCTACCACGCCACCTGCTACTTTCATAGAGCGGTTAATATACTCCAGTGCACAATCAGCTCCAACCGCACAGAACGGCACACGTGGGTTATTCACAACCCAGTTGCCCTGGAGGTATTCATTATAGACGTCAACATCAGCCTGCTACAGTAGCTCCACGTCTGATAGGTAGACTGGAAGCATCCGTGCATAGTTGAGCTTGCGAAGTAGTACTTTACAATTGACTTGGTGGCCAGTAGGTGCAGGTTCCAGTCACCTGTTCGGACTGACCTAATGAGCTGGAGCATCTCCATCCGCATGTACTGGCGCATCACAATGAACATTGGTTGTTGGTCATCCTGGCAGTCAAACCGTGTAATTTTCTCCATAACGCCCGGAGACTCAATCACTTGTACCATGCGTGCGTGTGATTGCAGTATCATTTCACCCCTGCCATCCTCACACGCTTGACAGAGATCTCCAGCAGCAGCTGTGAGCCTGTTGGCCAGTTTCGTGTAATGCAGGAAGAAGGCCTTTCGGTACATCACGAAGAGGGCCTGCACTAGTCAAGTCACCAAGATGCCTGCTTGCTTCAGGATAATCTCCATATCATCATGGCATGCTCGTTCTCTCATGACTGTCAGGACTTTTTCGTGGGCAAGAGGGTTTTCAACAAGCACATCCCTAGTCTTTGTTTGACATATTATACATAGGAAATAGTATATGTCGTATCTCACCACTTTTGTGGCTGACATGTTCAGTTCACCCACACTCCAAGATACAGACGTATGGTCTAGGCTTACAGTCATGTATATTATATACAGTAGCAGGTCCACGCGAACTATGTTCATACAAAGTACACACTATTAACACAAGTACCTGTAGCAACATCGCATTATTGTGCGAAAGACATGAGGATTTTGTCTACGACATCCTGCTATGTTCGTCAGCGTGACTGATCAAACCTCGCACCTCCTTCGCAGCAGCGCTCGTTTCCGGTGTCACATACTAAAATGTTTACCCTCCAAATTTTGACCAATCAAAATGATCTGCCACAGTTGACATATCCATTCCACGGAAAGTATTTGCGAACAAAAGCAAAACACAACTTCATTGTTACTAAACATACAACTTAATTTGGTAAACACGACATAATCACAGTGGTGTCTCATCAAATCATGCAACATTACAGCAATTTGTTTTAATAAAACCATTTTTAAATTACAAATTTAAAAAATATAAGACTGGTTACGGAAAGCTATGTAGTCTAGATGTTATAGTGAAAACAATATTTCAGAATAACATAGTGATGGCAGAAGACCGTGCGCAAAGAATGTTATATTTTGTTAACTGGCAGACATTTTTAATTTTACCACGGTAACAGGGGATCTTAGAACAAATGTTCAATATAAGTTTTATTTCCCTTGCACTACTCTATCGAACTGGATAACAAATTATCCATAACAAATAAAAAACCTATGCAGATGCAGTTTCCCCGCGTTTTTTGTTGTGAATCACTCATAAAAATAACTGAACAGATTCCCAGGCTGCCGACAAGCTTTTTGTCATTTCCTGGGGTCCCCTTAAGATACCTAGGGGGTTGGCTTGCTTTCATCACCAAATTCCCACGGGCATCCAATTTATTGCAGATGCCTCCCCAACTATTGTCCAAATACATTCAGTCATTATGGTACCAACATAAAGAAGTTAGCTGAATTAATCACATCAATGTGATAATGGCATGTATTATCAACGTTAGACTGCGAATTTAGGGCATCACCTGTCAGCCTTATATATATATATACACACATTTGTGGAGGGACACCTTTCATTGTGAGACGTGATTAATTTCATCATAAACCAAAGATTTGACAGAAAGTAGCCAGGGTACGGCAAATGGCTGTCATCATATTTGAGGCCTGCCACAATACTTGTGTCATCGCAGCAATAAATATAATCAATCAAAACAATGGCTGATAGTTACCAGATTCCCCCAGTATTAAAAACAATCTGACCTTTGTCGTCCTCCGAATGGTGACCATTGTTGATATAACTTGTTCAAATCTACATGTTGGTCATGGAAAGAGATTCACCTCTCGGTGATGTATTGTTTGTGTCATAGGATCGCACACACAAGATGGTAGAAGAGTTGTTATATTGTATTAATTAGAAATTTACTCAAGTCTTTCAACCTAGTGCTTAACAAACGCTCATTGTGTTTTGTTGTTGGCGTATTTCTGCGATCTGACACTGGATTGAGATGATCTGGTGGCAGAGAAAGAAGGAGGTGATTGCCAACTTTGTGCTCTAGCTAGCAGTGTGGTTTAAAGGTTTTTAGACGGGCAAATTGCCCATATGAAATCCTCGTCTGCCCTTATGTAACAAGCCGCAATGGTTCGGACTGTAAGGAACATTTTACGAAATGGAGGGAAAGCCAGAACGCATTCACAGTGGTGAAAGTATCAGTGATTTGCATTTTAGGAACAAATGAGCAATTTGCTTCCAGTTTAAATATTAAATTTGGAATTATTGTTTTCAAAACATGTTTTGGTGCATGTTTGAGATTAAATGGTTTGTGACTCCAAATGTAACTGCCTAACTGTTATGTCATCCATCTCAAAACTTGCATTCTTTGTGTGGGTCAGTACAATCACCCATAACTTCGCAACAAATTGACTTACAAGGATGACTCTGATATCATATATATAGATATACCGTTTATATAATACTCATAACTCCATGCGTCCATAATATACCTTAAGGTTTGAACTACTGCACTGTGACATAAGTGAGATTTTTGTATAATATTAACTTAATAAATAAAAAACAATGCATGTTTTGCACAAATGACATTGCCGACAGCCCTTGTGGGTTGAACCTTAGAGATTATGTTGCTCTAGTGTTTGTCACCATGACGCGAATCCAGTTGCACCATACATCAATTTAAATGTGCCTAAGCAAAGAGGAGAAGGGAGCTATCCAGTGACATCAATTACGTGATTACAGCTTAAACATTGAAAAGTTACACCGTCATTAACTTTGTTCTTATGAAAAAAGCACTTTTGGAGATTTCCATCCTGTGCTTGAGTACCTTCTACAGATTTCCAATGAAACGCACCACTTGTAATTTGCATAAATAGATATCAGGTAGATATTTTCCATACATCTAATTATTATGTTAGTTTGTCTTCTCCATACTCCATTTGAGTACAAGTAAATCCTTTTGATGTATTTAACGAGGGCAACAAAGTGATGCATAGTCCATCGGAAAATTGATGTAGATGACCTGAGGATACTCGGTGATACTCTGTGAACTATATTGATAGAACAGATATATAATATTTTGCAGTACAATCCTACCTCGTGTTAAGATCGCCTCAACCATCTTGTAGTTATGGTCACCGTAAGACAGACCCAAATTATTTCAGTAATAGAAAAATGTAGGAAAATAGTGTCACTTTGCTGTTCTGGTCACTTTGGCCCAGTGCTGAGGATGACCTCAGTAGTGCGGCACCTCAGTAGCTAAATCCCAAAAATCAACCTGTTCGTACATGTTCAGTCTGTATCTCAACATGAGTGTTGGTGCAATAAGACGCATTCCGTGGTGGGTGGTCTCGTAGCCGTGTGTGTTCCTACATTCACTATGTGAATAACTTGTGCACATTGTAGACAGTCTTTGATCACCAAGCTTTCTCGGTAGTTTCACATTTTTTCAGTTCTCATAACAATTGTGAAACCCTGGTTTTGGACGTTACGCTTTCTTGGATGTTTGTTCCACTTAGCTGCGTAAATCAAACTTGTGTGTTACTGTTTACCACAGAAAAGTACGTTTATGTTTGTGTATTTGTATATAAATATCATCTTGTTATTGTTGATTTGTTTAAAATTACGAGTCGACCATAATACGCACATTTATTTATCACAGTAATAGTTGCATTTGCAATTGGCCGAATTAGAAAATGGCCTGAATAAGGGTGGATAAGAAACCAAAAAATTTGGATTTGTTTACCTATACTGAACTCTTGCATGTGGTCTTAAAAGAGGCTTAATTATAAATTAATTAATTGTTGGTTTCCACCATTCCCGAGTTGAGTGGATCGTGCGTACTTGTTCTCTTCAGGCAGATTGTGGTCGTTGTGGTGTTGATATCTTTGTCTGAGAATAAACAGAGTGTTACTGTGTTATTTTCACAAATTGGTGATTTCTGTTGAGTATAGGAGGTGATGTTGCGAATAAAAGTTTAAGATTTCCTAATGTGGTTTGTGTTATAATATCTTAACCTAGATTTAGGCTAAGTTATAACAATCAACATTTTTAGTACGGTCAATGCCAGAGGAAGATTGTTGTTAGTTTAGTAAACATGACAGTTAAGTTGTGCATCTGCATACATGCACACACACACACACACACACCCCCCCCCCCACACACACACACACAAACAACACTCAGTTATTAAATGGAGCGCCGAAATTGTGCTCAGCCTGTCAGCCACTGACACACAAACACATTTCAGTCTACTAACACTGCCTGTCGCCATTATTTTTTATCGTCTCTCCTTTCACCCATTTCATCAATCATTCTTGTGTCCATTACTTAACTGATCAAACCAATTCTATCACATCTACTGAAGTTTTTGTACTTGGCCCATTAAAGTGATGAAATGTTCCACATTTAGAAGCACGTTTACACCCGCAACGAGTCACTGAGTGATTAAACCATTGGGGATATGGGCCATCACTAGTTAAGTAGGGCTAATCTCGACACTTTCGGATTTCCAACACCTCTCTTCTCTCATCTGGATGACGCCGACTCCATCTGGAACCAGTTCTATGCAATAGACATCAACAACCTTGACAGATCACAGCGGATAGACACCAAGCTGGTTACAGAAAATAAAGAACTTGAACTATGAAACCAGGCTTAAATATATTCGCATACCAAGTCTGGCGCACAGAAGGAGAAGAGGAGACTTGACATGAGTATTTAAGATACTCAATGGCATCGAAGACATCAAGAAAGAGAATGATCACGACAAAGCGCACACGAGGCCATAACAAGAAATTATACCAGGCATCCAGCTGACTTGACATCATCATCACAACGCATCTTGCAAGACTGGAACGCGCTTCCACAGCAAACAGTGGAAGCAGAAGACATCCCCTCCTTAAAAATATACAAAGACTGGAAAATGGACAAGTTTAAATTTGAAAAGTGCAACGAAATTTTAAAACCCAAAATATGTTGCATAAAGACGGGTTTTAGAATACTAAAAAGCGTAACTGTAGAACCCTAAGATCCAGGCAAAATAATGCTACCCTCATTGTAATGCTATACAGAGCAGTAGTAAACTAAGAGATGGTCGCATTTATAAGTCGTCCATGATGTAACACACTACACGCCTGTCTAAGTCGCCAAACATGTAAAGCATTACATCTGAGCAGGTGATGGATTGGTCGTCGCCACGTCTCGCGGGAAAGATTAAATGCCACCTATCGAGTGGAACATGTATTAATGCACATCGACTCTATCGTGGATACATCAGAACTGGACAGCGTTGTTTAAATACACTGGCAACCTTGTCAGTTGAATCCTGTAACTGTTGGCTGTGATTTTGAAGCCATTTTGGATCGTTCCAAATCGCAAGTCCCGCGCTGTATACTGGTGGGATGAGTGGGGGCATAGACCGATCCAGACCATTGGAATTTTGCGTACCCGTAGACCTTTTTTGAATGCCCACGGGCCCCCAGACGCTTGAAATGTGCCCCCGTTCAGGTTACAAAAAAATACCTCGATTTGGCGGGGAACTTTTTCAATAGCACCCCCCCCCCCTACAAACACACACCCTCTTCCGATATCACCAGTTGAGCCGAGAAACATTCTGTACACCATTTGGTTCTGCCGCCAGTGCAGGTTTTTGTCCCCCCCCCCACAGACTACCCTCTCTGATTCCTCACCTTGGGGGTTTCAGTCAACGCGAAAAGCAATAGATTTTTATGAACTTTGCAAACATATAAAAGTCTGAGACTACTCCTAACATTATTACAAGAACTACAAACACCACAATATTTTTGCGTTATATCGAATCTCAGACTGCACAGAGAACCTTACACTACAACCTCCCCGCGCTCCAGCCACCCTCGTCTAATTAGCATGTATGCTTATTCTAACACCAATACAATTTAGCTGTGAAGCACTCAACCAACCCTCAATTACTACACAAAAGCTATTTGTATCCATGTGTACATGTTTACAGCTGCAATTGTCAGACTGTGACACGGTGCAATAAAAGAAAAATGTACATATCCATTGAGCTACTACGATGCAGCAGCTCCATGAATAAGTATACACACACGGACGCACGCACGCACGCACACACACACACACACACACATACCTATGGTAAGTGTATGGATTAAAAAATATAATTGGACACACATTTATCTAAGTCTACATTTTAACTACCTAATATCTTTGCTAAGACCTCTTTGAACTCACACTTCGTCTCGATAGTAGACCTAGACGATTAGTTTACTCTCTAACTACGAACGACTTTGTTGAACACACATTTCTCTACAGACGTAGATAGTCTGCTCTCGAATTATCACGGGAGACATCGAGGGTCTGTAGACGGGGTCTTTGGCCTCGAGTCCAACACCTGCCCAGCGACAACGAGTGACGCTTGTCTGTTTCCAGAGAGTGACACTACTCCGACGCCTCGTCACAGTTGTTGACGCGCGTGCCACGCACCCAACGTGGAAGCCTCGTGGTTTCTTAAGACTGGGGAAGGATAAACTCCTCAAGGAAGGTGATGGGCCGACCATCTAGGAACTACCACCGATATGTGGCCTGAGTACGAGAGGTATGCGTGCAAACACGCACGAACACACCCACACACGCACACACAAACACACGCACGCACACATATACAACACGTGCGCACGCACACATACATGCAAGTATGCAGCTAGTAGACTGAAAACAGTCAAGACCAGTGACAGCCATTTCGCTATCGTTCTTATAAGCTCACAAGCCCGATTTTGTTGTTTAAAATCGATTTCGCTTTTTCACAGTGATCTCGTATAACGAAAACTGTCTACACCATGACGCACCGCCGGGACACGCTAGCCGAGCAAATAGTATCCCTGTCATACGGCGGCAGCTTTTCCTGTTTGAAAAAGATCCTTAAAAACAACAACGGATTATGTTTAATGGTGGATTATGCTGAGCTCATTGTCATATATTGAAACGATGCTCTGGTGTGTGAGCACCTGATATGGGAAGCACCGTAGCTGATTGTGTAAAAAAGGAGATTACGGTCGTAGTCTACAAAGCCTTCTGTCACTGCATGCTCTCTGCTGCGGGAATGGTGCCTGTTTGCACACGCGTGGCGTGGTTGATTTTTGGAGGGGTCTTTTTCGACCAACGATTGCATGCCCCCGAAATACCTCCAACTGCACCCCCTTTGAGACATCCAACTGTACCCCCTTCCTTGAAGCTCCCACAAACTTCTACGTGCACCCCAATTTGAGATATCCAACTGCATCCCCGATGCTCCAGAAAAACTGCATCTCAACTTGACGCTCTCAGTAAACCTTCGGGTATGACCCTTGAAACCTCAATGGAATTATTTTTCCTCAAGCGGAACTATTTTTCCTCAGAAGGGGTGCGCACGTATCCATGACACCTACGGACAAGTAGTGATAATTTCGTTGCCACCTTAAAGACACAAAATTCTATCAGCATTGCCTTCGGAAGATGTTTCGCATCCAGTGCATTGTAAGACCACCACTCCAACGCCAGCATCAAAGCAATGATTGACCAGAGTCAATTCCACTGACCACTGGAATTGAGCGTGGTAGACAATCAAGGTCGTACAGAGAAAGATGAATCCGTATTGTTGTATAGGTCTGAAACATGGAGAATGACAAAATAAAAACTAACTAAAATCCAGACTTTCATTAACCGATGTCTGCGAAGAATTCTACGCATCAAATGGCAAGACAAAATCAGAAACGAGGAGTCATGGGAAAAGACTAGCCAAGAACCCGTCGCCAAGCAGATCCTGAGGAGAAAGTGGGGTTGGAATGGACACACACTGAGAAAGCCAACAACAAAGATCACAAGACAGTCGGGGAAGCAGTATCCGACTCCCGACTCCCCGACAAGTCGTCTCCAAGCTGAGCCATGATCAAATAACCCGGGACGTGTTGCGGAAGCGCATTGTCTTCAAATGACAACCTTCCCCGACAACGCCTGTTACGTAAAAATACCAACCGCCTACCGTCCAATTTGGCGCCGTTCGATCCACTTTGTAACGGCCTACTCAATCTCCAAGCAGAGGTTCGCTTCCGGTCGCGAGCTCCATCCACGAGATTTTGACGCGGGTGCGGCCTACTCCGTGTGAAAGTGTCAGGGACGAAAAGAGCGGAACGAGGAGCTGAAAGCCTCACTTCCATCTGTATTCCAGTACCTCCTGCCCCGACTGCCCTGAGATATACAGATCATGAATCGGGTTTCTGATTGGCCCGTAGCATGCTGCAGATGTTATCTTTATTTCCAAAGATCGCCAATAATAAGTATGCCGTACATAGGACTCATAATATCACATGACCTAAGACGGAATAACCACTGCTCCAAAATAATTACCAAAGCACGCTTGGATTCCAAAGTAGAACACTATCACCATGCTCACGAATGTCAAAGAAATAGCTTGTCCGCCCACAAACTGAGTATGCCAGTGAAGTTTGGAACCCCAACACAGCAACCGATATAAACCGCATATAGCAAATCCAAAGAAATGCTGCAAGATTCGTCTTCTCCAACTACCGGAAAGAAACACATATTAGACCTCTCAAAAACGAACTGAACTAGGACTCGCTCCACACACGTCGCCTCATTCAACAAGTACCAATGCTCTACAAAATCCATTATCATCAGTAATTAATGTAATTAATGTTGTCTATTTTTTATTATTTTACTATTACCACAAGGTATTAAACAAAAGAAGGAATAAATGGACCATTTCCCCAAGCGCACGCACGCACACGAACGCACGCACACGAACGCACGCACGCACACGCGCACACACACACACACACACCCACACACGATACACACTTGTAATAATACCATTGGAGTTACTTGTTGTACGTCATTACAGTACCGGTAAAATAAAGACGTAAATACGTCTTAGTTCATCTTTAATTTAAATCAGTTTCCACTGTTCTACTACTATGAGATTTTTATTGAAGTGCGAGAAAATGCAGCAACAATCGGATATCACCCAATGCCTTCCCATCAAAGTAATTGAGTAATGTTTTTTAATGGCCTGCAAACACACACACACACACACACACGCACGCACGCACACACACACACACACAAACACACACACACGCAAATAATATGTTTCCAGACAAAAGATTTGTTTATAAGTAACGTAACTTAGCACGGAACTCTCCTGGGTCATTTTGCCGTAACACCGGGATTTTGTGCATAATAAGAATTGCATTTTGACCACCTTGTTTCTCGCGTATTCTTCGTCAGTTTTATAGGTTAGTATTGTTTCCGACTAATTCAGTTGGCAACAGTGACATATCAGATTTAAATTTGTGTTGCTGTTGAACATTTATCGCCGCCGCCTCGGTGTAACTTCAGGTTATTTAAACTGTACGGGGACACATGTCCAAGGGTCTATGACGGCACGGTCACATGGGCCCATTCCATTCAAAAAGGTCTTGCACACAAATCCCAAAGATATAGGGGGCACGTACCCCAAGCTCCCCATGACCCGAATATGAAGAGTATTTTCATATAGTATGTGGCCCGATGCCTTCTATTGAGAAACAGCTATTCTCTTTGTGTAATATTTTATTCCTACTTGAATAACCTAAAAGGTATCGATGTGCTAATGGTGTCATATTATATATCCGATACGCACTTAAATGTATGGTAGTGAGTCACCATATAAATTATATTAGGAAACTATGTTGTATACAAAGCGGCTCATTGATTTCGTCGCGTTACATGTGTCGTCACAATCCGCTATGATTACTGTATATTATACAGCACCACTATAGACAACCACAAACAACATTCCTTGAGAAGATTGATTTGGGGATATATGGGATCCTTTGTTTCCATTTAAATAATATATATTGTAATATAAATACAAGTTTACATATAACCACACCTACCGCTCACGCACACACTCTCACACAATATATATATAAACAAACTTGTGGCACTAACATATTCGTGGTTAAAACATACAAGAACTGTAAAAGCGGCCAAAAGAAAAAGGGTTTCAGTTGCAAATGGTATATATTTTAGCATTTTTTAATATCACCCAAATCGCATCAATTATTTATTCAGTCACCTCATTTCATCAGAATAATCACTTAGCTGTGATGCGTCATATAAAATGAAAAATATTAAAGTAATCGTTGAAGTTTCTTACCTATCACAATTAAAAATAACGAAATTTGCAAACAAATCAAGTAGAAACGTTGCAATTTGTTATTGAGCCATCCGAACTTTGTTATGTTTCATCAGAATAATCATCAGGCTATATCCCTTTTTACACAATTAAAAATATTGAGATTATCGTTGAAATTGTTGAGCAATTATAACGGTTTGGCTCAGCCGACGAACTGCTTCAAGTACATTTCTCGAACAATGTAAATAGCGCGCGCTGGACCGTCTTGTGTTGATATACGGTCTTTGTATGGGACACAATCAACGTCTCGGTGTCTGTGACGTCACTGTAGTAATTACGTCACGCTTCCCACGAAGAAGAGTCATCACCAAGCGACTTCATGTCGAGCACTGCTGCTGGCAATATCTCCACCACGTTCACCAAACGCTATTATTTCATTATTATTGTTGTTGTTATTAATATTATTAAAGCCGTCTTCAAAAAGCGAGCGATTTTAGGGACGCGCACCTCTCATGTCCATCAAATTCGACCCTTAATGTTGACAATATTGGAACAAAAATTTGTTTCATCCAGTCGTAGAAACTCGTGTTCATTTTCGCAAAGTGTTTGATATCAAAGGTATTGATCGTCGGTGGTTCACACCGATATTGCATTGTCTAAGCCTATCGTACGGGGTAAATCTATTGTAGTATAAAGTACACTTATAGTCTAGATGTAAGAGGCAAGATATATAACATATTCTCGTTGATGCTTGTAAAGAGTTTGTTTTATGTTACTCTGAACCACATTTAAACAACAAATAAATCGCACTATTTAAACGCCACAAAAAAAAAAACATCTAAACAAAATAGCGACGCTGCCTATTCTTCTGCACACACGCACGCACGCACGCACACACACTTCAATTTAAATCGTGAGCGGTCAGAAGATTCTTGCTGTTACCCGATTTGTGCAACGAAGCGTATTTGGAATTTAACGACACCACTCCAGTTCCACATTTCCCCGTGACAGCCAACGGACACCGGCAAGGGCGAGTTGCAACTCTTGATCTGCTTCGAACTCTTGACATAAGAAGCAGGAGAGCAGGGTATTGGTGACGCTAGAGCTGGTGGTAATTATGTTCCTCATTGACAACATCGTCAAGATAATCTGTTTGGTAAGACATGATTTGTTATACTACGAGGACGACCATGCAGTGATGTATCATTGAATTAAGATTAAGCTCATCCACTCAGGCCTAAAAACTCGAGAGGTTGTCATATATGACCGGTGCCTCGTTAGATTTCAAACTACTGTACCTCGATTTTAAAACACTTGGAGACATCCCCGAAAACATAATATCTCTTGGTAGTGAATCCAGAAGGTGGGACAACACTGTGGAACACATCTGTAAGTCAACACTGAGTCGATGCGAATCAACACTGAATCAACACTGTGAGTCAACACTGTATCAACATTGAGTCGACACTGTGAGGTAACACCGTGAATTAGCACAGTGCGTCAACATTGAGTCAATCTTGTGAGTCAATACTGTTGTTCAACAATATGGTTCAACACTGTGGTTCAACACTATGGTTCAACACTGTGGTTCAACACTGTGGTTCAACACTTGGTTCAACATTGTGGTTCAACACTGTGTTTCAACACTAGTTCAACACTGGTTCAACACTTTGGTTCAACAATGTGGTTCAACACTGTGGTTCAACAATGTGGTTCAACACTGTGGTTCAACACTGTGGTTCAACACTGTGGTTCAATACTGAACCATTTGGAGCTACATTTGAAATAAAAACCAGAAGCCAATGTAACCTACTTGGATAAAAACATCACGAGTATAGGGCCGGTTGGCCTATACGTACAGCCAGGCAACAAGCTGCATACGACATTAATGATCGGAACGAGTATGGGTCTACCTATGGCCAATCACTTTAAACTATTCAACATGTTGCTTATCTTGGAAGTGTTATCTCCGACAAGGCAAAATTAGACCTTGAGCTGGAGAAGTGCACATCGTCCACAGGAGCGGATCCAGAGAGGGTAGTCTATAGGGGGCCCAAAACCTCCAATTGCACTCCTTGTGGCTCCTTAAAAACCTCAACTGACGGCAGAATCAAATTCACATTCGGTGGTCTGAGCAACACTTTCAGCACGACTCCCCTGTTGTTCTTGCAACTGTCACTGGTAGAGACTGTCATCACTACGGCATTACCTTACACCTGAAGAAGCGAAAAGCGCTATCAACGCATTCGATCGCCACCGGTCGAGTGGACTATTGCAACTCTCTCTCTTCCTCAACTTATATACTTCCATCTCAGACAGCTCGCTTGCAGCGAGTACAGAACAATGCTGCCAGATTAATGATACGTACCACTATAGACATGGGCAGATCACACCTGGTGCGAAGAGGATTGCATTGGTTGCCGGTAGCGAGTCTATAATTTTCAAGGTGTTGGTGTTGCAGTACATATGTCTCCATGGTTCTTATCTGGTGGAACTTGCGCAGCCACGAATGAATAAATGAATTAAATTAAATTGATTAGACCAAGTATAATTTGTGCGCAGCAGCAGTCGAGTGGACATGTATGCCGTTGTATGGGCAGCCAGTACCCGGCCAATAGAGTTAGGCCGCTTAGTTGATTATAACATCTCAGATTTCTGATTTTGTTCAGTATACACCAGAGCAGAATATATGAAACGTAGATGAAGGTCGCCCACTATTTACATTGCTACAACAGAGCCTCCTCGAATAAGCAACGAAATGTGTAGTTAAACTTCATGTTCGAACCTGGGA
>CM034539.1:44804593-44941939 GCA_020002185.1 Paraescarpia echinospica | reverse complement strand
TACCTCCTGCCCCGACTGCCCTGAGATATACAGATCATGAATCGGGTTTCTGATTGGCCCGTAGCATGCTGCAGATGTTATCTTTATTTCCAAAGATCGCCAATAATAAGTATGCCGTACATAGGACTCATAATATCACATGACCTAAGACGGAATAACCACTGCTCCAAAATAATTACCAAAGCACGCTTGGATTCCAAAGTAGAACACTATCACCATGCTCACGAATGTCAAAGAAATAGCTTGTCCGCCCACAAACTGAGTATGCCAGTGAAGTTTGGAACCCCAACACAGCAACCGATATAAACCGCATATAGCAAATCCAAAGAAATGCTGCAAGATTCGTCTTCTCCAACTACCGGAAAGAAACACATATTAGACCTCTCAAAAACGAACTGAACTAGGACTCGCTCCACACACGTCGCCTCATTCAACAAGTACCAATGCTCTACAAAATCCATTATCATCAGTAATTAATGTAATTAATGTTGTCTATTTTTTATTATTTTACTATTACCACAAGGTATTAAACAAAAGAAGGAATAAATGGACCATTTCCCCAAGCGCACGCACGCACACGAACGCACGCACACGAACGCACGCACGCACACGCGCACACACACACACACACACCCACACACGATACACACTTGTAATAATACCATTGGAGTTACTTGTTGTACGTCATTACAGTACCGGTAAAATAAAGACGTAAATACGTCTTAGTTCATCTTTAATTTAAATCAGTTTCCACTGTTCTACTACTATGAGATTTTTATTGAAGTGCGAGAAAATGCAGCAACAATCGGATATCACCCAATGCCTTCCCATCAAAGTAATTGAGTAATGTTTTTTAATGGCCTGCAAACACACACACACACACACACACGCACGCACGCACACACACACACACACAAACACACACACACGCAAATAATATGTTTCCAGACAAAAGATTTGTTTATAAGTAACGTAACTTAGCACGGAACTCTCCTGGGTCATTTTGCCGTAACACCGGGATTTTGTGCATAATAAGAATTGCATTTTGACCACCTTGTTTCTCGCGTATTCTTCGTCAGTTTTATAGGTTAGTATTGTTTCCGACTAATTCAGTTGGCAACAGTGACATATCAGATTTAAATTTGTGTTGCTGTTGAACATTTATCGCCGCCGCCTCGGTGTAACTTCAGGTTATTTAAACTGTACGGGGACACATGTCCAAGGGTCTATGACGGCACGGTCACATGGGCCCATTCCATTCAAAAAGGTCTTGCACACAAATCCCAAAGATATAGGGGGCACGTACCCCAAGCTCCCCATGACCCGAATATGAAGAGTATTTTCATATAGTATGTGGCCCGATGCCTTCTATTGAGAAACAGCTATTCTCTTTGTGTAATATTTTATTCCTACTTGAATAACCTAAAAGGTATCGATGTGCTAATGGTGTCATATTATATATCCGATACGCACTTAAATGTATGGTAGTGAGTCACCATATAAATTATATAAGGAAACTATGTTGTATACAAAGCGGCTCATTGATTTCGTCGCGTTACATGTGTCGTCACAATCCGCTATGATTACTGTATATTATACAGCACCACTATAGACAACCACAAACAACATTCCTTGAGAAGATTGATTTGGGGATATATGGGATCCTTTGTTTCCATTTAAATAATATATATTGTAATATAAATACAAGTTTACATATAACCACACCTACCGCTCACGCACACACTCTCACACAATATATATATAAACAAACTTGTGGCACTAACATATTCGTGGTTAAAACATACAAGAACTGTAAAAGCGGCCAAAAGAAAAAGGGTTTCAGTTGCAAATGGTATATATTTTAGCATTTTTTAATATCACCCAAATCGCATCAATTATTTATTCAGTCACCTCATTTCATCAGAATAATCACTTAGCTGTGATGCGTCATATAAAATGAAAAATATTAAAGTAATCGTTGAAGTTTCTTACCTATCACAATTAAAAATAACGAAATTTGCAAACAAATCAAGTAGAAACGTTGCAATTTGTTATTGAGCCATCCGAACTTTGTTATGTTTCATCAGAATAATCATCAGGCTATATCCCTTTTTACACAATTAAAAATATTGAGATTATCGTTGAAATTGTTGAGCAATTATAACGGTTTGGCTCAGCCGACGAACTGCTTCAAGTACATTTCTCGAACAATGTAAATAGCGCGCGCTGGACCGTCTTGTGTTGATATACGGTCTTTGTATGGGACACAATCAACGTCTCGGTGTCTGTGACGTCACTGTAGTAATTACGTCACGCTTCCCACGAAGAAGAGTCATCACCAAGCGACTTCATGTCGAGCACTGCTGCTGGCAATATCTCCACCACGTTCACCAAACGCTATTATTTCATTATTATTGTTGTTGTTATTAATATTATTAAAGCCGTCTTCAAAAAGCGAGCGATTTTAGGGACGCGCACCTCTCATGTCCATCAAATTCGACCCTTAATGTTGACAATATTGGAACAAAAATTTGTTTCATCCAGTCGTAGAAACTCGTGTTCATTTTCGCAAAGTGTTTGATATCAAAGGTATTGATCGTCGGTGGTTCACACCGATATTGCATTGTCTAAGCCTATCGTACGGGGTAAATCTATTGTAGTATAAAGTACACTTATAGTCTAGATGTAAGAGGCAAGATATATAACATATTCTCGTTGATGCTTGTAAAGAGTTTGTTTTATGTTACTCTGAACCACATTTAAACAACAAATAAATCGCACTATTTAAACGCCACAAAAAAAAAAACATCTAAACAAAATAGCGACGCTGCCTATTCTTCTGCACACACGCACGCACGCACGCACACACACTTCAATTTAAATCGTGAGCGGTCAGAAGATTCTTGCTGTTACCCGATTTGTGCAACGAAGCGTATTTGGAATTTAACGACACCACTCCAGTTCCACATTTCCCCGTGACAGCCAACGGACACCGGCAAGGGCGAGTTGCAACTCTTGATCTGCTTCGAACTCTTGACATAAGAAGCAGGAGAGCAGGGTATTGGTGACGCTAGAGCTGGTGGTAATTATGTTCCTCATTGACAACATCGTCAAGATAATCTGTTTGGTAAGACATGATTTGTTATACTACGAGGACGACCATGCAGTGATGTATCATTGAATTAAGATTAAGCTCATCCACTCAGGCCTAAAAACTCGAGAGGTTGTCATATATGACCGGTGCCTCGTTAGATTTCAAACTACTGTACCTCGATTTTAAAACACTTGGAGACATCCCCGAAAACATAATATCTCTTGGTAGTGAATCCAGAAGGTGGGACAACACTGTGGAACACATCTGTAAGTCAACACTGAGTCGATGCGAATCAACACTGAATCAACACTGTGAGTCAACACTGTATCAACATTGAGTCGACACTGTGAGGTAACACCGTGAATTAGCACAGTGCGTCAACATTGAGTCAATCTTGTGAGTCAATACTGTTGTTCAACAATATGGTTCAACACTGTGGTTCAACACTATGGTTCAACACTGTGGTTCAACACTGTGGTTCAACACTTGGTTCAACATTGTGGTTCAACACTGTGTTTCAACACTAGTTCAACACTGGTTCAACACTTTGGTTCAACAATGTGGTTCAACACTGTGGTTCAACAATGTGGTTCAACACTGTGGTTCAACACTGTGGTTCAACACTGTGGTTCAATACTGAACCATTTGGAGCTACATTTGAAATAAAAACCAGAAGCCAATGTAACCTACTTGGATAAAAACATCACGAGTATAGGGCCGGTTGGCCTATACGTACAGCCAGGCAACAAGCTGCATACGACATTAATGATCGGAACGAGTATGGGTCTACCTATGGCCAATCACTTTAAACTATTCAACATGTTGCTTATCTTGGAAGTGTTATCTCCGACAAGGCAAAATTAGACCTTGAGCTGGAGAAGTGCACATCGTCCACAGGAGCGGATCCAGAGAGGGTAGTCTATAGGGGGCCCAAAACCTCCAATTGCACTCCTTGTGGCTCCTTAAAAACCTCAACTGACGGCAGAATCAAATTCACATTCGGTGGTCTGAGCAACACTTTCAGCACGACTCCCCTGTTGTTCTTGCAACTGTCACTGGTAGAGACTGTCATCACTACGGCATTACCTTACACCTGAAGAAGCGAAAAGCGCTATCAACGCATTCGATCGCCACCGGTCGAGTGGACTATTGCAACTCTCTCTCTTCCTCAACTTATATACTTCCATCTCAGACAGCTCGCTTGCAGCGAGTACAGAACAATGCTGCCAGATTAATGATACGTACCACTATAGACATGGGCAGATCACACCTGGTGCGAAGAGGATTGCATTGGTTGCCGGTAGCGAGTCTATAATTTTCAAGGTGTTGGTGTTGCAGTACATATGTCTCCATGGTTCTTATCTGGTGGAACTTGCGCAGCCACGAATGAATAAATGAATTAAATTAAATTGATTAGACCAAGTATAATTTGTGCGCAGCAGCAGTCGAGTGGACATGTATGCCGTTGTATGGGCAGCCAGTACCCGGCCAATAGAGTTAGGCCGCTTAGTTGATTATAACATCTCAGATTTCTGATTTTGTTCAGTATACACCAGAGCAGAATATATGAAACGTAGATGAAGGTCGCCCACTATTTACATTGCTACAACAGTGCCTCCTCGAATAAGCAACGAAATGTGTAGTTAAACTTCATGTTCGAACCTGGGAATGAACAGAGGGTTCCGTGGATCGCCCAAGATGAAACGGATGCAGAAAATTTGAGGTATCTCCAAGTGAATCTATCTTGACATTGGTACAACTTTTAGTTGTGATCTGAACAATTATTTCCCGCCAATGGACACTACGGGTGATTACTTTGCCAGCAGCCTGTAACGATCGGCACTGGACCGTGGAGATTGTCTTGTGATTGTGACTGGTGACTGTGTTAGCCATTACACGGTTGCTTGCCTGCTCACTGGACTGTATCGTTGCTACCGATGATTAATTGCTAACTTAACGGCCAGGTGTTCGTCGCGATGCCAAGGAAGAATGAAAAGAGTGCTGTTATAGCAGATCAAACACCCGAAGTCAATGCTGCTAATACGCTTAACACCGACGTAAAACAGCTCGTTCAAGACAGCGTAAGAACTGCCATCACAGAGCTGCTGGATACGGATGGGGATTTCATGAAATCAACTGTTTCTTCAGTCAGTAATGCTCTATCTCGCTTCATAGCGGACAACGAAGAGTTAATGAACAACCTGATCCAGAAGATAATTAAATCACCGGAGTTGGACAGTGTCAAACAAGACGTATACGCCGCCTGCCAAATGGACATAAAACGTGTGTCGGACAACGCAGCTTCCCTGCAAGAGAGGATCGCAGATCTCGAAACGGCAAAACAATCAATTACCGACGAGATTGACCAAATGGAACAATACAGCAGACGCAACTGCCTCCTCATACACGGAGTGTCGGAGAACGATACTGACACGTTGAAAGCGGCTATAGATGTGTTCAACACAAAACTCGGCCTCGACGTGAACCGTGACGTCATAGACCGCAGCCACCGACTCGGGCAGAAAACAGACACCAGCCGTAAACCTAGACCAATCATTGTCAAACTCAAAGACTATAACGTCCGCAATGACATTTTCATGGCAAAAAGGAGACTGAAAGGGTCCCGGATTGTCGTTACCGAAAACCTAACAAAGAGAAGATCGGAGTTGCTAAGGAAGTGCCGGGAAATGAGGGATGTCAAAGCGACATGGACAATTGATGGTCGTGTAGTGTGCCTCCTGGTAAACGGAAGGAAGGTCACCTTAACAACTGAACAACACCTGCGACAACTTCAGCGTCGTTAGGGAGATCGTGACTAACATGGTCAGTATACCGTATGGTCCTTGGCTTTTCATGGCCAGACACCAATGTGACTAACATGCCTAGTCACCTGCTTTGTGTTTTTTCCTTACTTGTTCTTTTCCTTATTATCCTTCTCACCCTTCACTTGTGTTTAATCAAAGTAACGTTTAATTGTAAATTGCTTTTGAATGTCATTATTACAAAACCAAACGTGACCTTTTTTAACGATTTTATTAACGCTATGTCTAAACTCGTTTTAGCTATGTTAACGTTATTGCATAGGCTCACTTACAAAATGTTATCAAAGGACTTTATAGTACCAATTATGTTTTCTATAAAGCATTTAATGTTTTTTATATATGCTGTTTTGCTAACATTTACTCTTGAGCGAACTGCTCCACATGAAATGACGTTTTATTTAAATAGTGCAATTTCATATCATTTACATTTTAGTCTACAGTTATATGGTGTGCATCGATGTGTATTGATATAGGTCAATATTCACGTTGTTTTCATTTTTTGGGGAGGGCAATGCTTATACATTTTCTTTTCACTACGTTTAGTGTTAGATATTTTACATTTTTATTTTTTTGGGACAGTGCACTATGTATAGTATTTCCTCAAACATTAGTGTCTACGTAATAATCATGTTGTGTTTTGTTGCTTAATAATCATGTTGTGTTTTGTTCGATATACTTATTTGCTTATTCTCACTCTGCGTTCATGTTGTGGCAGTACATATGCTGTAATTTACTTTTACTCTTCTTGCGCTGATGCAATAAGTACATTGTGTTATATATACATGCGGAATATTCTCTTTTATAAAATGTATTTGTATAATGCTCAGGGTATAGCTTGTGCAGCTCTTTCACTACGTCTAGTCTATGTTTATATGATGTGTCATGTAAACACAGAGCACTATTGTTTATTCAATTTTCTAATATGATTGATAACAATTATTTCTTAGCGCAATTTGGTGGTCTAGAGAAAAATTCTCTCTATCACATATTAAAAACGGATGAAATGAATGAAGATGGGGATGTTGAACCATTTCAACATTCACCATACTTCGACGATGATAATTTAATAAACCATTTAACGAACAAACAAAGCAAATTTATCGTGCTAAGCCTAAACTGACAGAGTTTAAATGCAAAAATTGACGAAATTAAAATAAAGCTAGAATCATTCAGAAGTAGTGGCTGTGAGATCAATGCTCTATGTTTACAGGAAACATGGCTCGATGAAGAGGCTGACACTTCTTTATTTCAAATAGATGGATATACATTAATATGCCAAAGCAAAATCTGTAGTGCACATGCCGGCTTGGCAATCTACCTCAGCAACAAATACAATTACAAATCTGTAAATATCCGTGCAAATACAGACACTTGGGAAGGTCAGTTTATTGAAATAACATGTTGTGCCATGAAGAAAAAATTATTCTTGGAAATATATATAGACCACCAAGAGATATTATCGAAAACTACCGTATATTTACAAAAGAGTTTGCAACAAATTTAGTTGATTTACAAAAATCTAAAAGTGAAATAGTAATTGCAGGAGATTACAATATTGACTTGCTTAAAATCAACCAAAAACCCATAATATGTGACTATTTTGACACAATCGTTTCACATGGTTTCTTCCCTAAAATTACTATGCCAACACGACTTTCAGAATATCATGGAACACTCATTAATAATTTTTTATGCAATTTGTCAAAAGGATTCTTCAAATCCTCAGCTGGTATTTTAGTGAGCAATATTTCTGATCACTTTCCGTACTTTCTAAGTCTGGATTATGTTGAAACCACTAGTGCAATACCAAGGTTTATACGAATAAAACAACAAAGTCCTGACTCGCTCAATAAATTTAAAATTAAAATAATAAACTCAAATATTTATAATAAACTCAACACAGATATTCACGCGGATCCAAATGAAAACTACAATATCCTCGATGAAATTGTTACTGCAGCTATGGATAAATTTATACCTATTAAAATAATTAAATTTAACAAGTATAAACATAAGAAAACTCCTTGGATTACCAATGGCATTATTGTGTCGATAAAATTTAGAAACAAATTGTATTCGAGAATGAAAACGACTCAAGTAAATACAGAGCATTATCATGAACTTAAAACTGACTTACATACTTATAATAAAATTCTTAAGAGTAATATTAGATTAGCTAAGCAAATGCATTACCAATCCAGTTTTGAAAAGCATAAGCATAGTGTTAAAAAGATGTGGTTTAATTAAAGAAATTGTTCAAAAAAGTCAAAAGAAAGACCAATTTCCAGATTTGTTCAAGGTCGATGGGGAAATGATTAGTGACAAATGCATCATTTGAAACAAATTTAACACGTTTTTTACTAATGCTGGTCCTACTCTAGCCTCTAAAACAACTACTAGTGGAGGTAAATCATACAAAGATTACCTGAAAACCCCGATATCTCACACCTTCAGATTTAATCCGATTGACATGGAAACTACTGTTAATATAATTAATCGTTTACCTCCAAAATCAACTCGTGGAAAAGACGGTATTTCAACACAATTACAGAAATTAATAAAAAAATGATATCAGCAAAGCAGTCACTCTAATTATTAATCCATCAATAATAACTGGTATATTTCCAGACAAATTAAAAATTGCAAAGGTCATACCCCTTTTAAAAAAAGGTGATGTTTCTGACTTTAACAATTATCGTCCTATTTCTATCCTGCCAGTGATTTCAAATGTTTTTGAAAGGGTTGTGTTTGATCAAATCCACGATTACTTCCATTCTAAAGTGTTATACTACAATAGCCAATATATGGGTTCAGAAAGAAACAATCTACTGAGCTTGCTACACTAGAAATCATAGACAGAATTATACAAGAACTTGATAAATCGGTTACACCAATAAATATATACCTTGATTTATCAAAAGCATTTGACACAATTGATCACAATATATTGGTACAAAAGTTAAATTACTATGGAATAAATGACGCTCTGGACCTTTGTAAGAGTTATTTACAAAATCGCAAGCAGTATGTAGAAATTTAAAATGTTAAGTCTAAGGAAATAGTCATCAACACTGGTGTCCCTCAAGGTTCAATTTTAGGGCCGCTCTTATTTATTATATTATATAAATGATATAGCACTTTCTAGTGACCTTTTCAAATTCATAACATATGCTGACGACACCACCCTCACTAGTACACTAAAAACATTTAATGATTCAGAAGGCCAAATGCGAAGTGAAAATATTAACAAAGAACTAACAAAGATTAGTAATTGGTTAAAAGCTAATAAATTGTCACTAAATGCCAACCAGACTAAATTCATGATTTTTCATATGCCTCAAAAGAAAATAGAATACCCTGTGTTACAAATAGATGGGGCACACATCGAATGTGTAAACGATTTCAATTTTTTAGGCATCACAATAAATAACCATTTAAACTGGCAGAGTCATACAAACAAAATAGCAAATAAAATCTGTAAAACAAAAGGCATACTAAATAAACTTAATTTTTTTACCACCTAATACATTATATATTATGTACAATGCTCTTATTCTCCCTCATATTAATTATGGCTTACTTTTATGGGGTCACCAGGCACATCGAATTTTCAAATTACAGAAAAAAGCAATACGAATAATATCCTTAAGTAAATATAATGCTCACACAAGTCCTATTTTTAAAAGACTTCAGTTGCTAAAGTTGGATGACATTTATAAAATCCAACAATTAAAATTTTACTCTAAATTAATTAATAATCTTTTACCCTACTACTTCAATGTATTTCCAAACACACACATCTATAATATTCATCAGCACTGCACACGTGAAAGAAATAATCTGTATATGTCCAGATTCGAACATGAATTTGCCAAAAAATGCATTAGACATAACAGAGTTGAGACAGTTAACAATACACCAAGTATTTTCATTAATAAAATTTACACCCACAGTCTGTATGGTTTTTCAACATACACAAAAAAATGTTTTATATTAAATTATGAATCCTGTCGTCGTATTCATAATTGCTTTATATGTAATTCGTAATACGTATTGAAATGTATTCCTAAGTATCCATGTGTACGTCAATTTGTACAAGAGTACATTTAATCAGTCCTTGTATTATGTATGTATGTTGATACACTGAGTAATTATCAACTGTAAAACAAGGCATATGCTATTCTGATTTATGACATGTAAATTTTGATGTTGATTATATTTATAGGGTGGCTCCTGTGCTAGCGATATTGTATATCTTAATGGGAGTTTCCCGACCTTATCTAGTACTCATGTTATTCATCGTGTATATATCGTATTTATAGGTCAAATAAACTGATTCTGAGTTCTGAGTTCTTTCAGATCTTGACATCGGCAGACGGGGGTAGGAGGGATGCTGTTGAAATTGTTTTGCCGCCGCGCCGCCGTAACTTCAACTCTTCTTCAGCTTCTCCGCTGTCTCAGCTGGCTCGACTGACGACATCGGAAGACAGGGGCAGGAGGGGGTAACTTCAACTTATTGTAACCTAAAAAGGGACACATTCCAAAGGTCTAGGGGAGGCACGTAACGGGGGCCCATTCAAAAAGGTCTGGAGGCACGCCAAATTACAAAGGTCTGTGGGGGGCACGTGCCCCCGAGGCCCCCCTCGATCCGCCTATGGTCAGGGTATTGTTATGTTCAGATGGCTTCGCTAGCGTTCGTGGACAATTCATCATGTGGCATTTTGAGAGAAATTATCGCAGAATAATAGTAGGACTACTGACTATGGTACTCTACTTAGAGTAGTCGAATCCTGGACAATGTGCCGAAAGTGTGTTAGGAATCTACATAGCTTACATCATATGCGGCATCTTACACCGACAGGGGGCACTGGCGCGGGAACAAAATTAGTGCTAGTATTGGGGGAGCTGAGAACCGGAGCTTTAGCACCACTCCGCTACGTTGTGGATGATGACATCGGAAGACGGAGGGGGTGATTTTGAAAAAATATCGCCGCACCGCCGTAATTTCAGCTTCTCTGCTGTCTCGCTGTCTCGTCGGCTCTTGACTGACGACACCAGAAGACGGCGGATGACAACATACTTCATAAACACATTGTATTAGAAGGAACCGGAAGCAGGGGTCATCCCAAATTACGATTAAAAGACGTAGTGACGCGGGTACGTACACACACTCACACATACACGCACGCACATGAACGCACACATACATATTCAATTATACACACGCACACGAAAGTACACAAGCACTGCAACTTTGTAGCGTGCTCTAACTACTGGGCGACAAACTGTCCGTGATCAGCACACAACCATAGACGCGGGAACAGGGGAGGGGAGCAGGGGGAAGCTGCCCTTGAAATTTGTGTGGGGGCAGACATATGGTTCTGTCCCCCATTAAATGTGAGCGTGAATGTTTGTTTTTGTGGCGAGCGTCAATGGCAGGTGGAAAGGTAAATTTTATGAGACGATTAATGTGTATTTTGTCGACTGTGCAATTGGAGGGTAGACATATTGTTTTTTTGCCCCTCCCCCAGTAATAGGCGGCGTGGTGGAGAAACAATTTTCAAAATCACACCCCACCTTGTCTTCGGATGTGATAATTTCAGCGGAGACAGCGGAGAAAAGCTGGATAAAGTAAATTGATAGCAGAGGCGCGACGTAAAAAATAAAATATAATGTTGAACAGCACTGCCCCCCCCTCGTGTTCGGATGTCATGAATTCACAGCTGAGACAGCGGAGAAGCTGAAGTTACAGCGGCGCAGCACAGCCCCCCCCCCCCCGTCTTCTGATGTCACAGTCGAGCGAACCGAGACAGCCACAAGGAAGATGTGAAGATATGCGGCGGCGAAAAATTGTCAATGGTGCTGAAGCTCCGTTACCCCCAATATGAATTTCGTTTTGAATTGCGGTACTGTTTGAAAGACAACGAAAACTTGTGTATTTTGGGCACAAGGATCACATAAAGTACAATTTTGGCTACATGCAAAATGATTTCGTAAACTAAGCTGCAGCTTCAACCTTCGTAAGTGGTGTGGTTTCTAAAAGAAGTAAATTAAGTGTCATATTGCATATGTCGTGTTTGTTAATTTTATGTGAAGGAATTCATGTTTTTTTTTAGCAAATTTGTGAATGTGAATAAATCCAATAAAAACTCGGTATTTCCTATTGAACTGTATACCAAAATGTGTTTCGTAAATCCGTTTATGCCACATCAAAGCATTTTTTCTGGCGACGTTGTTCTCCGAAGTTATTAACAGCGGCGCACATTTCCGAAGAACGATGCTGGGCGGAAACTGCGGTGATCTTCTTGTTTTCATTCGCAGTACACAAAATCGATTGATAAGAAATGCGGGCGCAATTAAACAAACAGCATTACATCTGCAGAAGACAGGAGTCAACTTCACTGTGTATCAGGTAAACGTACGGAATCACTGAGGTTATGTGATCTGCAGTGTCTCCCCTCGGCTAAATGATGGGCGTAGTTAGTGGTAGGGGTGGGCTACGGCTACGTGAACGCCGCAGCAGACTGAGCAGTGCAGACGCAAAGCGTTGATAAGCCTAAGCTAAGGGGGTCCGCATGCCCCCGGAGATTTGTTTAAAACTAGTTTTAAAATTGAGGTATGTTATAACCTTAACTTTTGAATATAGAGGGGAACATATAATAAAGAGTGCGGACAAGATTTATGAGTTTCTCGGAGTCAGGGACACCAACAAATTATAGGTATAGTCACTTACTCGGTTTCTGTCCTGTCAGCTATCTCAGTTTCTGCTCCAACTGAGATCTCGCAAGATCTCGCCGCTAGGTGGGCCACTAAGCCGTGTTTGCGAGACCAAGCGTCAGAGCGCCTACAGACCTGCCTACTCATTCTGGAAACACCTCAAATTACGGTATTACGGCGAGGGATGAAAATATTACGGATTCTTTCTTTATTACAAAGATCGTCAATCATTTCCGTGCTCCTAAAATTTAGCTTCCAACATATTCAACTAGTGGCAGCATATATACGCAGCTTGTTGTGACATGGTTTTTCATTCGCTGCTTCTGGTCGTAATCTGACCAATAGGAAACGGCGTTACGATAAATTCACATTTCCGCGCTCAAACAAAAAGAAGTCACGCGGCACGAAATGATGGCGGAGATCGAAATGGCACAACACCACCAGCCAAGAAGAAACGTGTGCTGCAAAAGCTTATAACAGCATACTGACGGCACTCTAACCAGATATGTCTTGTGTGGACAGTGGACACAACTAGTCGCGGCATTTGTGTAGAATCTGGACCTACCTCGATTTTGCCATTATAACTTTAGTTTTGTCTAACTTTGATACCTCACGCTCAGTGCATTAGTTCTGTTATTCAACATTATCCCAGACATATTTACTTTTAAGAATATTGCGTCTTAGAGCACTTTTTAGGCGTAAACAGCGCCCCGGTTTGCACCAACATACGCCTCTATATCGCCCATTTTATGGTGCAGACTAGCGCAAACCGGGTCGCTATTTGGGCTTCAAAACTATGCTAAGACTCAATATTTTCATAATATAAATATGTCTGGGATGATGTTGAATGAAGAAACTACACAAGTGTCCTAGTCGCAACAATGTGCAGTGTAAAGTTCGACATGCATTCAACTTGCACCTGTTGATTCTGAACTTAGAATTTGGAGACTAGCATGCATTGTACACCCTGGTGTTCGTGTGTTTCTCTCTGTAGTAATGTTTACAATGTAAATCTCTGAGTGGTATTTGTTAGTTGTTGTTTATTACATAATCTGGCTGTAATGTGGAATTTTGCTTGAGTCGGCATGCTGTTTTTGAAAGTTACATAAAATCAGAATTACAATGGTTAACATTAAACACAAAATTATTGAGGTTCTTTCAGTTGCTTAAAGTTTGACTTGAAAACACAGTAAAACACTTCTAGTCTTTGTAAATTAGCTATGCCAATAGTGTATATATACGCATTTACAATTATAGTTATGCTTCTTCAAGTTTGATTTCCACCAAAGCTGGTTATGATAATCTACCTTACCTTGTTAAGTAGACGCTTCAAAACACCTCAAAGTTTATAAGAGACAATTGTGTTATGGCAGAGGAGGTTGGCAGGCTCTGGTCATGCGCACTAAATGTTGACAATTTCAGCTTGGCCCACTCGGTAGGTTTTTGAGGCTCTTTTTCAATTGCTGCATGTTATACATTTATATCGTTTTCTATTGATACTTGGTGACTAATTCACTTATTAATAACCATGGGAGCGAACCAGTGTAACCGTCATGTTTTTTTAGGACCTGAATAGTTAATATTCGTAAGTTGAATTTGAGTGACGCGAGAGCACGGACATTAAAAAAAAATCAAATTGCAAAATACTCATCTATTGTTAGATATACAAACGCCGTTTAAGCGCCCTCACATTGTTTATAAACTATAGAATCTAAGTTTTAAAAAGAACCAAAGAGAACCAGAACTTTTAGTTATCAATTTGGCAAGTGCATTCTAGGCATTTCCCCTTTATCGCTCACGTTCACTAGCGCGGCGGTTCGTATTTGGAAACTATTTGTTATATGATTATTGTTGCAAGTAATATACGCTGTTTTCACGTGGTTGACACTAGACTGTATATGTCGTACTATGCATAATGAAATTACTGATTGAATTTGTAATTTTCATTCATAACAGTGAACATGAACGTATGGCAAGGCCTACAGTACACTGTTTACACTGCATTACAAAGGGTCAACAATAGGCCTACACGGAAGGAATCGAAGTTGCGTAGCTGTCAGTGTCATCAAATCTAGTCTGTAGCCCTAGGGTAGTTTTACGGAATGGATACTTCTACACCAAAATGTGACTGTAATGTAAATTAATTCGCATGTAAGTTCTATTATTTTAATTCCTTTTCATTTATTACTATTAATAAAGTTAATCATTGAATACGGTATTGCATATATAACGTTGCACAGATTTATAATATATATGCATTAAGCACAGGGCATATGATTGGCAAAAGGAATCTAATTAAATATTTATTACCGCTTTACATTGGAAATTGATTTCAAATAAAGAACATTTTAAACTTATAATATACAGTTGTGGATGCAGAACGACTCCTGTCCCATGGAGTTGCATCCTTCATGGAAGAAAACAACTACAACACTGAGGCCGAATGTGTACGACATATAGCTGGTTGGCATGAAGCACCCGACGGGCGTGGACTCTCAGAGGAACAAAGATGTCGATACAACCTCGGTATGCTCGACTATTTGGTGAAGGATTGGATGCCATGGATCGACCATGACAACCGTGACTACAGCCTTATTGACATCATCAGGTAACTGCAACTGCATCGGAACCTTGCTATTAAGGTCATCCTTGGGACTGGACAATAGGTAACCTGAGAGATAAGGTGACCATGTTAGCGAGACTAATTTCCTATACTTTACTGTTATAAAACTAATTTTGGACTATCCTATGTTGACCTTACTTGTGAGGTGGCAGTATTACCGAGGTGACCGTAAAGCGAGGTTCGACTGTATTACGACAAAGCTGTTTAGTAAGAACTTTGATATGCACAAATTTGCCATTTAATATTAAAGTATTCTTAGTAATTTTTGGAAACAAAATTATACGAAAATAAATCTTCTGAAAATTGTAGTTCAAAATCTGTTCAGCAATTTGATCTGTGATTGGCTGTATGGATTTTAAGTAATAAATAGTTTATGTTAAAGTTAAAATGTACACAATTTTGATAGTAATTGTTTATTTTTTGTCCATTCCCTGTATGAGCTTTGATATGGAATTGTATAATATAAACAAAATATACAGAATATCATGGTAATAAAACACACATTGTTTCTGAGTAATGGAACAGACAACCTTGCTTTAGATTGTATTTTGTTTATATGACACTATGAATGTACATAAAATGGTGAATTCTGTTAAACGCTAACATGTAAACTTGACTAGCATCAATTCGTTTATACATAACAAGTTGGGGGTGATTTCAAAACACTGATGTACAACACTACATATATATTTTACCATAAGAGATGACAAAAATTCCCATAGGTTTCCTGATGATAATTCAATGTAAGCTACGGACTAATGAGTAGAGGGAGATGAGTTTTGTTAAATGACATTGTTTCTTAAAGATGTTTTGTAGTCATCCTTAACCATACTTAATATGTGTGTTATACTTTCATATTTTCAGTGAGTTTTGTAAGAAAATAGACCCACAGCTGCAGTTTTACTATATGACTGCAAATGAGCGGTACAGAGAGGAAGAGGTAGACTACAACGCTGAAGTAGATGTTCCTGTGAATGTAACACCCGAGAATCATCCTCTGCGACTACACCAACCGGTGCGCAACAGACGGGAAGTTGGCTCAATCTTCTTGGCAAATCGATTGTACATGCCAAAGAGACACGCGCAAACCATTCGGCAGAAGTTTCATGCGATTTCCTCAGTTGCTGACCTCCCCCTGTGCCTGAACACATGTTGCCTTGACAACTGCGCCATTAGTACATGGGTATGAATGATTTAATATTGCTTGTTACCTTAAATTAAATTAAGTACCTTATATAATGATATATAATACAACAAAATATCTTAATTACAAATTATGGTTTAATAAATGTGTCACGTTCTTCAAATAATCAAATACATGTAACACAAACAGCAATAAATGGTTGCAGCAGCCACATCTACAGGAAATAGAGTACCACAAAAATAGGTCGTTGTGGCAGGTTCAATAAACATAGATATAACATGATACAGTACTATTGGTTATTTATTACTGTATTAGATATTGGACAGGAACAACTAACCTGGGGTATTTCACATTTTGGTAGCTTAACAATGTTCCATTTGCACAGCAGTGTGATAATATTGTAGTTTTAATAAAATGTGAGCACAAACCCCAAGTTAAGACATTAACATGTTAAACGTAAATCACAAACATCATAAGCGAAGCTATCTTACAGTTGTATATTAACATTCATGATCAGCAAATGTGACAAGGGTATGTTCAGTAGGGTTCACCCTATGTAGTAGGGTGTCTTAAGATTGCTATAAGTAAATTAAAGTGCAAAAGACATGATAAGACACAACAATTTAAAAGGTACCAGGTGTATTATTAGAAAGAGGAATACATCAATTGTATAGCGTTTCAAAATTAATGTTTTTCTTTACAATGTTAACATGCTAAACATTCGGAAAAACATGTTCAACTTAAAAACCATATAAAATTGTATGAAAACTATTTGTATGGGACAAGAATGCTATTATCTAATATAACCATCAAGCGATTTTCTTCCAAACTAGTTTGAATACAGATTGCAAAGTCACTGATATAGTAAATAAATAAGTTAACAAACATCATTACCACATTTCAGAAAGTACCCCCAGGGTAGTTAGACAAGCGCTTAACACTGATAATGTTTCTTAATTTGTTTAAATATAAACAATCATCTATATATAACATATTTAAGTGTGTGGTGCCTTTTGTCAATTGACTCTGTACTATTTTCATTAATAATAGTTTGTGAATTTATAAATTTGTTACCGTAAATGTTACCAAAATGCATCTGTTAAATCAAATTACTGGTGTAGAAATATTACATGTTGGCCATAATGAATGAGCACTTCAGTTTTTGATTGTAAGTAAAAGAAGGATCTTTCGGTGGCCATTTCCCAGTTTTCAAAAGGCAGACATGCCGACAGCAAAGACTGCCTGCTGAGGTCGGTATTGAGCAATAATGTTGTCAATTTTTTGTGGAGCAAAGTGTTTTATTAAAATACCCTCTGTGCACTCTAGGCAAATCCTGCACTGGTATATAGCCAATAGACTGAGAGACACCAGGCATATGTACTTTGATAAGAATAGCATTCTTGTCCTTTACATTTTCTGGCTCTGGTTCCAAAAAGACCGTAAGGTATCCCATTTTCTCGCCAAACATACAGACTTTCTGGAGCAGCAGCTGAAAGTTATAAAAAACTGCGAGCACAACGAACGACTACACTGTGGACATCAACCTCCTCTCACTCCACATTGGACTCATCGTCTCTGTCCAAATGATCATGGGACAAGTTGCTAGGACATGGTTCACATGTACTCGACGACCCAACAGAAAAGTCAAGCAATATGGTTGTGCATATCTCGAAACAGTTGCATCGAGTCTTAAAGTCAGGAAAAGGAGCTCCATGAATTGGATGTAAATCCGATGGAAGACTTGTTGAAGCAGCTACCCATGGTCCTGCAGCAGATGGGATCACCTCCATTGCTGCAACCAGCGCTTCCATCTTCTTGCCATCTTCTTTCCACTGCAATAAAAACATAATTTGCTATACCAAAAAGGACACCATTGTTGATTTTTGTGTTAATGGTCATTGACAGGGATAATGTACTGACATGCGTCTACTGCAATGTGTTGTCACCAACAAACAGGGATAATGTACTGACATACGTCTACTGCAAAGTGTTGTCACCAACAAACAGGGATAATGTACTGACATACGTCTACTGCAAAGTGTTGTCACCAACAAACAGGGATAATGTACTGACATACGTCTACTGCAAAGTGTTGTCACCAACAAACAGGGATAATGTACTGACATACGTCTACTGCAAAGTGTTGTCACCAACAAACAGGGATAATGTACTGACATAGGTCTACTGCAAAGTGTTGTCACCAACAAACAGGGATAATGTACTGACATACGTCTACTGCAAAGTGTTGTCACCAACAAACAGGGATAATGTACTGACATACGTCTACTGCAAAGTGTTGTCACCAACAAACAGGGATAATGTACTGACATACGTCTACTGCAAAGTGTTGTCACCAACAAACAGGGATAATGTACTGACATACGTCTACTGCAAAGTGTTGTCACCAACAAACAGGGATAATGTACTGACATACGTCTACTGCAAAGTGTTGTCACCAACAAACAGGGATAATGTACTGACATACGTCTACTGCAAAGTGTTGTCACCAACAAACAGGGATAATGTACTGACATACGTCTACTGCAAAGTGTTGTCACCAACAAACAGGGATAATGTACTGACATACGTCTACTGCAAAGTGTTGTCACCAACAAACAGGGATAATGTACTGACATACGTCTACTGCAAAGTGTTGTCACCAACAAACAGGGATAATGTACTGACATACGTCTACTGCAAAGTGTTGTCACCAACAAACAGGGATAATGTACTGACATACGTCTACTGCAAAGTGTTGTCACCAACAAACAGGGATAATGTACTGACATACGTCTACTGCAAAGTGTTGTCACCAACAAACAGGGATAATGTACTGACATATGTCTACTGCAAAGTGTTGTCACCAACAAACAGGGATAATGTACTGACATACGTCTACTGCAAAGTGTTGTCACCAACAAACAGGGATAATGTACTGACATACGTCTACTGCAAAGTGTTGTCACCAACAAACAGGGATAATGTACTGACATACGTCTACTGCAAAGTGTTGTCACCAACAAACAGGGATAATGTACTGACATACGTCTACTGCAAAGTGTTGTCACCAACAAACAGGGATAATGTACTGACATACGTCTACTGCAAAGTGTTGTCACCAACAAACAGGGATAATGTACTGACGTCTACTGCTGCAAAGTACGTTGTCACCAACAAACAGGGATAATGTACTGACATACGTCACTGCAATGTGTTGTCACCAACAAACAGGGATAATGTACTGACATACGTCTACTGCAATGTGTTGTCACCAACAAACAGGGATAATGTACTGACATACGTCTACTGCAATGTGTTGTCACCAACAAACAGGGATAATGTACTGACATACGTCACTGCAATGTGTTGTCACCAACAAACAGGGATAATGTACTGTCATACGTCACTGCAATGTGTTGTCAACAACAGACAGGGATAATGTACTGTCATACATCACTGCAATGTGTTGTCACCAACAAACAGGGATAATGTACTGACATACGTCCACTGCAATGTGTTGTCACCAACAAACAGGGATAATGTACTGTCATACGTCACTGCAATGTGTTGTCACCAACAAACAGGGATAATGTACTGTCATACATCACTGCAATGTGTTGTCACCAACAAACAGGGATAATGTACTGACATACGTCCACTGCAATGTGTTGTCACCAACAAACAGGGATAATGTACTGTCATACGTCACTGCAATGTGTTGTCACCAACAAACAGGGATAATGTACTGACATACGTCTACTGCAATGTGTTGTCACCAACAAACAGGGATAATGTACTGACATACGTCACTGCAATGTGGTGTCACCAACAAACAGGGATAATGTACTGTCATACGTCACTGCAATGTGTTGTCAACAACAGACAGGGATAATGTACTGTCATACATCACTGCAATGTGTTGTCACCAACAAACAGGGATAATGTACTGACATACGTCCACTGCAATGTGTTGTCACCAACAAACAGGGATAATGTACTGACATACGTCTACTGCAATGTGTTGTCACCAACAAACAGGGATAATGTACTGTCATACGTCACTGCAATGTGTTGTCAACAACAGACAGGGATAATGTACTGTCGTACATCACTGCAATGTGTTGTCACCAAAAAAAAAGGGATAATGTACTGTCATATGTCACTGCAATGTGTTGTCACCAACAAACAGGGATAATGTACTGTCATACGTCACTGCAATGTGTTGTCACCAATTGACAATGGTAATTTATTGTCATTCACCTACTACAATGTTTTGTCACCAACTGACAGTGATAATGTACTGTTATACGTCCACTGCAATGTGTTGTCAACAGCAGACAGGGATAATGTACTGTCATATGTCCACGGCAATGTGTTGTCAACAACAGACAAGGATAGTACTGTCACATGTCCACGGCAATGTGTTGTCACCAACAGACAGAGGTAATATACTGTCATACGTCCACTGCAATGTGTTGTCAACAACAGACAGGGATAATTTAATGTGAAATGCATACTGCAATGTGCTGCCACCAAATTATACTCTGGATAGGAATGAATCAGGATTTTGTGGTATTATGCATTAGGCAAACAATGAAAGCCTTTTAGATACCAGTCAGCAGTGGAAGGAGGATTTACTTGTATATAGATGAATTAATGCAAGCCTTGTTTTGTTGACATAGATTAAACCATATCACAACATATGAAGCATTATAATAACACACATTTCAGCTTCAAGATAGTATCCTTTGCAATAAAAATGTCAGTTTTTCAACACTTCTCCAAAACATGGTTGATCATGTCTTAGCTTATGCAAAAAGTACAATCAGCTGATCCCCAATTATACAATGACAATACCATCAGAAGAGATCCCTGAAATTGCCAAACGACCCCTAGGCCCAGAGGGTTGTGACCCCCAGTTTGAGAACCACTGGCCTTGGCTATATGATAATTGTTATAGGATAATAATGTCAATATTATATAGTATTATAAATCCCTTATTAGCCCGGTTTGCCAAGCCCAACTCCAAGCCTAGGCATGGCCATGCCATGGGCCTACAACTTTATCTGTAAGATTTTTCTTAATTTTCCTACAACTTTTATGTTTTTTGTTTATATTAAAACACCTTCACGTGCCATAATCAAACAACTGTTATACACAGTACATACTGGCTTACCTGTATCAAAGACGAACTGCGATCAAGATCGGTGATGACAACTTAGCTAAGCCGAGTCCAGTAAACTGTGTATATCATTCGTCTAGCCTTAAATTCAAATCATCCAGGAATGAAACGTGCGCTAAACACGCTTTCGCGTATAAACACGGACACGACGGAAGAGAAAGATTATCACAGTTGTTGTGAACACAGTATAAGTAAAGGAAATCCGGTAAATCGTCGTTGCCATTGTGTACAAAGATGGAGGTTGTCATCGTATAGAGACGATAAAACGGCGATGATAGCCTGTTCGCATGCGTTGACTGAATGGCGCCGGTTTCTGGTCGATCACTAATATGACTTGCTTTTCGCAATATGACTTGTTCTGAACTATTACTGACAGCAGGCCTATATTCCTGAAAATCAGTGTAAATGGGAAGAGATTACTGACAGGAAGTTTTTGGGGTAGGCAGGTCTGCGTCTAGCAGCAACATCGAACAAGATTAAATAATCCATGAAAATGCAGCCGTTTCAGGTTTATGGAAACATGTTTAGATGTATAACACAACATGGAACTCGTGTACAGCATAAATGCCCAGATTAAAATCACTGTTGTATATTTGCTGGAATATATTTTCATCGTCTCCTGGTGCGAGTTCTCGGACTGCCTACCTGAAATGTAATGTTCTGCCTTATATATGGAAGATGTATGTCAGGTGTTGTCAAAACGTTAGAGTAATATGTAGAATGTGTTTTATTATAAAATAGAAACGCATTAGTTTTAAATAACATTACAACTTCACTGCAACTTATTTTGTAAGTATTGTAGTCACATATATAATAATAATATATATATAAGACTATGGCAAGCCAGTATTATCATAAAAGCTAGAATAATTAGAAAAACGTCATATTAATTCAAATTTAGAATTTCTTGTTATTGCCTCGTGTGCACTTTGTGGTGATCGTTCTCTTTGTTGATGTCGTCGATGCCTTTGAGTATCCTAAATACTCATGTCATGTCTCCTCTTCTCCTTCTGTGCGCCAGACTTGATATGCGAATATATTTCAGCCTGGTTTCATAGTTCAAGTTCTTTATTTTCTGGAACCAGCTTAGTGTCTATCCGCTGTGATATATCAAGGTTGTTGATATATATTGCGTAGAACTGGTTCCAGATGGAGTCGGCGTCATCCAGATGAGAGAAGAGAGGTGTTGGAAATCCGAAAGTGTCGAGATTAGCCCTACTTAACTAGTGATGACCCATATCCCCAATGGTTTGATCACTCAGTGACTCGTTGCGGGTGTAAACGTGCTTCTAAATGTGGAACATTTCATCACTTTAATGGGCCAAGTACAAAAACTTCAGTAGATGTGATATAATTAGTTTGATCAGTTAAGTAATGGACACAAGAATGATTGATGAAATGGGTGAAAGGAGAGACGCTAAAAACTATGGCGACATGCAATGTTAGTAGACTGAAATGTGTTTGTGTGTCAGTGGCTGACAGGCTGAGCACAATTTCGGCGCTCCATTCAATAACTGAGTGTTGTTTGTGTGTGTGTGTGTGTGTTTGTGTGTGAGTGCATATATGCAGATGCACAACTTAACTGTCATGTTTACTAAACTAACAACAATCTTCATCTGGCATTGACCGTACTAAAAATGTTGATTGTTATAACTTAGCCTAAAATAAGATATTATAACACAAACCACATTAGGAAATCTTAAACTTTTATTCGCAACATCACCTCCTATACTCAACAGAAAGCACCAATTTGTGACAATAACACAGTAACACTCTGTTTATTCTCAGACAAAGATATCAACACCACAACCTGCCTGAAGAGAACAAGTACGCACGATCCACTCAACTCGGGAATGGTGGAAACCAACAATTAATTTATTTATAATTAAGCCTCTTTTATGACCACATGCAAGAGATCAGTATTGGTGAACAAATCCACATTTGTTGGTTTCATATTCACGCTTACATACCGCATCTTATTCAGGCCACTTTCTAATTCGGCCAATTGCAAATGCAACTATTACTGTGATAAATAACTGCGTATTATGGTCGACTCGGAATTTTAAACAAATCAACAATAACAAGATATGTTATATACAAATACACAAACAAACATAAACGTTCATTTCTGTGGTAAACACGAACACACAAGTTTGATTTACGCAGCTAAGTGGAACAAACATCCAAGAAAGCGTAACGTCCAAAACCAGGGTTTCACAATTGTTATGAGAACTGAAAAAATTTGAAACTACCGAGAAAGCTTGGTGATCAGACTGTCTACACTGTGCACAAGTTATTCACATAGTGAATGTAAGAACACACACGGCTACGAGACCATCCACCACGGAATGTGTCTTATTGCACCAACACTTCTGTTGAGATACAGACTGAACATGTACGAACAGGTTGATTTTTGGGATTTAGCTACTGAGGTGCCGCACTACTGAGGTCATCCTCAGCACTGGGCCAAAGTGACCAGAACAGCAAAGTGACACTATTTTCCTACATTTTTCTATTACTGAAATAATTTGGGTCTGTCTTGCGGTGACCATAACTACAAGATGGTTGAGGCGATCTTAACACGAGGTAGGATTGTACTGCAAACTATATATATGTTCTATCAATATAGTTCACAGAGTATTACCGAGTATTCTCAGGTCATCTACATCAATATTCCGATGGACTATGCATCACTTTGTTTCCCTCATTAAATACATCAAAAGGATTGACTTGTACTTAAATGGAGTATGGAGAAGACAAACTAACATAATAATTAGATGTATGGAAACTATCTACCTGATATCTATTTATGCAAATTACAAGTGGTGCGTTTCAATGGAAATCTGTAAAAGGTACTTAAGCACAGGATGCAAATCTCCAAAAGTGCTTTTTTCATAAGTTAATGACGGTATAACTTTTCAATGTTTAAGCTGTAATCACGTAATTGATGTCACTGGATAGCTCCGTTCTCCTCTTTGCTTAGGCACATTAAATTGATGTATGGTGCAACTGGATTCGCGTCATGGTGACAAACTCTAGAGCAACATAATCTCTAAGGTTCAACCCACAAGGGCTGTCGGCAATGTCATTTGTGCAAAACATGCATTTATTTATTTATTAAGTAAATATAAAAAAAAAATCTCACATATGTCACATTGCAGTAGTTCAAACCTTAAGGTATATTATGGACGCATGGAGTTATGAGTATTATATAAAAGGGTATATATATATAGATGATATCAGAGTCATCCTTGTAAGTCAATTTGTTGCGAAGTTATGGGTGATTGTACTGACCCACACAGAATGCAAGTTTTGAGATGGATGAAATCAAAGTTAGGAAGTTACATTTGGAGTCACAAACCATTTAATATCAAACATGTTTTGAAAACAATAATTCCAAATTTAATATTCAAACTGGAAGCAAATTGCTCATTTGTTCCTAAAATGCAAATCACTGATACTTTCACCACTGTGAATGCATTCTGGCTTTCCCTCCATTTTGTGAAATGTTCCTTACAGTCCGAACCATTGCGGCTTGTTACATAAGGGCAGACGAGGATTTCATATGGGCAATTTGCCCATCTAAAAACCTTTAAACCACACTGCTAGCTAGAGGACAAAGTTGGCAATCATCTTCTTTCTCAGCCACCAGATCATCTCAATCTAGTGTCAGATCGCAGAAATACGCCGACAACAATGAGCGTTTGTTAAGCACTAGGTTGAAAGACTTGAGTGATTTCTAATTAATACAATATAACAAATCTTCTACCATCTTGTGTGTGCGATCCTATGACACCAACAATACACCACCGAGAGGTGAATCTCTTTCCATGACCAACATGTTGATTTGAACAAGTTATATCAACAATGGTCACCATTCGGAGGTCGACAGAGGTCAGATTGTTTGTAATACTGGGGGAATCTGGTAACTATCAGCCATTGTTTTGATTGATTATATTTATTGTTGCGATGTAGCAGGCCTCAAATATGATGACAGCCATGCGACCATTTGCTACACCCTGGCTACTTGCTGTCAAATCTTTGGTTTATGATGAAATTAATCACGTCTCATAATGAAAGGTGTCCCTCCACAAATGTATATACATATATATAAGGCTGACAGGTAATGCCCTAAATTCGCAGTCTAACGTTGACAATAAATGCCTTTATCACATTGATGTGATTAATTCAGCTAACTTCTTTATGTTGGTACCATGACTGAATGTATTTATAGTTAGGGAGGCATCTGCAACAAAATTGAAAAAATGCACGTGGGAATTTGGTGATGAAAGCAAGCCAACCCTCTAGGTATATTAAGGGGACCCCAGGAAATGCAAAAAGCTTGTCGGCAGCCTGGGAATCTGTTATTTTTTATAAGTGATTCATGACAAAAACCGCGGGGTAACTGCATAGGTTATTAACATTTGTTATGGATAATTTTTTATTCAGTTCCATAGAGTAGTGCAAGGGAAGTAAAAAATATATTGAACAATTTTTGTTAAGACCGCGTTACCATGGTAAAATATAAAATGTCTGCCAGTTAAAAAAATATAACATTCTTTGCACACGGTCTCCTGTCATCATTATATTATTCTGAAATATTGTTTTCACTATAGTATCTAGACTACATAGCGTTCCGTAACCAGTCTTATATTTTTAAAATTAGTAATTTAAAAATGATGTTATTAAAACAAATTGCTGTAATATTGTATGATTTGATGATACACCACTGTGATTATGTCGTGTTTACCAAATTAAGTTGTATGTTTAGTAACAATGTAGTTGTGTTTTGCTCTTGTGACACATTTTTTGTTCGCAAATACTTTCCCCGGAATGGATATGCCAACTGTGGCAGATCATTTTGATTGGTCAAAATTTGGAGGGTAAACATTTTAGTATGTGACTCCGGAAACGAGCGCTGCTGCGAAGGAGGTGCGAGGTTTGTTCAGTCACGCTGACGAACATTGCAGGATATCGTAGACAAAATCCTCATGTCTTTCGCACAATAATGCGATGTTGCTACATATGCTTGTGTTAATAGTGTGTACTTTGTATGAACATAGTTCGCGTGGACCTGCTACTGTATATAATATACATGACTGTAAGCCTAGACCATATCTTGGAGTGGGTGAACTGAACATGTCAGCCACAAAGGTTGCGAGATACGACATAGACTATTTCCTATGTATAATATGTCAAACAAAGACTAGGGATATGCTTGTTGAAAACCCTCTTGCCCACGAAAAAGTCCTGACAGTCATGAGAGAACGAGCAAGCCATGGATATTATCCTGAAGCAAGCAGGCGTCTTGGTGACTTGACTAGTGCAGGCCCTCTTCATGATGTACCGAGAGGCCTTCTTCCTGCATTACCCGGAACTGGCCAACAGGCTCACAGCTGCTGCTGGAGATCTCTGTCAAGCGTGTGAGGATGGCAGGGGTGAAATGATACTGCAATCACACGCACGCATGGTACAAGTGATTGAGTCTCCGGGGGTTATGGAGAAAATTACACGGTTTGACTGCCAGGATGGCCAACAACAAATGTTCATTGTGATGCGCCAGTACATGCGGATGGAGATGCTCCAGCTTATTAGGTCTGTCCGAACAGGTGACTGGAACCTGCACCTACTGGCCACCAAGTCAATTGTAAAGTACTACTTCGCAAGCTCAACTATGCACGGATGCTTCCACTCTACCTATCAGACGTGGAGCTACTGAAGCAGACTGATGCTGAAGTCTATAATGAATTCCTCCAGGGCAACTGGGTTGTGAATAACCCACGTGTGCCGTTCTGTGGGGTTGGAGCTGATCGTGCACTGGAGTATATTAACCATTCTATGAAAGTTGCAAGTGGCCTGGTAGGGATCACATTGATTGCAAGTGCTCGTATAAAGTTCTTCCTCATCTCACCAGAGTTAGCAAGGTTTGCTGGAGAAGCTAAAGTGATGGCTGGGCAGTATTGACGTGTCCATGTTCGGCATCATGCATTCTCTGCTTCGGGTGTAAGAAGACATGAGAAGAGTGTTGCCGATCTCAGTCGCATGCTGAGGAGCCTTATCAACCCATTCATTCAGGACAGTGAAGAACTGTTCACATGCAGTTATGCCCGAGAGAGAGAGAGTCACCGAAGACCTTTGTAGACAAAGTTCACTCGGCCAACAGATGTTTGATGACTTTGTCTGCAGCCGCATCAACACAAATGCGACCAATCTGTGGGCTCAAATGAAGAAGTGTCAACTGTAAACCTGGAAAAGCGCAGGGAAGCGTGTGAAACTCAGACTTGGACAGAAGGTGGTCGAACTGAAAGAAGACCAAAGTCTATTTGCTCGCATGCTTGTGGTGTCAAAATATAGGCCATTCATCAACTTGGAGGAGGCAGTGGAACAACATGAACTCTCAGTTGTGCCACGATCACTACTAATGGATAAATGCTGCATTGCTAAACGAAGAGCAACTTAATGGTCATCCTTGAGAATCTCACAAAGAACAATGCAGTGTCTGATGGAGCACATGCGCCTGATGGCGGCCCACACACTGAGACATGACATGTCCATCCAAACGAAACCAGCATCAGCAAGCAGAGAGACCACACGCAGAATTCATGTCGTGTTGCACTTGTTGACGGAATGGCACAAGTTCAGGCAATGGGGAAGCCCGACTGGATCATGAATTGCTCACAACTAGCTGATCATTTCACCACACGCATTCTGGACAAATACGGCAACATGGATGAAATCCGTGTCATATTTGACCGTTCATTGAAATAGGCAACCAGAAGCTGAAGACAAGGGAACAAGATCCCAGTAACCTATCATATCATTGACACAATGAAGGTTCCCATGATGAGGTTGCTATCACGTGTCGACACTAAGAGGGAGATTACCAGTAATTTTGCTGAGATGTTGGAAAAGGCACGAGCAGCAGAGCAACCTGTTGTTGTCGCGTGGGGAACCCAATGCCAGGCAACGCACACTAACAAGAGCTACCTGCACGAGGAGGCTGGCACAAAGCTGATTCTCCACGCTGTTGATGCTACAACATGTGGGACAACGAGCATTACTATCTGTTCCCCTGACACCGACGTCTACATTCTGGCCGTGCGTGACAGGGCCTAGAAGAAACCATCGCGTCATTGAACTCGGTCCCATCTATGCGGTTTTGGGACCAGACATAACAGCCGCATTGCCAGCACTGCACGCTCTGAGTGGTTGTGACAACACCAGCAGTTTTGTTGGAAAGGGGAAGCAGACGCTTTGGAAAGCATTTCAAAATGCCAGCAAGACCGTTGTCATTGCCATGGCCAACATTGGCACAATCACAACACTCGATGATGACACATTTGTTGCACTTGAACTATTCATATGCAAGGTCTATCTCCCACGCACACGGATATCAGAGATGAAGAAGCTAAGATGGTGGATGTATAAAAAACCCAAGCAGAATCGGAGCGGCTTCCACCTCCACCTGGTGCTCTGCAGCAAACGATCCTGCGAGCCCAACACCAAACCATCGTTTGGAATAACAACACACAACGCCATGCCCAGACATCCTGTCTCCAGCCAATTTGGGTTGGAAGCCAGATTAAGATGAAGAGTGGGCCCCCGCCATAACAACGGAACTACCAGCGCCATTGTCTGTGCCGCACCTAATCAAATGCGGGTGTCAAACGCAATGTCTAATGAACAGGTGCTCTTGCCGAAAGGCAGGCCTCGTCTGCACAGACATTTGCAGATGTTCAGATAACTGTGAATGTTGAGTAGATTACCACAGCGTGCGATGTGAACGATGAGGAAGACAATGAGGACGAAGATGAGGAAGATGATGAGGAAAATTACTACGACAGCGATGAGGTGTAAACAGTGTACCTTAAAATAATGTCGATCAGTTTGCACATCGTTGTAGTCTCCATACAACTATAGCAATATATTTAAAATAAGTTGCATAATTATGTGGTGTACGTATTAGTATCAATGTTCTACGACAATGTGTTTCAATACGAATACCATACTATAATTAACATATATTCCAAATTTAATGTTATACTTGCGTAGTACTAGATAAGCCAAATGTGGCAGTTACATGAATTATAGCTGGAGACCACACGCAATTAAGCTATATTTCCTCATTATGGCAGCCATTTTGTTTGTTACCATAACAACGGGGGTCAATACATTTTTTGCTTTCCTTGACTACCTTTCTCATTAAATCGAAAATTGTTCAGATTTATCAAAATAAAAAAATACCCTATCTTGGCATAGCGTTTCCCGCACTTATATTTTTAATCACTCATAAAAAATTACTTAACAGATTCCCAGACTGCCGACTCGTGTTTTGTTGTTCATTGGGGTCCCCTTTAGCTATATGCATTGATGGTTTGCTTTCATCACTGAATTCCCACGGGATCACACAGCCCTGACTATAAAGTATTTTTCAGACAGCCTAAAAATGTACAAAAATCAAAATTTTGTGTACTGTACGTTTTCGCATAAAAAAATTTTTTTTAGGTGTCTGAATAAATAAAGTCATTACAGTACTCCAACTGTCTGAGACCACAGAGTTGCTATTTCCTGTGGCAAACGGAACCTAATAACACAGTAATAGCTGTCATTCAAATAATCCTTGATCTTGTATGCGAAACTGTCACAGACTGACTGAACTACTGAAATGTCTGTATGTATTAGGACACTACGTGTTTGACTATTGTTAAGAAGACATTAATAACAATATATGTATCAGTATGTATCGATATGAATTCATGATTTGAAATTGTTTTCTTGCAAAGGTCATCTCAGAGTCATCTGTGGCCTTCCCTGATTTCAATATCGTGCTTCTGATAGCCAAACATTCTTTTGTTAATCAGAAAATGAGAGGAATACAGACTGAGACAATTTACTGTAGGAACGCTGAGAAGGCCGTAAATAACCCACAGTGGAATACATGAATGAAAATGAATACTAACTCTAGCAGAAATGTCAATACCTTCAACACTCTGTAACAAACGCATGAATGACTGAATGATCCCTAGGATGACCTATGTCCCCAGTAGTATAAAATCAACTGAGCGTGTGCATGTCCTGGGCCATCTTTAGGTGCAGGGATTGGTTGGCGACAAAGTCGTCTGGGATGCCGTAGAAAGGGGGGTAGGCATCAGGGTCGTACCCTAGCACCAAGAGCATAGGGGCGAGTTCTCTCATCTGCTGGCGTATGTTCGGGGGTATGTAGGGCACCCACTTTGTGAGGGCAAGGGTATTTACAGGCTTGTCCACTTGGTCTGTCGACAGCTCCTTCCTGTAAACAGACAACCAGAAATATGAGGTTCAGCAAACACCAAGTTCATGTCAATCAACATTCCATTTCATGTCTTCAGTTTCAGTTAAAAGATTAAGTTAAATTAAATTTCTTTGAAATGTTATATACATAATAAACATAATGCTCATGTCAAATAATGTGCCAAATATGAATTCTGTTGATTGCCAAATCATGTCACTAAGCCCGCTCAAACATGATCATTTGTGTGTAGAAAATGTACAGGTAAACACAACCAAAAAGGGCCTTGAAGAGGGTGACAGAGAGGGTTAAAAATTACTTAATAGCAGGATACTATTTTAGACTATATATTTAATTCAGATTGGGATAATAAAGGTTCATTTCACTTAGTCTCTAAGGCCACAACACCTCGACAATACCTGCCTATTTATATATTACCAAACATTCAACCGATCGTTACAGCATTTACAACAGTTGGTAAGTATGTGAAATTAAGTACAAATTATAAATGTCATCTCATTTGCATATTGGTAACCACAGTAACTTGTCCGGAAAAGTACACTGTATATTACCAATGTCGGAAAATGACATTGTTCAGGACACTTGTCCAATGGGACAAGTTGATCGAGTCACAGTATTAACATGGCTTGAAGTTGATACTACCTCATTGCATTTGCGAGTATAATCTTATGCCTGCACTAGATAAATTGCTTTAGTTGCAGTGTGCAATTTAGAACTTTGCCCATTAATTATTGTCCTGCCCATGGGTGACTGACATTTGGGTCCTTGTGTTGATATATTAATGGGCATTAGCCATCAAACAAATTTGGCATGATGCCACTTTAACCCCTTGCTTGGCCCCTGCTTACAGTCTACTGCAGCAAATATTAATAAATTGTAGCAACTGAATGATGACTGCCTAAAGTTATAGGTACAAAGTCCTATGCAGGCACCTCAGTACTGTCCACCCTTATATCACTTGGTGACTTGGGCAACAAGATACAGAAAGGGGCAACTATATATTACTAACTAACTAGGTAGTTTTTTATTTGTTTACAGTTTAAACTCTGAAATAATGTGTGCCTATGCAAAATTCAACATAAAGCCTGTCAGAGTGTTCCCTATGTGAGTACTGTATGGACATACATACATTCAAAATAAATGTGTATAATTTCAAAAAAGGATTCAATTGCTTAAATAATTGTGATGGTTGTAAATATCAACACAATTACCAGGTAGCATGCATGGCTAGGTCCAATTACATAACTGTATCTGGAATTTATTACAAACAACATTAATTTTTGTATTATTAGCAGCAATGATAATTCAGAACGTTGTACGCAGTGTTGATATAAAATTGTGTTCAGTAAAATGCCACAACACGTTTAGCTTTGCATTTTAATTAGTTACAAGGAGGCAGTTTGTTCCTAGTTTTTAATTTATTAATTAATATAATGTTCTTAAGACTACACTAACTATGTTGAAGGTATACTGCCCGCCAAGTTGTGTTTAGTAAGTCTGTAACAATGTTTGTAATTTGAAAGATACAACCCCAGAGCCAGTTATGGCAATAACACTTGACGTTTTATATTTAAAGCAATTATTTGGTGGGACACGTAAATTTCTGTTGGGACAAGTAAACATGAATTAGTACTTGTCCTACTGGACAAGTGCTTTATGGGAGTTAATGTCAAGCCCTGTAACTTGTTCCGTGTCATACATAAATGGGGGGGGGGGGTTGAGGCAAAACTGTGCAACATTTTTGATTTTCTTTCTGTCTATATACAATGATTTACAATGATCCAGATTTGTTATATTAAAATTAAAGCCTGCTCTGGTGTTGATGCACAGTAGAGCCTGATAAATCGGATTCACTACTATAATTAATTCAACACACAAACCAACATAGTTAACATCTGACACACTAAAGAGAGAGGAGACGTTCAACTAATGGCATAGACACTTGATGCCAATGTTATTAGACAGCAGATTAACTATTTATGCAAACATTTATCATCATACAAATAAGAACGACACTTACATCGTGTGTGCATTGATCGGTCTCACGTAACAACAGAAGCAATAAGTATTAATTAGAATCACTGGGGGGGGCAATCAAATGAAAGCAACAGACAGCAACAAGCAGGCATCATTCTCATCCTCCAGCAGTGATCACCGATTGTTCAGGGTCTTTCCATGACATCTCAAATGAGTTGTCTCTACAGTCGGGATTAACATGGTACAGCTGGGCACAGTTCAGGCCCTTAGCCATAATTAAATGTTTGCCAATATTTTGCCAATCACATGATTCACAGCCATTATTGGTCAGTTTAGTTTTCTTAATGACAAACCAGTGTCATTTAAACCATTTAAACAAATTAATACTGATCCATTTTATTTGTTTCACTACATGTTGTGCCAGTGATAGTAATAAATGGTGGGCCCCTAGACTTGGAAGTATTAATTAATCTAGTGGCCAGCTGGTCCCCCTCTAAATTCTACCTGTCTTATCAGTTGTAATTATGTGTCTTGGCCAGTTATCTGTCAGTCTTGAAGACAGGCAGACTGGTATCTGGCACATAAAAATTTGTTACGCTGTGGATAAATAAGTTTTGGTAGTTTGTCAGGGGGACAAGAGGAGAGTGGAAGGAGCATAAGATGAATATTATAAGTCAGGTTATCCTATACATTTAATTGTCTCCTTGAGAACCACTGAATGGAAATACCGTAAATACAGGTCCATACACGACCCCTCAGAAGAAAAGTAACACTTCTATTTTATGAGAAACCTTGTGCATTAACGGTTATGAGCAGTTACAAGTTTGTACTGAATGTTACTATTAAACAATTGTTTGCAACGTTCAGCATTATTAGTTATTGCGGCCTACCTCTTTGGCATAAATAGCCATTGGTCTCTAGCTAGGGTGCATTAACCAGGCATGCCTGGGGATCTTACCCTGCACAAGATTTTATCATTCAATGATTCATGGAAGTTGTATTCACGGGACCATGGCGAACCCAGGTAAGTGACCAAGACTGTCACACATGACTGTCAATGGGATCAATTGCTTAATGTGTTGCAACCCAATAACCAATATGGTCATCAGGGGCTTAGCCAGAGACTGATTTGCCCATCTTCAAGACTGGCAGATGACTGGCCAAGACAGGTAATTATAACTGATAAGACTGATGGAATTTAGAGGGGCCAGCTGGCCCCAAATTAACTAATAGTTCCAAGTCAAGGGACACATTAATGACTATCATTGGTATAACTGGCAGTGAAACAAATCAAATAGATCAGTATTAATTAGTTAAATGACACTGGTTTGTTATTGAAAAAACAAAACTGGCCACTAATGGCTGTGATTAATGTGAACAGCTTCCACAATAGCTGTTCGTACACTAAAAGGCACAAGTTTCTAATTCAAGAAATTATTTCTGGCTAAGAGCCTGGTGGTCATTGCACCAGTGATCACACATGGATGCCCAGCTGCTCAAGTCACTGTACCAGTGGTCACACATGACTGCCCAGCAGTGCAAGTCATTGCACCAGTGGTCACACATGATTGCCCAGCAGTTCAAGTCATTGCACCCGTGGTCACACATGACTGCCCAGCAGCTCAAGTCATTATACCAGTGATCACACACAACAGCCCAGCAACTGAAGTCATTGCACCAGTGGTCACACACGACTGCCCAGCAGCTCAAGTCATTGCACCAGTGGTCACACATGACTGCCCAGCAGCTCCAGTCATTACACCAGTGGTCACACACCACTGCCCAGCAGCTCAAGTCATTGCACCAGTGGTCATACACCACTGCCATACAGTTCAAATCACTGCAAGTTCCAACAGGAAAACACCTGTGTATAGACAAGTGATACTGATTCAACTTGCAACACTTGACACAACGTGCGCCTGGTTGGAGAGACGGTGCAAGTTTGTTGTAGTGGTGTCATTTGCAGTGTGTAAAGATGTTGCAAATGGGTGGAGCTTTGGAATTTGCACCTTCCAACGGTACAAGTTTATGACTGTGCAAAGACCACTGCAATTTGCACTGGTATAAAATGCGTACCGTTGAAAAGAGAGTTATATTCTAATCAAAAACAAACTTGAAAACAAAAAAGACCAACAAATTGGATCATGCTGAGAATGATGGCGATGTTGCATTCCTGCGCAGTCTTATTTTAAAGTTCTGAATCTGCTGTTGTGGCAAAATAAACAAAACATTATTATTCACTGTTAAATGTTTATGGACCTTTAGTGAAATGTGGACCAGAAAGAAGACATTGACAAAGTTGATACATTAGAAAAGACCATAGACAATTTGGAAGATTAAAATCGACTCAGTTGAAAAATATGGCAGACCACAAAATTTCCGCAAGACTTTGATGAATTATACAGCGGTATTACCAACACAGTTGTACTGAACATAAATTGTTAACCAAGAAATGGATTTGGTCTGGGAAATTGCTTCCGAGGACACAGAAGTCATCAACTCGGACGAAAGGACACCCAAGGTCACACACGCAGGAGAACATTAATACTAGAAAGATTTATAACTCAAGTCTTCAGAGATTTGAGTGTTCAAAAATGTAGTGTTCAACAAGACATGTTTTACAACGAGTTAAGAAATAACAAATTATACACAGGTCTAAATGTAGCAGTCTATTTATGGTTTCATAGTTTCCATTGATTGTAATAAAGTAATACTTGAACATTTCATAAGGGCACACGAATTGGTAGGTCATTAAATTATACTGATTTGTGATATTTGGATCTATTTTCTATGCTGATTTCTGGTCAGTTGCTTGTACGTTTTATGAGTGCTCCTTTCAATGACACCAATACAAGGCAACATGAAAAGAGAAATCATTAATTGTATAGTCTCACCACGGTTCAAAAACACTTAAACACATATTAAGAGTGTTTATTAGGCAGGTATAAATACACACTTGAGTGTGTGGGAGTCACTTGTGTGTGAGTGAATTCAAATACAGCTTTCATTGCAGTAGACACAATACTGGAGGATGCAATATAAACGAAAGTACACTTGAATGCTCCCCAGCTAGACAATGCCACAAAGAAAGGTGGATTAGTTAAGTTTGTTGGCAGCTTTGAATTGATCAATCTTGGAAGTGGTGCACAGGATTCGCTATAGTGGGAGACACATGGCTCTTGTTCTTCTGCAGGCTCATATTATATCACAACCCACACTGAAGCTGACACTGCAATTCAAATAACGCGACCACACTCCATCTTCCATTACAACTAAAACCTCTGTCAGTCATATATGATGTGATCAGAGTACAACACTCCAAGCGTTATCATGGGTATCATTTATAAACAGTCTACATGGTTGAAATCACAAACTTAAAAACTACTTAATTATGAATTATAAATGTCATTGTGTTATCCTTAATTGTTATTATTGTTATAATCGTTATGCATTTGTATTTTTTACTTTGACTTTAACATTGACTTATGATTATTATTATTAATAGTTATTATTATTCGATGATTTTTTAAATTAAAACGGGGCTCCTGTTAGGCATAACATAACATGATATAAATGTCTCAATGGCAGTGTCCTTGACCTTTATATTTACGTTAATAATTTCATTTTGTACATTTATGATAACATAACTCTGTCTGTCTTTGAGCTTGGTGCGTTCTCACCATTTACATACACACAAGGAGGAGTAAGGTCAAGACCTCCACTCTTTGAGTTCACAACAGGTCTCATCCACTTCCCTGTAAATCAAGAGATGGTCTTGTATCATCCCCTGGTGTAGACCCTACAGTAGGTAGAACAGTCCAATAAAGTCCATAGGGAAAGTGCGGTGAATTATAGATCCCAAATTTTGAAATGGCGGCGGGAAGAATCAAACTAGTGTCCTGTTGTTGACTGACAGTTGGCTGTTGTAAGTTTCTAACCACGAGACCTACCAATATTTGGGGTGGCAAATGTATACTCACTGGCAATAAAGATATACATAGTGTTCACTAGGGGGTTCATGATACTCCCCAGAAATATTTGAAAATAACAAACACACAAAGGCTTTCTTCTAAATAATATTAACAATACAATATATGAAGTCCTCACATCTGGATAGTAAAGGAAAAAAACAGAACACGAGATGTGATTTTAGTTTTTTTTGATATCCCTGGCCAATAAAAAAGCGGCACTGCTTTGCTGTTTTTTAATGACTGCTAAAACTGTAGATTTCCCGAGTTGCCGAGTTTGTGGCTTGTCAACACCGTAATTGCATGTGGATTAGTTAGGATGACGCACACAGAAGAGATTAGCCACCAATTAATAATTCAACATGCGCATTACCTGTCCATGTCGTGTCTAGTACTGGGACACTGTCTGGAAACACTGGGTACTGGCTCACCACAGATAGACCCCAATAACTGGTTCTTAGCCTACCATAGACCCTCAATAACTGGTTCTTAGCCTACCATATAAGACCCTCAATAACTGGTTCTTTGCACACTATAGATAGACCACAATAACTGCTTCCTAGCCCGCCGTAGATATACCACAATAACTGGTTGTTCGTCCATTGTAGATAGACCACAATAACCGGCCTCACTGTAAACTGAATCCCACTCGAAACTCATTTGTTCCCTTGTCAATTAGACTAATGAATGAGTAACTGACCTTCGTTCCCTCCATCTCTGCCAGTCTGACACTGAGTGAGCTTGAGATGATTTGTGAGATGATTTAACTTTTGTAACTTATTTAACATATTTAACTTATTTTAACTTATTTAACCAATATAACATTTATTACTATTTTTATGTTGCATGTACATTTGTTTTATTTGGTTTAATATGCTGTTACACTCTCACTCTAAATTAATTTTCTCCCAGGGACAATAAAGTATTGTGATTATGATTGTAGTTCTTAGCCCATCGAATACAGACCCCATTAACTGGGTGCTGTCTCAGACCACTGTATATAGACCCCAATAACTGGGTGCTGTCTCAGACCACTGTAGATAGACCCCAATAACTGGGTGCTGTCTCAGTCCACCATAGATAGACCCCAATAACTGGGTGCTGTCTCAGTCCACCATAGATAGATCCCAATAACTGGGTGCTGTCTAAGACCACTGTAGATAGACCCCAATAACTGAGTGCTGTCTCAGACCACTGTAGATAGACTCCAATAACTGGGTGCTGTCTCAGTCCACCATAGATAGACCCCAATAACTGGGTGCTGTCTCAGACCACTGTAGATAGACCCCAATAACTGGGTGCTGTCTAAGACCACTGTAGATAGACCCCAATAACTGGGTGCTGTCTAAGACCACTGTAGATAGACCCCAATAACTGGGTGCTGTCTCAGACCACTGTAAATATGCCCCAATAACTGGGTGCTGTCTCAGTCGACCATAGATAGACCCCAATAACTGGGTGCTGTCTCAGACCACTGTAGATAGACCCCAATAACTGAGTGCTGCCTCAGACCACTGTAGACAGACCCCAATAATTGGGTACTGTCTCAGTCCACCAATGATAGACCCCAATAACTGGGTGCTGTCTCAGACCACTGTAGATAGACCCCAATAACTGAGTGCTGCCTCAGATCACTGTAGATAGACCCCAATAATTGGGTACTGTCTCAGTCCACCAATGATAGACCCCAATAACTGAGTGCTGCCTCAGACCACTGTAGATAGACCCAAATAATTGGGTACTGTCTCAGTCCACCATAGATAGACCCCAATAACTGGGTGCTGTCTCAGACCACTGTAGATAGACCCCAATAACTGGGTGCTGTATCAGTCCACCACAGAGAGACCCCAATAACTGGGTACTGTCTCAGACCACTGTAGATAAACCCCAATAACTTGGTGCTGTCTCAGTCCACCATAGATAGACCCCAATAACTGGGTGCTGTCTCAGTCCACCATAGATAGACCCCAATAACTGGGTGCTGTCTCAGACCACTGTAGATAGACCCCAATAACTTGGTGCTGTCTAAGACCACTGTAGATAAATCCCAATAACTGGGTGCTGCCTAAGACCACTGTAGATAGACCCCAATAACTGGGTGCTGTCTAAGATCACTGTAGATAGACCCCAATAACTGGGTGCTGTCTAAGACCACTGTAGATAGACCCCAATAACTGAGTGCTGCCTCAGACCACGGTAGATAGACCCCAATAATTGGGTACTGTCTCAGTCCACCAATGATAGACCCCAATAACTGGGTGCTGTCTCTAAGACCACTGTAGATAGACCCCAATAACTGGGTGCTGTCTAAGACCACTGTAGATAGACCCCAATAACTGGGTGCTGTCTCAGTCCACCACAGATAGACCCCAATAACTGGGTGTTGTCTAAGACCACTGTAGATAGACCCCAATAACTGGGTGCTGTCTCAGTCCAACATAGATAGACCCCAATAACTGGGTGCTGTCTCAGTCCACCATAGATAGACCCCAATAACTGGGTGCTGTCTAAGACCACTGTAGATAGACCCCAATAAATGGGTGCTGTCTAAGACCACTGTAGATAGACCCAGATAACTGGGAGATATCTCAGACCAATGCAGACATACCCAAATAACAGTCATTGCATGCACGCACACAAGCATGCTGATGTACACACACTGCAACTTAGCTATAGATAAGAATTGACATTCATGAATTGCCTACTCATAATGTACTACCTGTCCAAAGTTCACCATACAACTAAATTTAACATGCAATTGTTCCAAAGTAACAATCAGTAAATGCTAAAAGTTCAATCAATAATGCTTCATTAGTGAGTTGTGTGAAAGAACTTGTTTTGATGGTGTCAGTGTCAAGTAAGTGCAGGCACTACATATATCTCATGCACTATATGATATATAGTGCCCCAGGCACTTACTCTACTAAAAGTCTCATCCAATGTGTGTTTTCTTCCGATATGTTTTCCTTGACAATGGGTAGTATGCTAATAGCATGATTGCAGGGTGCAGGAGGCTGACTGCCATCTCAAAGTCTCACCAATGTCATTCCTTGTTATCCCTCTATGGACACATGGCAGTGGAAGGTTAGATATAGCAGTGCAATTATAAATTTAAGTGAATTAACAGCCTTCTGAAAATAATCCCAGTTGGCCAAGTGCTTTCTGGATAATTCCAGTAGTTGGATGAGTGAATGTGTCTGTTTGAGGGCAACGTGTCAAGTCCACAGATTAAACTAATTATACTGAGAGCAAGAGAGAAAGAGGGGGAGAGAGTGAGTGAGTGAGTGAGTGAGTGAGAGAGAGAGAGAGAGAGAGAGTGAGTGAGTGAGTGAGTGAGTGAGTGAGTGAGTGAGTGAGTGAGGGAGAGGGAGGGAGGGAGGGAGGGAGGGAAGCAAAACAAATGGGCAGCAAGAATTAACACTTACTTTGGACCATTTAGTGGAAATTTGCAACATTTCGATCCACTATCTGCAGGTCTTGATTAAAACGTTGCAAGTTTCCACTAAACGCTCCAAAGTAAGCGTTAATTCTTGCTGCCCATTCAAATCTTGGAGCCATAAACAATATTTTCCATATCATTCTTCGACAACACGGCCGAGAGGTCTTAAATTTGCTCAGATTGGAAAAGACAGTGAGGAAGATCGCCCGATGGGAAAATCACAAACAGTTCAACATAAGATGCATTCGGTACAAGATCACGCCAACAACGGCTGCTCGGAGTACGCACAAGACAGTGTAGTAAAGTATCCCTGACAACGGATAAACAAAAATTTGAAGCCATCTTGAATAGTGATGAGTTAGCGGAAACGGAACAGTTTCTCGCAGCTGCGCATAAACCAGGGCTGCCTACCTGACAAAAACAATTTCTGTAATGACCCCCCCTCGCATCAAACCTTTCTCTGAAGTAGATACAGTAACAAGCCCAGCCTGTCAGGTGCCTGCTGGGAATCTAGGAAGTTATTAATTTAATCATCAAAAGTAGATAATATACTTTATTTCAACATATTGTGTTGCTACACTGTAACTCCTGGTCAGCATTTAAGGTTGTCTATTAGCACTTCAAAGGATGCTTGTTTAGCAACATCCTGTAAGCTACATTATGTTAATTACAGCTATTGAAGTGCAGGCATGGCCAGACATGCTGGAGTGTTTACATCTGTAGAGCATCACCATGGGAAAGACAGCACCAGTGAATAGCCAATAATCATCCAACGAGCTTCTAAATTTTCAACACACAGCAGGAAACATTATAATTATTACTAACAGTCAATGACAAAGTTAAATTGTTGTATTCAAATAAAAACCTTTGAATAAAATATGATAGTTTTATATTGCAAAATTTTACAACAATTATAATACTAATTATATATTCTTCTAAGACATTTTATAATTATATTCATAACTTTCAGAAAACCATAACTATCCCCAGGGTATTTAATGTAATACAATGGTTCTAATTAAGTAAGTAATTCATTTATTTCCAACATTTAACATTACACGTCACAAGTAAACAAATACAATGTTGAATGTGGAAAGGGGGTGAACAGAAGTACAATACTTATCAGTGGTTCACCCCCAACCATTTTAGTTGCTTGCGATGTAAATACAATATGTTTTTATAGAGTAAAGATTTACCAATCAAAAATTAGTGTACACAGTGCCTACAACATAATAAGTTTATATTAAATTTTGGTTTTTGACATTCTTATAGGTCTTCATTTCTCCACAGTACCACGATTACAATAGTGCTGTATATCTGTCAATTATGAATGATTTGTACTTTTTTTTAAACATACAAATATGCTGACACTTTCTTAAATCTTCAGGTAAACTATTCCACTGTTTGACTCCAATATTAGACACACACATAGCCTTCAGGGTTGTACGAACGTACAATTGTTTAAATACACCTCTCTGTCTTGTTACATACCAACATTCGTTATTCGAGTGAAAACAGCTTAGAATGTTTTTCGGAAGTAAATGATATTTCACCTTGTACATTGTGATAGCCGTTTTATACTCAATATAATCAAAAAACTTCATAACTTTAAGATCGACAAACAAGTTGTTTGTGTGATCTTGAGCTTTTGCTCCATATATAATACGAATCAGTCTTTTTTGCAAAATAAATATCGGCCATAAGTTGGAACGATATGTGTTGCCCCAAATCTCAGAGCAGTAGTCAATATACGGTATAAAAAGTGAAAAGTATAACAAGGATGACTTGACATTTAATAAGCTTCGTGCTTTGTAAATTATTGATGTTATTTTTGCTAGTTTAGATTTAACCAATTGAATCTGTGTTTTCCAGGATAGCTTCTCATCAATTATTACACCCAGGAATTTTGTTTGGTACACTCTTTCTATGTTTTTATGATTTATGGTTATATTGATGCCTGGAGCATTTCTCTTTTTTCCAAATATCATGAAACTGGTTTTATCGACATTAAGGGATAGTTTGTTTAATTCGAACCAATATTGTAATTTCACCAACTCCCGGTTGACTACTGCGCTAAGCATATTTGGATCATCAGCACAATAGAATATGTTGGTGTCATCTGCAAATAAAATGAATTTTAATATATCAGAAACTTTGCATAAGTCATTGATATAAATAAAAAATAATTTTGGACCAAGTATTGATCCTTGCGGTACTCCACATAATGTTTAAAAATTTAGATTTTACATTATAAATACATACAAATTATTTCCTCTTTTCAAGGTAACTGCTCAACCAATTATTTACAACCCCACGTATACAACACAATTATATTTTTTTAACAACAGATTGTGGTTTACAGTGTCGAAAGCTTTTTTCAAGTCGATAAACACGCCTACTGACGATTTATTCTTATCAATTGCATTTGTTATTTCCTCAGTTAACTCCAATGGAGGTTGATCTGTTTTTTCGAAAACCATATTGACTTTCATTCAGTATATCATTAAGTTCTATAAAATTATCTAACCTGAGGTCAAAGAGTTTTTTTAGAATTTTGGAGAACTGAGGTAATAATGACACAGGCCTATAGTTGGAAAACTCCTTTTTATCTCCAGTTTTGAATAATGGAATGACTTTTGCCCTTTTCATTTTATCCGGAAATATTCCGGATTTAAAAGATCTATTACAGATCTGAGTTAATGGTTTTATAATATGAGAAATAACCTTTTTTATGATATACATGTCTATATTATCATAATCATTGGAGTATTTCCCTTTAAAATTGTTAAAAACACTTAGTACTTCTTGTTCATCCGTAGCACGGAGAAACATAGAGGCTTTCGTTCTGATTTGTACTTCCTCGTAATTACTGGTTGCATATAATGGTGTTTTGATTTTCTTGGCAAGCCGTGGTCCAACATTTACAAAGAAATCGTTAAAGCCATTAGCTATTTCTGATTTATCAGTAAGGATTTTATTGTCACCGACAAATGAATCTGTAATAGATTTATAGGTGTTTCCCTTTTTGATTATTGAATTTAATACTTTCCAAGTTCCTTTAATATCATGTTGATTTTTTTGCAATAATTTAGAATAGTGATCTTTTTTGGCTTGTCTTAGAATATTAATTAGCTTTTTTTTTTTTATTTTGTATCTTTTTTCTGTGCTTTTTGATTTACTTGCAAGATATTTTTTGTAGAGATTGTTTTTCTTTTTATATGCATTTGCTAATCCTTTTGTAAACCATGGCTTATATGAGTTGTGAATCTTTCTTAACAGACAATGGGTATTGTATAGATCGGAGAAAATTTTAACAAATTCACTATATGCCGTGTTAATATCCTCCGGTTGCATAATCAAGTCCCAATGCCGTGCTAAATGACTGTATACAATGCTCATTTCTACACCTGACATATTTAAAACTTTGTCCTTTAGGTCTATCAATGTTACTAGGTCTATCAATGCGAAACCAGGTAAATGGTCACTAACATCTGTAATTAATAACCCACTGCAAACCTCCTTTGTCAATTCGTTAGTGAAAATATTATCAATCAAAGTGGCGCTGAATTCAGAGATTCTACTTGGCTTTGTAATCAATGGGTATAATCCGCAACTGTACATGACGTCTAGAAACTGTTTAGTTCCGTAGTGAGTATCATGTTTTAAAAGATCAAGATTATAATCACCACACCAATACATAGTCTTATTGATGTTTCTTGTATTCTCAAACATATGCTGTAAAGTTTCATTAAATGTGTCCACATTTGATCCAGGAGTTCTGTATATACATCCTATGTTAATATTCTTCCTACTATTTAGTTGTAATTCTACTGTGACACATTCCATGATTTTGTCTACTGCCAATGACATACAACTGATTTCCTTAAAGTCAATGCATTTTCTAACGTAAATTACTACACCACCTCCTTTTTTATTTTTGCGACTGACTTGTACGGATTCAAACCCTTGTAAAATAAAACTGTTTTCATTCCCTTCGTAACTCCACGATTCACTTATAACAACTACATCAAAGGGGTCATGCAATGTATATAACAAATCTTTGATATTCTGAAAGTTTGCATTTAAGCTTCTTGCGTTAAAGTGTATTATTGATAAATCATTGCTGTGTTTTGTTTTATGTTCAAATTTAGCTTCTGTATAATACGAACAGTCTACTATTAACAGTTATTATTTGGATCGATATAGTCGCCATAATTATGATGTAAATAGTCGGTGTATTCATAACCTTTAAAATCAAACTTGGAAGTTTTATCATAAATGTTAAAAAATGATTCATTTATGTCACTTTCGCTTGTAATATATCTAAATTCTTCGTCACTTATATTGTGATAAGGAAAACAAATGACAGCCATCAACCTTCAATCACGTCGACGAGGACTCGACAAGCCGAGCGCAGTCAGTTTCGTCATGCAACACATATGTCTTGGCCACCTCAGGTGACCCCAATGTTCTTATGAATACTTTTCCATTCCTCACCCACGTTGAGGCGATCTTGAGGTTTTTCTTCAACTTCCTGGCTTCCCAGGCGATGCTGTTGTTTTTCTTTGTCAAATGTTTGTTGATGTACACATTGCTTTTTCTGAGTTTGTAGGCATTGCGCAGCACCAGTGTTTTTGTTTTTCGATTCACAAATCTCACAATGATGTCTGGCTTGACATTTCGTTGGTTTCGTTGATTTCCATTTGTGATAGATCGTTTGCGCAACGTATGGCATGCTGAGATGTCTGATTTCTCGATGGTCAGTTGCAGTTTGTTGGCGAAGAACTGGATCATGCTCTCTTCCAGGCTGTCTTGCTCGCCGTCATCATCTCGTCGTTTTTCGCCTGGTGGAGTTGCTGCCGAACTGTAGGATGGTTGCTTTGTTTCCAGACCGGAGATGACGATATTTTCTAGTCTGGAATATTGTTCCATATCGTTTAGGCGTGACTCTAACTCTTTAATTTGTTTGTCCTTTTCTGCATTTTCACTTTCTAGTTTTTTTAACGCTTTCAGTAACGATGTTACAGAAAAATACATTTGTAGCATAAATTCGATTTTAAACTCGTCTGTGAAGTGATTCCCTCGGAAAATGGAATTTTTTAATGAGCTAGGCGATCATGTGGTATCGTGACGTCACTTATGACACACACTCGCATCAGGCCGACCCTTTCCATGCATTCAGAGCATGTTTACAAGTATAGCTTTTGGGTCGAAACGAACGTCAGAACGAGTTATTGTGCAATATTCCGATGTAATACAAACACTAGTCATCATAGAGGAACAAACATTTATCTTACGGTTCCACATGAATCGAATTTTATTCAAAACAACGAATGCGAATGGGCCTACAAGTCGACTAGGTTTCGCCGAGCTTGGGCTCGTTTTCAGAATAATTATATCGAATGCAACCAACGGGAGATAATCTACACCAACAAACATACATAGCAAACATATATTGTATCCAACTACAGAAAGTAACGTGTATAATCTCATAATAGCACTAGAATATCGATATATGAAGGAGTTGTACAATTTATCATAACAACTTAAATCAGTCAGAGAGTTTCCGTTGGTCCCGCTAGCTCAGTGGGTAGGCGCGTTGGTTACTTGTCGTTTATTTTACAATCGGGCGACGCCGGTTCAATCCTGACAGCATGCAAACCTTTGATTTTCTTTATACTTTTTTTGTTTATGTTTTCACGAAGTAATATAAACAAAATCATGTTATACTATAATGCACTGTTTGTAAATATTTTTTTAATTTTTGTAGTAATTATTTATTCGCCACAAAAATGAAAATATGGTCATTATATATAACGATGTTTCTAAATTGTATTTATCCAGACAGATCTCAATCTGTTTTCACATATATAATTACAATATATTACCGTACAATATATTTACAATTAATAAATTATATATCCATTACATTATATTTGTTTGGATAAATAAAATTTAGAAACATCGTTATATAATGACCATATTTTAATTTTTGTGGCGAATAAATAGTTACTACAAAAATTATTTACAAACAGTGCATTATAGTATAAAATTATTTTGTTTATATTACTTTGTGAAAACATAAAAAAAAAAAGTGTATAGAAAATCAAAGGTTTGCATGTTGTCTGGATTGAACCGGCGTCGCCCGATTGTAAAATAAACGACAAGTAACCAACGCGCCTACCCACTGAGTTAGCGGGATCAACGGAAACTGTCCGACTGATTTAAGTTGTTAAGATAAATTGTACAACTCCGTCATATATCGATATTCTAGTGATATTATGAGATTATACACGTTACTTTATGTAGTTGGATACAATATATGTTTGCTATGTATGTTTATTGGTGTAGATTATCTCCCGTTGGTTGCATTCGATATAATTATTCTGAAAACGAGCCCAAGCTCGGCAAAACCTAGTCGACTTGAAGGCCCATTCGCATTCGTTGTTTTGAATAAAATTTTATTCATGTGGAACCGTAAGATAACTGCTTGTTCCTCTATGATGACTAGTGTTTGTATTACATCGGAATATTGCACAATAACTCGTTCTGACGCTCGTTTCGACCCAAAAGCTATACTTGTAAACATGCTCTGAATGCATGGAAAGGGTCGGCCTGATGCGAGTTTGAGTCATAAGTGACGTCACATCTCGGCATCCCGAAAAGCGCGCCAAAAATAAGCACATTCGAAAATGTCCGGATGCACACCATAAAATGTGGAATTTCTAATTCATTGAATTTTTTTGATTTTTTTGGCTTGGTGGACGTGGAAATAGATAGCAGGATGTAATATAACATTAATTCGAACAATAGATGTTTTTATTCCCTTTAAGGGCATCTCGAACAACAAGATTTATAGATTTAGCAATTTTTTAATGTGTATTATTTTCTGTAGTCGGGTATTTTTATTTCCGTAATACGGCGGCAGTTTCCGTAATGCTGTTATCTGAGGTGAATTTCCGTAATGATTACATAAAATTCGTAATGGTAGGCAGCCCTGCATAAACACACATTTGAGGAAAGTAGGTCACGACAACAAAACAAGTTTGATAGACTTTACAACAAACCTCAGGTTAAGAACAAAGTGACAGACACCGGCATCGACACTAACAGGTGGGTAAGGAACTTGAGTGACAGACAGATTAGTGATGATGAATGATTAATACTTAGCAAAGGTTTAAACTTTGCCATTATCCCAACCACCCTCCCGGTTGACCGTTGAAGAAATCATAGCCGGTACAGAGGCAGTCAGCTAAACAAATGACAGGTACTGCTGCAGAAGAACTCCGAGGGGAGGTTGTCCGCACCATAAAACGAGCAAAACTCACTAATTCTAACATCACTAAAGACAACTCCATCATCATTACTCCCTGCAGACAAAGGTAGAGCCACGGCATGGCCTCACGCAGGATCACATTTTTGCCAGTCCACATTTTTTCCGACATGCTACGAAGTGTGGTCGGGCACGCGATTGAAAGTGTGATCGGATGCGCGATAGGACACGCATCTATGAGTATATATATATATATATATATATATATACACCAGCATGGTAAATTTTGATAATCATACTTAGTGTGTCCAATAATAACATTAAAACATAAAATTAACTAAAAGTAACTTTTTCTGTTTAAAAGTGAAAATAGAAGCTAATTTGTGTTCAGAAAAGTAATATTTTATTTCAAAGTTAACTTTAACAAATAATACATTCTGTCAAGTATTAAAAATATCACAATGTTATGATCTCTGCGTTTCAATAATACTGTTTTACTGTGTGGTTGACTTTTCTAACAACATTTATATGTGCAAGATTTGCAGCACAATAACAATCGTACATAATCAATTTTAGATAATAAAATAATTCCTGTCACACAATAACATAAATGTCTTGTTGTTTCTCATGCAACAGTGCTTAATATATACGTTGACAAATGCAAATGCAAAAAAACGACATGGACGGACCCTTCCACAATCAATTTGAAACCGTCCAAAAACGCAATTTTTGAATATTACCAGTCCACAGGACGGGTGGACGGGTCTCTGGGTGAGGCCCTGAGCCACGGTAATTATGAACACTACCGGACAAAGAAAGAAAATGGCAGACATGGTGGGTGATATGAACACAAAGACTGTACCCACAAGTATAAAAATAGACTTATCAACATCTTAAGGAAGTGGAAGAGAAATGGATCAATCACAGACAAGTTGTACTGGAAACTATACCCTGACTTGGAACAACCCCCAAGTGGTAGTGCACCCTAAATACAAAACCCCGAAAGAACACCAATGTGGAATCATCTACCATATCACCTGTGATAACAACAGTAGCCACACTTACATCGGTGAAACCAAAAGACCACTCAGCCAGAGATTCAAAGAACACACAAACCTGGACAAACCTACATGAGTAGGAGATCATTGTCTGGCCACAGGACACTCAGTGTCCATGGATAACACCAAGGTCTTGGCCCGAGAACAGAACTGACACAAGAGGAAAGTAAAGGAGGCCATATACATCAAACAGAGAGCCTCCACCATGAACCGAGGCCAGGGATACCACCTACCCACCATCTACACCTACCCACCATCTACAACCAGATCATTCCACCAAAATCTGAGCTAAGTCACATGACATCAATGCATGATTATGATCTGCAGATGGTGGATCGAAACGTTGCAAATTTCCACTAAACGCTCCAAAGTGTTAATTCTTGCTGCCCATTCAAATCTTTGAGCCATGAACAATATTTTCCATATATATATATATAAATATGTCAAATATTTTGTAGTATGAATAGAAAGCAACACTAACTCTGAGAAAAAGAATAATTTACTTTGAGATAAGATTAAGATAGAATTACTTACTTTGAGAGAGAGATGCCTCCAGACTGACCAATCATCTGCTCATGATGCATCACCTGATCGTGCCACCGGATGTCGAGGAAGTCGAGTACTCGCCGTATCTGTTGCTCAGGGTGCAACACTAGCTGTTCATAATGGACCATGAGACACGTCTGTTGACCAACATTCTTGCACTCGTTGTACATATTAGATACGGCACGGTTCCACTCCTTTAAGCAACTCTGTATGGAGTCGAGTTTGAAGCCACGTATTGTCACCTTTCGGGCAATGATGGAGTGTGCGGTGGCGCGACCATCGCGCACCATGAAAACAAACTTTGATTGCGGGAACACCTTTAGGAGTTTCCCCATTGAACGAAGTGTGAATGGGTCCTTGTTGCAGAGTCGCGGTGCAAGGTGTCCGTGCTTGGCAATGATGCTGAGGATATAGGCTCCAAGAGCGCTGTCTAGGACGTCTGAGGTGATCTTCGCCTGGGTCAGACGGATCTCCTCCTTGCCGGAACGCATCATGTTGTTGTGCATGGCGAGAATTCTGGGGATGACGCGTGTTTCCTCGCCGCACCGCACGTCTGGGTGTGCATCGAGGATGGCACGCATGAGTGTTGTGCCACTGCGCGGGACACCGCCGATCCAGATCATCGGGATGTCTTTCTTGTAGTAGACAAGGTCGTCATCCGTCAGCGGCATTTTAGTTTTCTTAAACTTGCGCTCCTCTTGTGGTGCCTGTTTGACGAGGTAAATGAAGAGAAGAAGACAAATAGAAATGACCAGCAACTTGGCCAGGTCAAAACAACCGAGTCTGCGAGTGAGTCTGAACATTCTCATTAGTCAATGTGTCATATAAGAAGATAGTACAGTTCACACACCCAGTGACAGTGGCAATGTCCGTGGCTTATGGCACAACATGCACTGCAGCTGATGGTTACTCCACTCATTAATGTCAATGAATGACAGCTCACGCTAGTTGAACGTCACCTTTGAAATGAATGAATGAAGGCAAAGGCTAGATTAGCATTATCTCTTAAGTGAACGAACGAAGGCACATGCTACGAGAATGTCATCTCAGAAGTGAATGAACGATGGCACATGCTAGTACGACATCATCGCCGAAGTTCGCAATCAATGACAATTTGTTATTCGCTGGCAGTGACTCAGATGAAGTTTGTAAACACCTTGCACGGCTGGAGGCTTAGCCAAGCACGCGATCACTCCATCAGACCTGTTCGCAGCGCCAACACCAGGGACATACAGATCAAACCGCAGCGATCACGATGCTGCAAATGAGCACTTGAATAACTGTTTTCACTCTCTCTCTGGCAGTTGGGGTGATCTAATGTCTGTGTCTGCACTGTCAGTGATGTCTGGACAACTGAGGCAGTGGTGACTGGACACACAGGAAGACATTGGTCTAATCAGCGCTGCCTGTGGTCTACAAGACCAGGCAATCAGTGGACTTGTTGACCAATCAGTGGAGTCTGCAGCTGGGGGGGGCTCGTAGCTGGGACACTGTCAGATGTCTGGCGCCTTATATAACTATAACCTCCATCACATCACTGGACACACAGGTCTGACCACCTGACCAGTACAGAAGACTCTGCAACAGAAACACATTGGAGTCACTCAAGCATATCAGTTGGCTCAGGGGATGGGTGTACTCTACAAGCAGAGGACAACATTGAGTGAGCTAATGATGTAGTTAGAACTGGACAATGGACAGCAATTGACAGGGCAGTCTGGTCACCAATAGAACTCTGGATAGTACCAGGAAGGACATCAACCAACAAACATTTTACAATCACAAGTCTACAGGTTAACAATAAATACCAATTCAATGTCACTATCTTCAACAGACTACCAGGTGTACCACTGCAATCCTCCCTTTACAGGCATCTAGTCTAACTTTATTATATAATATATATATGAATCTAGTAAAATTATACACATGATAATAGAAGCACGTATAGGCAATGTTTAATTATTCATTGTTACAGCTTCAAATCTATTTACATCGTCCCCCAGCACCTCCGCGAATCAAATCAACAAGTCCACTTACAGAAAGACTGAAGGCGACAGGGGACGGTCACGCACATTCCAGCCTCTCATGCATGCAACCATTCATGGCGGGGCTTCGATTCTGTGTAAAACCTACATTGTTCTTGTGGCCAAAATAACCTACTTCTTTTGACGTTCTGAATCAAAACAATGATCTGTCACACTTGGTTTATACAATTTAGAAATGGCTGATGCTGAATACAAAAATGGTAAAAAATGAAAAGAATTTGTTTCTAATGTTTATTTTTAATATAGACGGTGAAACAGTAAGCCAAGCCAAACAATGTAAACTAATTAAGATTTTTTAAATATTTAGATGATTTAATATCATTATGTTTAGGATTTTACAAAATCACATAGTAAATGGAGAAAGACTTGATTTGCTTATTGTGTGCACAACAATTATTCAATGAATTATGCAGTTTATCCTGAAATGTTATTTCTTTGTGTGTGGCGGTGTCGAACCTTGGGCAAGTTCATTTACTCTACATTGCTTCAGTTCACTCAGCTGTATGCATGAGTACCTGGCTATAGACAGTGGTGGATATTTGTGTACGAATAGTCTTTGCGCATTAATTGCAGCATGGCTGAATACTTCCCAGAGAAGTCAAGATGGTGTTTGATTGAACAGGTCCGCCAGGGTGTAAAGTTCTTTGAGTAGTCCCGAGGACTGGATATTACGCTATATAAGAACTTACCTTTTGTAAACACACTGGCACTAGCACAAAGGGCTGTAGTTTTGACTGACGATCAATGAATAAGTTAAAAAGAATACCCACAGAACTTAATTCAATAGGTTTACAGCCTATAAGGAACGACTACGAGAAACAAAGATTAATGCACCTGGTGGGAGAAGTCTGCATTCATTCATGCCACCATGCATGGACAAGTAGCTGGCTTAGTCCACTGATAAATTAGCTCAAGATTCTCCAGCCCACTGGAGTGATCAATCACAGCCAAGAAAGCAGAAACATCACTTTATAGGATCAGTCCTCAGTGAGAAAGTGGCACTCTACTAATCTGATGCCATGCAATTACCTAACTGAACATCTTAGATTGTTATAAAGAACAGCTTGTAGAGTTTGTTGAATCAATCAAAAAGCAGTGTCATTCAAACATCTGTATAATATCAATTACTTTGTAACATTTTTCAAGATTGGACTTCAAATGGAGGCAACCTGTTCCTAGTTTTTCATTTATTAAAGTAATATAATGTTCTGAACAGACGGCTTCTCTTTAAAGTTACGGGGAAGGAATAAAACGATGTTCAGGTAATAATAATAACTTTAACAGTAATAGTAATACAATGACCGTCAAGTCAGTCAAAACTGAATGCCTGAATACTTAGAGAAACATTAACCAAACCAATGAACAGACAACCATTAGCTGGCTTAGTAGTACCATCAGGCTAACTGAATGTGTCCCATAGATTTGGTAGTTGATGCTGTGTGACATCTGGGGAACATTTCACCAACATTCTGGTAAGCTCATAAGCCCGATTTTGAACTTTAAAATCAATTTTTGCTCAGCAACAGTGATCTTGTTTATATACTGAAAACTGTCAACACGAGAATGAGGTACAAGTAGACGTGCAGCAGTACCCTCTGTAATACAGCAGTAATTCAGCAGCTCGGGTTTCTGCATTTTTAAAACACCTGTTTAACAACGGATTCTGTGTAATGCTGGATTTTTTGTGATGAGCTCATTCTCTAGGTGAAACAGTCCCCTGCGCCCATATATTCTCCAAACAAACAAATTCATAATTCAAGTTTGGTATTTGGAATTTTGGATAAACAGGTAGAGAAGTAAAGAATAAGAGGCTGTGAGAAAGAATGGAGATGGGTGATAGAGACAACTTGCTCAATGAAACAGCATCCATGAGTGACAAGGCTAGAAGAAACAAAGATATTGTGGACCGATAACGAGGCCGGCCACATCCCATATTTCAGGGAACGATGAAAACAACAACAGCAACAACAATGTTGACATTGTCTTTGTGTGATCAAGTTAACTTTCAGAATCTTGATTCTTGTTCAGTGGAGCTTTCCATTGGGACCTTTGAACAGGGTCCTTTTGTCAGTGGCACTAAGCTCTACGGTTGTCTGTCACAGTGGTTACACATTCCCACAATTCTCTTGGAGCTGCTGTCGTGTGACAACCATCAACACCATCACATGACAATAGTGTACGTAGAGTGCAATGTCAATGAGGAAGAGACTGTGAGGGTTCTGGAAGCTCCGCTGAACAAGTGTCAAGGCTCTCCGAGATAACTGTACTATTTTCTCAAAATGAATGTAACTTGACTCTGGAATCAACTTAAACACACTGAACATTCAAAGTGAAACACTGTAGGTCATAGCTAGGTCTGTAATAACCAACTGACCAATAAGTTGGGTACAAAAGTAATACACCACAGCAAGCACAGTTACTAGACCGGGCATGCTTATTCAAGTTACTGCTTACCCTTGTTGCTATGGTAACACCAATGGCTTGGACCAGACTAGGCGTAGTATTAGCTATGCCTAATCTGAGACTAATGTGCATTAGTCGTCATGATCTGAAACCTGGGTTGCATTCAAATCGGCCATGCACTCTGCTGCTACCAAAGTACTGGGACGACCACACGTTGCAAGAAAACCCTGGATAACTGACACAACACTTACTATCATCCAGGCGTGCTGATCTGCCAGGCTGAGAGGAGACAGTGATGAACAGAAATGACTTACTCGTGAAAGAAATCGTGCTCTTGGCCAAGATCAAGCTCGCTATTGGAACAAACAAGCTGAAAAAATTGAGAGAGCCGCTGCTAGTCAAGACCAGCACACGATATATCGTGAGTTGAGGACATGCCGATTAGGACTCACAAACCAATCCACCACTAGGCAAGCGCTTGATGGAACCAAACTCACAAACATCAATGACTGCTTAGGCCGATGGAAAGAACATTTTGATGACCTACTGAACAAACCATGCCCCACCCACCAGATCCCATCCTCACAGCTGATGTTGAGAGTGCCCTTTGTGATGACAGCAGCAACATCGACCCAGTTACCAGACAAGAGGTTGCTACCGCCCCCAGGAATCTGCTCAATTACAAGCGATCGTGTGGGTCAAAAAGATGATTCCCGACGAGTGGAGGAGGGGAATAATCCTGCCATTCTGGAAAAACAAAGGCAACAAGGAAGTCTGCAGCAATCACAGTGGCACCACACTTCTTTCCTTACCGCGATACTCCTTGATCGCATTTGACCAGCTCTACGGCATTACAGACGAGATGAATAAGCGAGCTTCACTGCGCACCGCAGCGCAACTGACCAAATCTTCACCATCAGACTAGTAAAAAAACCAAAAGAATTTAATCAATCTGCCTTTATTGCCTTTGTTGACTTATTAGCAGTACTAACGCTGGAGGCCATCACGCCAGCATTGTTCAGCGGCAATGCTGTTGTCATGTTTATTTTTGGAGTTCCCAGAAAACCTCTTGTTAAATGACGTGGATGATATACTCCCCTGGAGCCTCAATTTTGAATTTGTTTTGTGCGATTTCGAAATATATTCTTCCGAAATTTCTGTCTGTCTAAAGTCGCAACATTTCTATCGAAGGTGATTATCTTTTGGCTTCAAACTAATACAAGAGTTACATTATATATTGCTCTACACGTGTGCCAAATCTTGTGGTAAAAAATGATCCTAACATAGTTTGGTTCGACCCTCAAAACGCAAAGACGCAGCTGGCAATGGCACATCGGGCCGAATTTTATTTATTTTGCGGAAAAAAACTGCCTTCAAAAACATTGTACCAGTTGACTTTTTTGCAAACACGGCATGTTTAGATATTTTAAATTGTTATTCTTTTGTGTTTGATTTAAATGACGCCTTTATAATTATAACGTGGATGATTGACGATTTTTATGGCTCAGTTTATCCACTCTGTTATGGCTACATCGAACGGATCGGGTCACGTGACCCATTTCCTGCCATGTGATTGGTGGAGCCTGGTTTATAAACACAATCCACCACGTGCTTTGGTTGTTTTGGAGCCAAAACATGTGGTTTTGTAGGTAAATGATGTAGGCAATATTTTTTATTGATCTCATTCTTTAATAATAATAATGTTTTTATTTCAGACAGACAGTTAGTATGTCCATATAAAAATACATAGATCTATAAAAAAACAGTATATTCATACAAATGAATAATAATCTTTATTTACTTGTTTTTAGTTTATGTAGCTTTTTGTAGGTCATGAAATTATTACATTTAATTTTAATTTAGATAAAGAAAAGAAAAATGGCTTTGTCAACAAATAATCATCAAATACTAATTAAAAATGTTTTAATTAATCTAGCCTTTTTGTAAGTACTGTACATATTTCAGTTTGCCATCTCAGGTTTGTTTATTATTTAATTTGTTTATTAAAAAAATCCATTAAAATGCATGATTTAGGAATTATGTTATTAAAAAAAAATTAATGATATCTATTATTCGGGTAATTAATTATTAATCTAAACATTAATGAGCATCACAGTGGAATGGAAACTACACAATTATTTGGTTTTCCATATTAATTATGCACTAAAAAATTCATCTAAATATTCATCTAGTATTAAGAAAGTTATAACAGTTTGAAGTACAAAAACAAGATTACTGGTCACACATTTGGCTATGTTTACTGTAGAACAAAGGAACAGTGTACATATAATTATATATGTTTTTTAACATTCAAATTGGCATAACTTTCTTAATATTCACCCTAGAATAACTATATGAGCACCATGTTAAAGGTATTTCCAAGCTCTTTCCAGTGGTAGCAGACTAGCAGTTTTATTGAGATACAATGTATTCCAGAAAATATTGTCATATATATATACTGGACCTCTCGGTTTCTGCCTTACGGACCCATAATATGCAGTTTTCGCCAACAATTTTTGAAATTGTTCAGCAACGTATCAATATTGTCACTGAAAACAACTTATTTCATCAATGGCATGCAAGCAAAGTGTCAAAGGAGTTGTTTTTAGAGGAATACTTACAATATTCGTAAGTCGATAATCACTTCACGCGCCAAATGGAAGCACTTGGTTTTTGCCTGATGGATATGGCAAGCCGTCGATGGCAATAAACTAGTTAATGTGTAAACATCACAGGGTCTTTGTTGTGTGTTGATACCTTTCACAGGATGATTAATGTAAATATATGCATATATTATAAACTGCAGAAGATAATTTGTAATTAATAATTCTGCAAATTGTAGCTACTGAATTACAAAAACGACATTCCATTTAGGTAAAAGAAAGTATTTATGAGCAATCTGAAGGCCATACACACTGCAATGCCTGCAATTATTTTGCTGTGCATACCTGACGCAATGCCTGCAATTTATTTATATTACACGTGATGTTAATGAAAGATATATGCAATTAATGAAAAAGCAGTGTTACTAAATACCTTAACGATTTACAAATAAAATATATGAGCTGTTACTGTAATTTCAAGGTATAAATATTTTAATGAAGAAAATGTCGGATATAAAAATTGTAGTGATACATAGAAAAGCATTTATTATAATAGTTCATGTTTAAAGTGAAAGGGTATTTTAGCAAACACATGGCAAATGATAATTAGCTTAAAAAAAAGCTTAATTCATAAAATAAAAGTATTTACAAATTATTTTTAGTGTCTTTATAAAGTTGACTTATTGTTTTAATTATTCTAACTTACATTCCAGTAGTGGCTTACCGCACACACCTTCCATACCTGTTGAAATAAATACTTACAATATATGTTTCAGTGCTTAAATATAATAATGTTATTTGAATTAATATGACACGTTTTTCTAATTATTCTAGCTTTTATGACAATACTGACTTGCCATAGTTCTTATATATATATATATATGTGACTACAATACTTACAAAATAAGTTGCAGTGAAGTTGTGATGTTAGTTAAAACTAATGCGTTTCTATTTTATAATAAAACACATTCTACATATTATTCTAACTTTTTGACAACACAGGCTTGACATACATCTTCCATATATAAGGCAGAACTTTACATTTCAGGTAGGCAGTCCGAGAACTCGCACCAACAGACGATGAAATTAAATTCCAGCAAATATACAACAGTGATTTTAATCTGGGCATTTATGTTGTACACGTGTTCCATCTTATGTTATATATTTAAACATGTTTCCGTAACCCTGAAACGGCAACATTTTCATGGATTATTTAATCTTGTTCGATTTTGCTGCTAGACGCAGACCTGCCTACCCCAAAAACTTCCTGTCAGTAATTCGTCTTCCCATTTACACTGATTTTCAGGAATATAGGCCTGCTGTTAGTAATAGTTCAGAACCGTGTCAGATATTGTCAGGAAAAGAACACCACTGTCAGTAATACTTTAATACTGTGACTATGATGATAGTTGTACCCAAAACATAATTGTCTCTACTAAACTTTTAGGTGTTTTGAAGTGTCCACTTAACAAGGTAAGGTAGATGATCATAACCACCTTTGGTGGAAATCAAACGTGAAGAAGCGTAACTGTAATTGTAAATGCGTCTATACACTATTGGCATAGCTAATTTACAAACACTAGAACTGTTTTACTGTGTTTTCAAGTTAAATTTTAAGCAACTGAAAGAACCTCAATAATTTTGTGTTTAATGCTAACCATTGTAATTCTGATTTTATGTAACTTTCAAAAACAGCATGCCGACTCAAGCAAAATTCCACATTACAGCCACATTATGTAATAAACAGCAACTAACAAATACCACTCAGATTTACATTATAAATTTTACTATAGAGAGAGAAACACACGATCACAAGGGTGCACAATGCACAACGCAAATTCTAAGTTCAGAATCAACAGGTGCAAGTTGAATGCATGTTGAACTTTACACTGCACACTGTTGCGACTAGGGCACTTGTGTAGTTTCTTCATTCAACATCATCCCAGGCATATTTATATTACAAAAATATTGAGTCTTAGCACACTTTTGAAGCCCAAATAGCAACCCGGTTTGCGCTAGTCTGCACCATAAAATGGGCGATATAGAGGCGTATGTTGGTGCAAACTGGGGCACTATTTATGCCTCAAAAGTGCTCTAAGACGCAATATTCTTAAAAGTAAATATGCCTGGGATAATGTTGAATAACAGAACTAATGCACTGAACCTAAGGTATCAAAGATAGGCAAAACTCAAGTTATAATGGCAAAATCGAGGTAGGTCCAGATTCTACCAAATGCAGCGTCTAGTTGTGTCCACTGTCCACACAAGACATATCTGGTTAGAGTGCCATCAGTATGCTGTTATAACCTTTTGTAGCACACGTTTCTTCTTGGCTGGTGGGGTATGTTGTGCCATTTCGATCTCCGCCATAATTTTGTGCCGCGTGACTTCTTTTTGTTTGAGCGTGGAAATGTGAATTTATCGTAATGCTGTTTCCTATTGGTCAGATTACGATCAGAAGCAGCGAATAAAAAACCATGTCACAACAAGCTGCGTATATATGCTGTCACTTGTTGAATATAGTGGAAGCTAAATTTGAGTAAGTGACTATACCTATATTATAATTTGTTGGTGTCCCTGACTCCGAGAAACTCATAAATCTTGTCCGCACACTTTATATCTTCCCCTCTGTATTCAAAAGTAAAGGTTATAACATACCTCAGGATGCACCATTTTAAAGCTAGTTTTAAACAAATCTCCGGGGCATGCGGACCGCCCTAGGCCTAGCAACGCTTTGCGTCTGCACTGCTCAGTCTGCTGCGGCGTTCGCGTAGCCGTAGCCCAACCCTACCAGTCCAGTACCACTAACTTTGCCCATCATTTAACCCAGCCCAGGGGAGACACTGCAGATCACACAAACTTAGTGTTTCCGTTCGCCCGTACGTTTACCTGATACACAGTGAAGTTGACTCCTGTCTTCCACAGATGTACTGCTGTTTGTTCTAACTGCACCCGCGTTTCTTATCAATCGATTTTGTGTACTGCGAATGAAAACAAGAAGATCACCGCAGTCTCCGCCCAGCATCATTCTTCGGAAATGTGCGCCGCTGTTAATAACTTCGGAGAACAACGTAGCCAGAAAAAATACTTTGATGTGGCATAAACGGATTTACGAAACACATTTTGGTATACACTACAATAAGAAATACAGAGTTTTTATTGGATTGATTCACATTCACAATTTTGTTATAAAAACATGAATTCTTTCACATAAAATTAACAAACACGATATATGCAATATGGCACTTAATTTACTTCTTTTAGAAACTACACCACTTACGAAGGTTGAAGCTGCAACTTGGTTTACGAAATCATTTTGTATGTAGCCAAAATTGTACTTTATGTGATCCTTGTGCCAAAATACACAAGTTTTCGTTGTCTTTCAAACAGTACCACAGTTCAGGTACAAAACAAAAGAACAAACATTTTGGGTAACCATGAACAGGGACGCGCATCGAAACGAGGGACCGCCGAAGATTTCATACTAACAATATTTGACTAAATATTTAACCTTAGGTTAGAATTTGGGCGCGGACATCAACTGTCAAATATTGACACTAAATATATATAATCTTTCATTAGCAATTACACGTTTGTGCATAGCGTAGCGTAGTCTGTAAATATATTGTATCTTGTACATGCCGCTTGCGCATGCATGCAAATATCTCTGTGACTATGTCAAATGATAAGGTACCACGTACGATAACGCGCGCCGTTGAAACCAACACATTGCTATTAAAATTGAAGGTAGATCAAATGTGTTTACACCACCACATGTCCACCTTATTATCGCCCACACCTTGTTGACAGGTCTCGTTCAAGAGAACTTGTGTATACACATCTGTCATGTAAGACAAACCCCCGTCTTGTCGTGTATCTACCCAACTATTTATACTATTGACATCTTACTAGTTGTTTATTTTTATAGTAAGTTTGACAGGCACCGGCACAACAACCAATCAGTAGCCGTAGGCTAGCTAACTCCGGCGTAGACCGTAGACTGTATAAGTGTATTACTAGACTGTAGTAATGGTAGGAACTTCAACAACAAATTAAATATTGTAGAACATTGGGAATGGGCTTAAATTAAAGGCAGTAGCTTAAGCCTTAAGGATCATACTGTTTATTTTATTTAAGATATCTTTAATAGATCAAAATATATTGCAATTTTAAGACGGCAAAACAGCATAATTTGTGGTGTATCTTACAATGGCAAAATTGACAAATTTGTGTTTTCAGAAAATAAATATTTGCTTTAAAATGTCATAACTTTTTTATTTATTCACGGTCATTCCGTGTCAGATGAACAAATGGTTTTCACCACACCATCTTAGGATTGGCTGATTTTTTTTATATGTCAAAATATGCATCAAGACTGCATGGTTCATCCTGAAAATGTGAGCTTCATTGGACAATTTTCAAAATTTTGGCAGAGATCTAAAGTTTTGTAACTTTTATAAGATTTGTCGCGACGAGCTAAAGTACCATTTTCATGATCCCATAAAATTGTGAATATTTATCAGAGCTTTGAAATTTGGCATGTAGACTAAAAATTATGTATGGGGAATCCAAATCTGCCACCATTTTAAATGCCAGATGAATAGAAGAGGAGCATTGGTACCTGCAAGTTGAGGTTTTGTTTATTCTGGCTCACGTTTGCGAGGCACCTGAAAACATGATACCCAGTAACGATAGATGTTTATTTTCAGTTCCCATAGTGGTCTAGTTGCTATTCCAAAATAAATCAGGACTCTTAAACTGTCTGTTTGCATCATGCATCTCCAACAAAATGAATAAATGCACAAGCAGGGTCACATCTCCAAAGGTATAGGTGACACAAGTTAGGAACTTTATAGGCGTGTTTCTTATATGTGCTTTAGCAACCAGTGAACACATTAGAGATGTGTTCTTAATTTCTTAGTCTGGATTTTATGAAGTTTTGAAATTACTAGCATTTAGCTTATACCGTCATATACAGTATCCACAAAAACTAAATACGATGCAATAAACATGAGGCCCACACATGCAGGTTGTGCAATGTGGATACTGCAGTGCACTATGCAATTGTCCTAAACCACAGTTCCCTGGAAGTTGTTATTCATCAGCAGTAAAACAACAATAAAACTTTCACTTTCAGCTCTACCCACATGCTATGTAGTAGTGGGCTGTTCCTTCTGAGACTGCTCAGTCAGTGTGCTGTGATCAACCAGTGCAGACTGTAACTTATAGGATGTGCAGTTCTATTACACATATATGGACTTGGCAACAATGGTATATAGTGGTTCTTCTGAATTGAACACTTGTTCTTTTTGAAACATTAAAGAATGAATGTCTTCAAGGTACGTGGACACATGGCAATACTGGCCTAAAGTGTATTTCAGAGTTTACTAATCAAGAGCACAAACTGGTATTATGGAGAAGTGACTCACAACCTCAAAGTGGGTCCAGCAATCTTACAGTTTGTATGCACCATCAACAAATTCTACTTTCAAAGTATTCATCTCTACAGATGAAATGCTGTCATCCGTTCATATTTCATAAATCTGCAATTAAAGGGTCCTTTGGCTGGTGAGTGAAGATCTTGCCAATCAAATTTCTGCTTTCACAAGATCAAACCAGGCCAACAAATATGTCCTGCATGTATAAAAAAAAACTTCTTCATGTTCAAGAATCAACTCATGAAATCACTGATGAAGAAAACAGCCCTACTGATTCTGATGAAGTAAAATCACCTTGTGATTACACAAGTCCCAACATTTTGTATGATAGCTTTCAAATATTGGTGTTTCACGTGTAACAATACATGGAATCAGAGTCCAGGACCATGTGTCATATGCCAAACTGGCCAAAACTTTGGACATTTCAACAGATGAAATCTCTGGGGAAGAAACAAGTGGAAGATGTACAAAGTGTGACGACGATTTGGATATCCTGATGAGCCAACTACAGGTGAAATGTTCAGAGTCCACACAGTTAGAAAAACTGCAATTGCTAACACTTGTTCTAGAAGGTTGGTCAGTAGAGAAAATAGTGCAAGAATTTAAAGAATCAAATATCTTGTTAGAAAATCTCAAGCACTAAAAAAGAAATCTGGGATACTGGCAGAACCTGAAAAAGCAAAAGGCAAAGCACTTCCTGATACAACAGTGGAAGTAGAATATGCCCTGGCAAAAAGGACTTCGTCTCTGCCAAAATCATTGGAGTCAGAATGCAAAAACAAAAGCGTCTGATCTTGATCAATATAAAAGAACTGCACAGCGAATTTAGGATAAAACATCCCTAGCTTGCAGTTGGATTTTCAAAGTTCTGTGAACTGCGGCCATCAAAGATTTCTACCTGCCAACAAAGACACAGTGTTAATGTTCAGACTATCTAAAGATCGGGTCAGTGTAAAAATGCCAGTGTCAACAGACACTGCATCATATGACACGGAACAGTACCAGGTTGGAAACTATATTGCTGCTGTGTACAGCAATGACTGGTACATTGGACTGATTAGTGGGCATTCTGAAGAACATGAAGATGTACTTGTCAAGTTCACGAAGAGGAACCAGCGCAGCAACATTCTCACTTGGACAGCAAGTGATGAATGTTGGGTTCCATTTATCAACATCTTGAGGATAGTTCCAACACCATCTGTAGTTGGACAATCTGCCAGGCAGTACAGGCTTGACAAGGATATCATTGCCAATTGTGTGGCACAGTTTTCAGTATTCAAGCAGCGGTAACTAATCCCACTTGTCACCAGATAGAAGAACGTTCTCTATAAATGTGATGTCATGCATAACTTTATATTAATGTGGATTGTTAAAATGTTTCATACTATTTCCTGAAATTATATCCAGACAATCCAGAGTGAATATATGTTGAAATAACAAAATATTTAGGGGTGAATATCTGCAATGACTTGAATGATGATGAAGATATAATAAGACACTTGTGCAGGTGTTCTGTCAGGTCCAACAGCATCATCCGAAAATTCCACAACTGTTCCATCGATGTTAGACTTCATCTGTTCCATGCATATTGTTGGTCAATTTACTGTTCCGAACTCTGGGTACATTTGAACAAAGGCACCTATTTAAAACTTAAAGTTGCCTACAACAACATGCATAGACAGATCCTAGGTTACCACCGATGGGACATTGCAAGTAATATGTTTGTAAATAATTCTATTGACTCATTTGACGTCCTATTGCACAAAAATGTTTGATTTTAGAAAGCGGGTTCTTAATATTTACAATAATATGATAAAATATATGTGTCACTGTAGATTAATTGTTAATGGACCCATGTGATCCTGCTGGTCAAAATCCCTATAATAAATTATGTTCTAAAATAGTAATATTATATATATTTTTATATATTTTTTTTTTTTTTTTTTCTTCCATTTTTTATCTCTTAACTTATTAGCATGGTTTACTCATTTTATATTTTACTTATTATTTTTAATGGTGTACCTTTTATTCCTATTTGCGGGTATTACTTAATTGTATATATACTATGGGTTTTTGTACCTGAAATAAAACATTCATTCATTCATTCATTCATTCATTCATAGAAAGCATTGTTGACCAGTTTGATGAAAAACTTTAATATCTTCGCCCAAACACAAATTACTCAACCTCATATATGGTAGCATAGTCCAAAATATGATTTATCCATTTGTTTTAGATATGTGATGCAAACACACAGTGTAAATGATCTGATTTCTTTTGGAATAGCAACTAGCCATTATGGGAACTGCAAATAAACATCAGTCACTATTGGGTATTATGTTTTCAGGTACATTTTGCCTCGCAAACGTGAGCCAGAATAAACAAAACCTCAACTTGCAGGTACCACTGCTCCTCTTCTATTCATCTGGCACTTAAATGATAGCAGATTTGGAATCTCCATATGTCACTTGGTTAGATTATTGTTAGAGAGCATGTATTGCGCAATGAGAGATCGCGTCTTAGTGTAGTTGTTAGCACGTTGGTTTGGCATGCCGGAGTTCTGAGTTCAAAATCCAGACTGGGCAAGGCCATAATACATTTGATGTAAAAACCTGGCTCTCAACTTTGGAGACTGTATCCCTCGTGACTCCGAGATCAAGTTAATGCCAATCCCGTCTCAGTCGGGGACACACAAGAACCACTGGATATGACGTGCTCCCTGGCAGTGGCCACCTTCAGTGTCAGCTTAGAAATGTCACTCTGACGATAATTTAATTTTCTGAAAAGGCCGACTTGTTGAATGAGACCTCGGAAGTGAGACTATAAAATTCTAGCCACTTTTTTATACAGACGAGTCAGTAAATATAGAGCTGCAGAACATTGGAAATGATTAGGAAATAATTCACGCATTTTCCTAGTTTATAAAAATGACCTGTGACAATTCTTTTTCATCTCTAACCATTTGTTATCACCCACAAACCTCATAAATGATGGATCAGACACTGAAGGATAACACGGAAGAATGAGCAGATTCACCTGTCCACTGCCTCTTTCAGATGTACTGTCATGTTTGTCGTCAGCAAAAAACAATCTGGAACATTCCAAAGCCAGTCATGGCTAAGGAAATCGGGGGTGATTTGTTATAATTATGCGCAAGCTGTTGTGTTTTACTTGTCAATATAATGACGAGCAACTTAATGAGACAGTGAAAGATACTCGTATGTATTGTAGAGTATCGTCATAAACGTCCAAGTGGGATAGTGTGCATATATGAACTGCCTGGATGTAGTCTTTTTTCTTGGGTTGTATAAATTATAGTTAATAGTAATTTAGTAAGTAATACTTTACCAGTTACATATATTTTTAAAAATTAGATGGGTTCCTTGTTGCACGTTTGGAACCCCCTAAAAAATGTCTGAGGACCCTTGAATGTGCAAACACCCAGGTAAACTCCTACATAGCCCTTAGGCATTCATGTATTATCCTATATAGTTATATAAACATGCCATGCCATAGAGATTACATGTTATACTTTATTGCTAACTGTCATTCAACTAGCCACTACTGCTGTTTTATTGACCTTATAAAATATTCATGAATAACTCCTAAGTTTTTCACAGTTTACAAATTGCCACACTGTTCATGACTAGTGGCGTGAATCATCATCGTCTGTTGCAGGATATGTCATTGATTTCATAATGAATAAACTTCAGACTTGGAGTCGCCTACGCACGTCGTACCAAGCCACACCACGACGATGGCTCAAGTCAGAGGTAAAACCGACCACATCGACATCTGCGACTTACGATGTGATCGTTGTTGGTGGGGGCCACGCTGGTACGGAAGCTGCTTGTGCCTCAGCCAGGATGGGCGCAAACACTCTCCTCGTCACCCATAAACTGGCAACCATCGGTAAGTAGCAACTTCTGTAGTTTCTTCTTTTGCTCGACACCATGTTCAGTGCTTAAAGTAATGTGGATGACCAAATGTTGCTATTGAAATCATTGTGCGTGCGTGCGTATTATTAATTCATCTAATTTATGTGGTAATGAATGGTAACCAGACAGAATCCCCTCTGGACAGAATCCCCTCAGACAGAATCCCCTCAGATAAAATCCCCTCCAGACAGAATTCCCTTCCCTTATGGAAAAATTTGGCAAAATCCCCTTCATAATTATTTTGGATGATACTTTAAATATAATCATACATGCCTATTGGAAACTATTTTTGGAATACCTAAGGGAACACATTTGCCAAGTTGCCAACACTGTTTTATTAATAAACACAATAATTTTAGATTTTTCAATATAATACAAATTAATACTCAAAACTATAACTTCAGTTACTTTCCAAACTTTCTCAAAACAGTATTCACAGTTTTAATTTATTACTCTGACACCGTTAAAAACCTCAGATTTGCTAAATCAATTATAATTGAAGCCATTAATTGCTATGGGGATCATCCCTGTGTAGGAAGCCATGTAATTGCTATTGGCCATCAGTATTCATATGGAAGGACCTGTTTAAATACCTGTATGGAAGGACTTCAAATACCAGAGAAACTAAATGAGCATCATTACCCACTCTGTCTATGATCAGTCTACAGCCATGGAAATAATATAGAGACAGAAAGGCGGCCTCAAGCTACTACTAGATGGGCATATGTACACCCAGAAGAACAAGTCCAAGATGACCATCCGATGGGAGTGCTCTAGCCGTAGAGGTCTCGGCTGTAAGGGAGCAGTTACCACTGATCCAGAGATCCAGAGGGTTACCGGACATTTATCACACAGTCAGGATGCCAATTCAGATGCAGTCTCAGCCATTAAGCTATGTGCCACGATGAAAGACCAAGCCGTTACATCCTGAGGTACACCAACTCAGATACTGACAGTTTTTTTTTTATACAAATGCCTTATTTACTGATGTGTCAGTGATTCTTTTTGTGGTCAAGTTGTGTTCCATACAAGTCTGTGGAGGACACCCTGAAGGGTATTGGACAGTGCATCGGATGGAAATGAACTATACTTTTGTTGATATGTTTTATTTACTGATGTGTCTGTAATTCATTTTATGGTCAAGTTGTGCTCTATGCCATCATTTACGTTTGCTCAAAATGTATTTATATGTTTTAGGTGATCAGTAAAATATGTTTATACTCAATTTGTGGTCCTAAATATTTTTTGTCACACAACATACATTCCAAATCCCCTCAGGGTTAATTAAGGGGATTTTGTCCAGAGGGGATTTTGTCAGGAGGGGATTCTGTCCGGAGGGGATTTTGTCCAAGAGGATTTTGTCTGAAGGGATTCTGTCTGGAGGGGATTTTGTCCTGGATTCAATTTATGTAACTCAGCACAAGTGAATATGCAATGGCAGTTGATCAATTTGTTATGAGGAAAACTAAAAAAACCTCTATTTCATCTGCAATGAAATTAACTTTGTTGGCATTCATCTCAGTGGCATCGTATGATCTTATCATCTATCTGCCATTGCACCGAATGAACATGAGTTGTTCACAGGTTGAGTCTTTCAGGCTGCACCATTCAGGGCAGAATACTTTCTCGGCTATGCTAAATACCCTTTCAACTGGGGCTGATGAGGCTGGAATGCTGAAATGGTGAGGGACCAACTGAGCCAGAGTTGGAAAACTCAGAACTGCAGTGAGTCACTGTGACAATCTGTACATGGCTGACTGAGGTAGTTGTTCACCTCTACAATCAACAGTCTGCTGATATTATAAGTTTGCAATTTATATTTTCTGATTATAAACTACTAGTTGTTGAGAGGGTTAGCACATGTCCACATAACAGGCTTAGCATCCCCTTTGGACTTTTTAGCCAGGCTGCTGGCATGGGATTATACCAGTGTAGGAGGCAGTCTGACTTGAGCCACCTTACATATACAGAGGAAGACTGGCAGTTCTTGTTCTTATCAGTCAGCCACTGCCAAGTGGCATGGTCTCCAGACTACATCAAAGGCATTTCCTGTCTAACTGGTGGGTTAACTGCTAATTGGCTTTTTATGGACATCCTGGTGGCTTAATTTAACAAGATTTAACAAGATTGCCACCCAGAGAATTAACTCTAGGTGGCAGGTGGACAAGGAAGCCCTTTGGCTTATCGAGAGTCCGACCCTTTTATCTATGTGTATCCCGCCCATCTGAGGTATGTGTCGATTTTATTTTTAAACATATTCACGCTACTAGCACCCACACAATCAGCAGGTAATCTGTTCCATTCATTTACAGTCCTTTGTGAAAATGAAAACTTTCTTATATCCAATCTACTCTGCTCCTTTGCCAATGTAAGTTCATGTCCTCTAGTCCTTCTATCTTTCTTAACTGAGAACAAAATATTTCTATCAATATTTTCATAACCCTTCAATATTTTAAACACTTCTATCTGATCTCCTCTCAATCTCCTGGTCTCTAGTGTTGTTAAACCGCATTTTTTTAGGCGTATTTCGTAACTAAGATCCCTCAGTTTTTGTATAATTTTAGTTGCTCTCCTCTGCACTTTTTCTAGCATATCTATGTCCTTCCTGCGATATGGCCTCCACGCTTGAATACAATATTCTAAATGAGGCCTAACTATTGTTTTGTACAGCGGTATTATTAGCTCTTTTTCCTTATACGTTATGTTTCGCCTAATTAATCCAAGGATTTGATTTCCCTTTGAAGCTGCAATTCCGCACTGCTCTGAAACCTTCATATCAGCACTAATGGTTAACCCTAAGTCCTTTTCTTTTACAGTAGTACTTAGTACAGTACCCCCCATTGTATATTCTACTTCTTCGTTCCCATGTCCTGTGTGGAGGCATTTACATTTCCCAAAATTGAACAGCATTTGCCACTTTTCAGACCATTTGATCAACCTGTCAAGATCATCTTGTAAATGCTGTCTATCTCCATCACTTTTAATTCTTCTAAACACTTTTGTATCATCTGCAAATTTCAACACCTTGCTTGTTATTTCATCATCCAAATCGTTGATATATATTAAGAATAATATAGGACCTAATACTGATCCCTGTGGTACCCCCACTCAATACCGATTTCCAGTTTGAAGCCTCCCCATCAACTACTACACGTTGTCTTCTGTCAATCAGCCATTGTTCTATCCAGTTTATTATACCATTTCCTATGCCATGGGCCTTTAGTTTAAGCAGTAATCTTTGATGTGGTACTTTGTCGAAAGCTTTTTGAAAATCTAAGTAGACGATATCTACTGGTGATCCCTCATCTACCCACTTAGTGATGTCTTCCAAAAAACATAACATATTTGTTAAGCATGACCTTGCTTTAAAAAAACCATGTTGAGATGGGTTTATCAAGTTTTGTTTAACAAGAAAATCCACCATGTGATCTTTAATTAGTCTTTCTAACAATTTACAAATCACTGATGTTAAACTCACTGGTCTATAGTTCTCTGACTTGTTTCTCGAACCTTTTTTGAATAACGGTATAATGTTTGCTTCTTTCCATTCTAAAGGAACCACTCCCTCTTCTCATGACAAGTTGAAAACTGTTGCAAGCGGTATGCTAATTTGTTCTACAATTTCCAATAGTAGTTTGGGTGGAATACCATCCACTCCAGGTGATTTGTTATCCTTCATAGCCCTTATTTTCTTACCTACCATTTCCGGGGTTACAATTAATTGTCCTAAATAGTCTGAATCTGCCCCCTTGAACTTAGCCTCTGGTACTGGCAGTGAACTAATATCTTCCTGGTAAACACTGAACTAAAGTACTCATTCAGGTCTTCTGCCATTAAGAATCCCTCTGATATTATATTTGCAGCACTATCTTCTAGAGGACCGACTTTATCTTGAACTTTCTGTTTGCTTCGAACATACGCATAAAAACTCTTGCTGTCATGTTTTATATTACTAGCTAATTGTTGTTCATAGCTTCTCTTTGAATTTCTAATTTCAGCTGTAGCTTGGTTAAGTGCTTCTTTATAACTGTTGTAGTCTTCATCATTTCCAGTACATCTATATGACTTCCACATAATTTGTTTGTACTTAATTTTCTAATGGCTTCTTTCGATAAGTGTTTCTTTTTGGACCGTTTTCCTTGTTTTTTGAAGGGTACAAATTTATCGACTATGCACTTAATTTCACTCTTTAATACATTCCAGCATTCTGTTGCCGCCTTATTTTTCAGTGTGTTATTCCAGTCTATCTTTGCTAAATATTTCCTCATGTCCTTATACCTTCCTTTGTGGAAATTTCTCCTATACTGCTTTTTACTATTCCTTTCTGATTTTACTTTGATGGTAAAATGTATCTGGTTGTGATCGCTACTCCCCAGTGGCTCATATATCTTGACATTGTCAACTAATTCATTCTGTGAGGACAAAACTATGTCTAACACATTCTCACCCCTGGTTGGTTCTAGCACATGCTGAGAAAGGAAAGTATCTTGAACTAACACTAAAAACTTGTGGTCCTCACTCCCCATACTCTGAAGAGATTTCCATTGTATATGCCCGTGGTTAAAATCCCCCATAATAATACAGTCCCGTTTGCTTACTTCCCTTATAGCGTTTTGTATTTTTTCATTCTCTTCTATGCTTATGTTTGGACTTCGATAAACTAACCCAACTGTTAACGTTGAGTTTCCTGTAACTATGTTACACCAAACAGCTTCTTCGCAATCTGCTTCTCTTTCTAATTTTATTTCATAAGCCTGAATAGATTCTTTAATATATAAAATAACTCCACCTCCCTTTCTTCCTATTCTATCTTTTCTAAACATTACATATCCTGTCAGTCCCAATTCAGCATCTGATATATCGGTGGTGGTCCAGGATTCGGTTATACCTATTATATGAGGGTCAATATCTTCTACCATAATGTTTAGTTCATTTCTTTTGTTTACTATACTCCTTGCATTTAAACAAACACATTTATATCCAGACAATTAAACAAACAGGTTTATGGCCTGAACTGATAGCCTACAATTATTGTTTGCTTAACAGGGTGTTTCTGACTGGGAAAAGATGCTGCTTATTGCCATGTTTAGGTATCATAGTCATAGTTATCATAGAACGAGGGTGTACTATGTGTAAGGATGGTAAGATGGTATTCTATCAGAAATAACAAAGTATTTGAAAAATAGTTGAACATTTAAATATTTCAGGAAAGTTTCATTTTATAACCAAATATATTTATTTTCCCCAGTATATATTGAGAAAGTACCTAGATGTACTTGTAATGTACTCGTAAGATATGAGTACAATGAGTATGAGTTCGAGTACGATTACGAGTCCATGACATGACAAGTCAACCTATTAAATAACACACTTTGATATCTACTTGATAACACACTTATGTGATTAATATTTGTATATGATTGCTGTCGCTCTAGTGGAGATTATTATTGAAGAAGTACCTCAAAATTATATGAAGCATATTTATTGTTTGATATTGTTGATAGCTTTTTATGATACATTCATGCATTAATTACATAAATATGCTTGTAGATGATTTCTAAAGTGTTACTCTTGTAGCATGTTTGTTCCATTTTAATAGTATAGTTTAATATGTTAACTGAGCAAGAATTAATTAGTCTAATACAGTTAGCCTTTTCAAGAGTTTGTGTTTCGATGTTTTCATTATTCATAGTCCCTGCATATTATATTAATAAATTGGATGTAATATGTTGGTCTCCCCTTGTAGGTGAGATGTCTTGTAACCCGTCATTTGGGGGCATCGGCAAGGGTCATCTTATGAAGGAGGTCGACGCCCTAGATGGTATCTGTGCCCGAATATGTGGTAAGTTCAGAGAGTCTCCTACACATCAACATTTTCAGCCGAGTGGGCATTATGTCGCCAAATAGTAAAATGGAGGTCATTATCATTTTGGATTCCCCAGATCATGAGCTTTAAAATGATGCCACACTTTTTGAAATATCTTCTGTAGTTTTTTATTTATTGCTCAAATTGACGCAACATTTTAAAAAGTGATGTTTTATAAAATGAGGTCATTTTTACTCATGTCGTCTGTCATTTCTTAATATATGGGTTCACAAATGCATATATTTTCTTAGTTTGGGATAATTTGTCGAGGAACTGAACATTCCAAAATGAAATTATTAAGTATATGCATTTCTGCCAAAATCATAAGATTTATGGGACATGACCAGGGCAGCTATTTTTGGCACCTATGCTGAATAGGCCTGTGTCATTTAATGCTCGGTTCACTGTAGCGGGTCACCTGTGCCTTATGAGAATGCCCTGTATGAGACTCTGGAGTAGTAAGGTGGAGTAAAGTAGCTCTAGTAAATGTGCTCATTTGTGTGTTGTGTGTAAGGTATATATATCCAACTTTGTTTTCAAATCTCTCTTGTCTCTCACAATTACCTGTAAAAATACTCCTAGGTTGGAGTCCTAGCCAGTCAGATCACTAAACACCAATAGCAACATTGGCTTGACCCGTCTGTATTTGACTCTCACTATACTGGATCCCCGCAGTACAATAATAATGTAGTCTGACTGTTGCTTGATGGTGTTGCCATCTTGTGGATAATATATTTACCACATTAGTGGTGCCACCTGGAGGCCTGCAGGATTTCACTGAACTTAACGTCTCCTTCTCTTACAACACTGTCCCTGACATACACTTTTACAGAAATTTGCTGGATCAGTTTAACTTTGTTCCACAACTCCGCTTGTTATCTTTGCAGTGTGGTTTGTGGGAATCTAACTGTACGTTATGGGCTGGTAGAGAATTCACGATGTCATTCAATATTTAATTACCCAGATCTGTAATAGAATTTCTTGGCTAATTTGTGCAGTTGCTACTAAGTTAGCATGTTGTGATGTAACAATGTAAAGATGTACTGAGTCATACAAAAAGGTTTTACTTGGTTAACTTACCTGTATATATTGGTTAGCATGCATGCACATACGTGCACATTTACACATTCAGATGTGCACAATTACAAAATCGTACTGGACCCAAACTCTGCTATGAATGACAGGCCACAATGGTTTGGGCTATATGATACATTTAATAAAACTGGGGAAAACCAGTCTATATATTCACAGGGGTGAAAGTGTCGCTTTTCATTTTTTTTTGCATTTTTGAGAAACAACATACAATTTACTACCAATTTGAATAATGCAGTTTGGAGTTATTATCTTTAAAAAAAATGTTTTATGTGTATTTTAGAATGATTGGTGTGTATTTTAGAATGATTGGTGTGTATTTTAAAATGATTGGTGTGCGATTTGAAATGTTAATACCTAACTTTTATGGTATCTGTCTCAAAACTGGAATTCTTCGGATGGGTGAATTCAACCACCCACAACAAATTGACTTATATTAATTTTTACGTGATGCTTATGACACCATACAGCCAAAATATACCTTAATGTCTCAACCATTGTCACCTGTGTATTACGTAAATCCTTTTGTGTTTAATTCTGACTTCAGACGAGACTGGCATTCACTACAAGATGCTAAACAAAAGAAAGGGCCCAGCAGTGTGGGTAAGCAAAATCAAAATATCTGTCAATGATGTTATTAGTCAAAATATATTATAATTATTCAGATTTGATTTCATGTTATATTTGTGTAAAATTAAACAAACTGTCATTGCACTAAAAATACTAATACAATCCTTTTAATAATTAACATAAATTCACATCTGCTAAATACACTCAGACTCAGAAGACGTTATTTGTTCATAATATTTGTTACGTTGAATCATTTAGCAGTGTGTGTGGTTTCTATGATTGTTGCAAGTTGTGGTTTATGTTACAAACAATTGATTTATATCTGCCTAACGTCCAGTGTGAACCCCAGACATTGTAAGAACCCTTGACACATGGAAATTTAGAATAAACAAAGGTACTTTTCTTCTGAAGGGGGTCATAGTTTAATTGTTGTATGTTTGGCAGCTGACATGTAAACCGTCTAGGAGGGAAACACTAACATACCCACTGACACCCGCACACACCACAACTGCACACAGTGCCCAGTGCCCACATACACACATGCACACATGCACACACGCACACACGCATGCACGCACGCACACACACGCACACACACCCACACACACAACTGCACACAGTGCCCAGTGCCCACATACACACACGCACACACGCACGCACACACACACGCACACACACCCACACACACAACTGCACACAAAATCATTACTGGCATCAATTTGCAACATGCCCAGTGCCCACACACATGCACGCACACATGCATGCATGCCCAATGCCCACATACACACACACACGCACACACACACACGCACACACACACGCCCACACACACACACACACAACTGCACACATGCATGCAAGCCCAATGCCCACACATGCACACACGCACGCACGCACCCACACATGCACACATGCATGCATGCCCAGTGCCACATACACACACGCACACACGCACGCACACACACTCACACACTCACACATGCACACATGCACATTCACACATAAATGCACACACCCACACACCCACACACATACAGACACACGCACACACAGATGAACACGCACACGCACACACACACACGCACACACAGATGAACACGCACACGCACGCACACACACACACACACACACACACACACACACACACAGACATGTACGCACGCACGCACGTGCCCCAGCCCCCCCCCACACACACACAAACAAGCATACTAGCTTGGTTATAGTTAGATACTTGACCGTTGCGGTGATTACTTGACAGGGACCTCGCGCCCAGATTGACCGCATTCTCTTCAAGTCTTGCGTTCAGGCTGAAGTGAATAGTACGCCAAACCTCAGTCTGATGGCAGCACCTGTCGAGGACCTCATCTTGACAGACTGCTTCGAGCCAGACAATAGTTTGGCCACCCGTCTCTGCAAGGGGGTCATTCTGGGTAAGTTGATGGGGGTTTCTGGCATGACCCCTGGGATTATTGGGAATAACAGGATTTGGTGAGGAAGATTTGCAATTGCTAATAGTGCTGAAAATTAGAGTGGCACTTTCTGTAAATTTGACTGTCCTGGTACTTGGTTTAAATGCATAGGTCATACCCCCTATCCGGGAGATTGCACCCTTTGTCCTACTCATTATAATAATTATGATAGTGTTTGTATGTGTTGTATCAGTGTTATATCATAGTTCCTATAATAAACCACCATCTTCATCACCATCGTAGAGTGACTACGTCCAAACCACCTTATGTGTTGTATCAGTGTTATATCATAGTTCCTATAATAAACCACCATCTTCATCACCATCGTAGAGTGACTACGTCCAAACCACCTTATGTGTTGTATCAGTGTTATATCATAGTTCCTATAATAAACCACCATCTTCATCACCATCGAGTGACTACGTCCAAACCACCTTATGTGTTGTATCAGTGTTATATCATAGTTCCTATAATAAACCACCATCTTCATCACCATCGTAGAGTGACTACGTCCAAACCACCTTATGTGTTGTATCAGTGTTATATCATAGTTCCTATAATAAACCACCATCTTCATCACCATCGAGTGACTACGTCCAAACCACCTTATGTGTTGTATCAGTGTTATATCATAGTTCCTATAATAAACCACCATCTTCATCACCATCGTAGAGTGACTACGTCCAAACCACCTTATGTGTTGTATCAGTGTTATATCATAGTTCCTATAATAAACCACCATCTTCATCACCATCGTAGAGTGACTACGTCCAAACCACCTTATGTGTTGTATCAGTGTTATATCATAGTTCCTATAATAAACCACCATCTTCATCACCATCGAGTGACTACGTCCAAACCACCTTATGTGTTGTATCAGTGTTATATCATAGTTCCTATAATAAACCACCATCTTCATCACCATCGTAGAGTGACTACGTCCAAACCACCTTATGTGTTGTATCAGTGTTATATCATAGTTCCTATAATAAACCACCATCTTCATCACCATCGAGTGACTACGTCCAAACCACCTTATGTGTTGTATCAGTGTTATATCATAGTTCCTATAATAAACCACCATCTTCATCACCATCGTAGAGTGACTACGTCCAAACCACCTTATGTGTTGTATCAGTGTTATATCATAGTTCCTATAATAAACCACCATCTTCATCACCATCGTAGAGTGACTACGTCCAAACCACCTTATGTGTTGTATCAGTGTTATATCATAGTTCCTATAATAAACCACCATCTTCATCACCATCGTAGAGTGACTACGTCCAAACCACCTTATGTGTTGTATCAGTGTTATATCATAGTTCCTATAATAAACCACCATCTTCATCACCATCGTAGAGTGACTACGTCCAAACCATCTTATGTGGCCAATAACATCTGAGACGAATTCATGGGTGAATGTCTTCTGTCTGGTCTGACTATTTTGCAACTTGTCTGCAAATGTGCAGCATTAAGTATAACTCTTTAAAATTGGTTTTGCTCATTGACTGTAATCTTGTATGCACTGAAAACTGTCAACTCCATGATGAGTCATCAACACACCTTCGCCGGTGTGTCACAGAAATAGTATCATCAGTGACACGGCAGCAGCTTTTTACGTTTTGAAAAAGCTCCTTAAATTTTAACAACAGACTCTTTTTAATTATGGATTTTCTCATAAACTCATACTGAAATGATCATTTGGTGTCTGCTACAAATAATGGCATCAACGCTAGTGTGTCTCAGTCACCTGTCCTTGCTCTGATAGGGAACGGAGACCAGGTGTTTGGGAAGACGGTGGTCTTGACAACGGGGACATTCCTGCGAGGGACAATCACGATAGGCCTGGAGAAGTGGTCAGCAGGAAGACTGGACGACGAACCGTCCATTGGCCTGGCTCGGACACTGGAAGATCTCGGTTTCACCGTCGGACGCCTCAAGACAGGTGGGTTGTTTAGATGAACTACTGCAAACCATCATCAAGACTTTCCATTGCAGCAACACTGTGATGCTACTGTAAAGACTGTGTTTGGTCACTATATGTTTTTAGACATCGTAGAAATCCACAATAATAATAATTTTTGACCTGCCACAGCAAATTGGTTATTAAGTCGCATAGTCCTATTCTGTACACAGGCCAAAAATGTCAGGTCCTGACCTTTCAGTGTCCAGTTTATTTGTCTCGACAAATAATTCAATATTAATAAAATACATGTATCTACGAACCTATGTATTAAGAATCAAAGGACACTATGAACTAAAATGACCTCATCTCTCAAAATGTAATTTCTTAAAAGTTTGCCTCGGTTTTTGCAGTAGATCAAAAGAATCGCTGAAGGTATTTCAATAAATGATGTATCATTTTATAGCTCATGTATGATCTGTGGAAATGGAAACTAGTTACTCTACATTAAAACAATAATAATAATTTGATAATAAAAACATATCTTTTCTACAAAAATTAATAGCATCATTGCACAAATTGATATGTTGATTGTTAGTATAAAATAAGAACATTTGACATGTATGAATTAAATTCTCCTTGGAACTCAGGATTTCCAAGATCAACTGGTTACCGTGGTTACAGACATTGATTTTTTCGCTGCTGTTTATTTGTATAGTCAAATATGGGGGCATTACCTTTATTTACCGTTATAACTTTGTCAAATTTCAGGTACTCCACCACGGCTAGATGGCAGCACTATCGACTACAGTCATACGACTCTGATGGAGCCAGACAATCCATCGATTCCTTTCTCGTTTCTCAATGACTCAGTTTGGATCAAGGTTAGTTGTTTTTGTGTACAAATGGTGTGACGAAATCGGAAAACACTTTACATGCTTCTTTTCTGAAACTGTTAAGGGGCAATCACATAAATTCACAAAATATGTTAAACATTATGTATGGGTCACCACATATCGGGGGAAATAAATGACTGCAGTGGTGCCACCTAGTGAATTAAACATACATTGTTGCAAATTGATGCCAGTAATGATGATTGGATCATACAAATTTCAAGTTCCACACCAGGTATTGGTGGGGGGGTTGAACCAATATATGACTACAGAGGTGCCACCTAGCGAATTAAAGATAAGTTGATGCAAATTGATGCTAGTAATGATTTTAGATCATACAAATTGCATATTCCGCACCAGGTATTGGTGTGGGGTTTAACCAAAGCTAAGCATGTAACTTTTTTCGACTTTGTGAACTCGTGAAGCCATCCCTAAATAATATGCCAGTGCAACAGGTTTAGGAAGTAGTTGAAACATCATCTTTTCAAACATTTTCCCAGTTACTGTGACATCGATAATGCTGTGATTCCTGTAATATGAAACAAAATAACTTGACATATAAAAGCATTTAAAGTCGTCATCTTCGTCCATGCAATCGTTGCGTCATACAGTGCCGTCCTCTGTTGTAGCCACAGGACCAGCGGTGTTGTCACCTGACCCACAGCAATGAGAGAATGGCTCAACTGATCCTAGACAACCTCCATCTCAACCAACATGTCCGGGAGGAAAGTAAAGGACCAAGGTACAGTCATTGAGTAGAGACATTACCTGTAGTAGAACTATCAATATCTCAATGGGAGTCTCATAATAAACATGCCAGAATTAATATGTGACCTGCCCCAGCGGAGTTAAGTCGCAGAATTGTGAAACTGCGTTTTGTACCTTTTAGGATTCCATAGTTATGAGCTTTAAAACGGTACCTCGGTGAAATGTGAAGAGCCATTTTTGATTTGCAAAAATTGAAGCAAGCTTTAAGCAGCACCATTCTGTGAAACAAGCTCATTATGACTCATAGTGTCTATTAATTTTATCTACAGGTTCATAAATGCATGTATTTTATTTAGTTTGTTTGTTGAGGATGATTGAAAGATGATCTTATAAGGTGTGCATTTCAGTCGCGAAATTACAAAATTGACAGAACATGACCGAGACAACTATTTTTGGCTCATGTCCAGAATAGACCCATGTCACTTAAGACCTGGTTCACTGGGGGGGTCAATTTTTTTTTAACTCACTGCATATTGTAGTCAAAATCCAGTGTAAGTTGTTCCTTGTCATCGACTCACCGTAGCAGTCTCAGCATGGCAACCACATGTCCCGCCTGTTCGCATACAATCACAAATACAGCAAGTGTACGCAGTCGGCCACATGTACAGCAATTGTACACATACAATCACAGGTATTCAATCACATGTACATCATGTGTACACATCTGACAAACGTTTTTGTAACATTTTATAACATGTTTATGTTAGCTGTGAATCCAAGAAATATGTATTTGATTGAAGACTTCTTTTTGGTGGAGAAGATTCTCACAAGGGTAAAATCTTGAGAAAATAATACTTGCAAGAAATTGGTTTTGGATTACAAAAATAGAGTTAATAATGTTACATAGTAAATAATTTTTTTTATAGTACGATGGTATGCAAATAGTGTAAGCAGAAAGACGCATAGTGTTAACGTTATTTCTGCTATTATGCGTCAGTGGTGAGAAATCAATAACTGTTCCTTATTAAGACTAAAGTATTGTCTCGGCTAGAAGCATTTGTTGGTAGTCTTTATGATGAATGACTGTTTAACAGCATTACTGGATAAGTCATCTTGACTGCATGGAATCTTTTTCATTTGTAAGCTTTCTATCATTATGACCTTTATAGATAATTTGTGGCATAGACTGCTAGACAAATTTAGTCGCTGCTTCAATAAATCATGATGGGGCAGGTTGAACTATACACACACACTGGCTATGTCCGAGATGGTTACTTCCAGGTCATTCACTAGATGGAGCCACTGCAGTGCTCTAATAATCAGAAGAAGAAGATTTGTATAGCACCATGAATCTTGATAATTCCATTCGGAGGTGTTTAATATGTATGCACAAAATTAATCAGTAATTATAAATGATAATAAATTAATTCAAATAGGTCAAACTATATTAAATAAAAATATTAATTAAATGAAAATAATAAATACACGGTAAAGACACATTGACAATAAACATGTAAAATCAAGGGGTAAAAACTAGTGTAAAAGACAAGACACTTAATTGGACAGACACTGACTGTTTTAGTGCGTGGTATTCCAGAGACTGACATTGACTGTTTTAGTGCAAGGTCTTCCAGAGACTGACACTGACTGTTTTAGTGCGTTGTCTTCCAGAGACTGACACTGACTGTTTTAGTGCGTGGTCTTCTAGTGACTGACACTGACTGTTATAGTGCATGGTCTTCCACAGACTGACATTGACTGTTTTAGTGCATGGTCTTTCAGAGACTGACACTGACTGTTTTAGTGCATTGTCTTCTAGTGACTGACACTGACTGTTTTAGTACATGATCTTCTAGTGAATGACACTGACTGTTATAGTGCATGGTCTTCCACAGACTGACATTGACTGTTTTAGTGCATGGTGTTTCAGAGACTGACACTGTTTTAGTGCATGGTCTTTCAGTGACTGACACTGACTGTTTTAGTACATGGTCTTCTAGTGACTGACACTGACTGTTTTAGTACATGATCTTCTAGTGACTGACACTGACTGTTATAGTGCATGGTCTTTCACAGACTGACATTGACTGTTTTAGTGCATGGTCTTTCAGAGACTGACACTGACTGTTTTAGTGCATTGTCTTCTAGTGACTGACTGACTGTTTTAGTGCATGGTCTTCAGTGACACTGACTGTTTTAGTACATGGTCTTCTAGTGACTGACACTGACTGTTTTAGTACATGGTCTTCCACAGACTGACACTGACTGTTTTAGTGCATGGTCTTCTAGTGACTGACACTGACTGTTTTAGTACATGGTCTTCTAGTGACTGACACTGACTGTTTTAGTACATGGTCTTCTAGTGACTGACACTGACTGTTTTAGTACATGGTCTTCTAGTGACTGACACTGACTGTTTTAGTGCATGGTCTTCCAGAGTCTGACACTGATTGTTTTAGTGCGTGGTCTTCCAGAGACTGACAGTGACTGTTATAGTGCATGGTCTTCCACAGACTGACATTGACTGTTTTAGTGCATGGTCTTTCAGAGACTGACACTGACTGTTTTAGTGCATGGTCTTCTAGTGACTGACACTGGCTGTTTTAGTACATGGTCTTCTAGTGACTGACACTGACTGTTTTAGTACATGGTCTTCCACAGACTGACACTGACTGTTTTAGTGCATGGTCTTCTAGTGACTGACACTGACTGTTTTAATACATGGTCTTCTAGTGACTGACACTGACTGTTTTAGTACATGGTCTTCTAGTGACTGACACTGACTGTTTTAGTGCATGGTCTTCCACAGACTGACACTGACTGTTTTAGTGCATGGTCTTCCACAGACTGACATTGATTGTTTTAGTGCATGGTCTTTCAGAGACTGACACTGACTGTTTTAGTGCATTGTCTTCTAGTGACTGACACTGACTGTTATAGTGCATGGTCTTCCACAGACTGACACTGACTGTTTTAGTGCATGGTTTTCCACAGACTGACACTGACTGTTTTAGTACATGATCTTCTAGTGACTGACACTGACTGTTATAGTGCATGGTCTTCCACAGACTGACATTGACTGTTTTAGTGCATGGTGTTTCAGAGACTGACACTGTTTTAGTGCATGGTCTTTCAGAGACTGACACTGACTGTTTTAGTGCATGATCTTCTAGTGACTGACACTGACTGTTTTAGTACATGATCTTCTAGTGACTGACACTGACTGTTTTAGTACATGATCTTCTAGTGACTGACACTGACTGTTTTAGTGCGTGGTCTTCCACAGACTGACATTGACTGTTTTAGTGCATGGTCTTCAACAGACTGACACTGACTGTTTTAGTACATGATCTTCTAGTGACTGACACTGACTGTTATAGTGCATGGTCTTCCACAGACTGACATTGACTGTTTTAGTGCATGGTCTTTCAGAGACTGACACTGACTGTTTTAGTGCATTGTCTTCTAGTGACTGACACTGACTGTTTTAGTACATGATCTTCTAGTGACTGACACTGACTGTTTTAGTACATGATCTTCTAGTGACTGACACTGACTGTTTTAGTACATGGTCTTCTAGTGACTGACACTGACTGTTTGAGTACATGGTCTTCTAGTGACTGACACTGACTGTTTTAGTGTGTGGTCTTCCAGAGACTGACACTGACTGTTTTAGTGCATGGTCTTCCACAGACTGACACTGACTGTTTTAGTGCATGATCTTCTGGTGACTGACACTGACTGTTTTAGTGCATGATCTTCTAGTGACTGACACACTATTTTAGTGCATTGTCTTCTAGTGACTGACGATGACTGGTTTAGTGCATGGTCTTCTAGTGACTGACACTGACTGTTTTAGTGCATTGTCTTCTGGTGACTGACACTGACTGTTTTAGTGCATGATCTTCTAGTGACTGACACTGACTATTTTAGTGCATGGTCTTCTAGTGGTTGACTCTGACTGGTTTAGTACTTGGTCTTCTATTGACTGACACTGACTGTTTTAGTGCATGATCTTCTAGTGACTGACACTGACTGTTTTAGTGCATGATCTTCTAGTGACTGCCACACTATTTTAGTGCATGATCTTCTAGTGACTGACACTGACTGTTTTAGTACATGATCTTCTAGTGACTGACACTGACTGTTTTAGTGCATGATCTTCTAGTGACTGACACTGACTGTTTTAGTACATGATCTTCTAGTGACTGACACTGACTGTTTTAGTACATGATCTTCTAGTGACTGCCACTGACTGTTTTAGTACATGATCTTCTAGTGACTGACACTGACTGGTTTAGTGCTCCGTGTTCTGTAGATTTGTTGCTATTGCTAAGTGCACTAAAAGGAAGATGATATGTCACTGTCTGAGCCTTAGCTTTGAAGTCTTCGTTCATGTTTATTCAGCTTGTTCTGTCAGTACTGTTGTGGACAGATAAATATTAGGATTTATCACAAGAGTCGACACAGGGGAACGGATGTTTCCTGGGCAAATTTTGTAGCAAAGGTTGCTGTGTTCGGCTTGGTACGGAGACAAGATGTTGTGTTGTAAACCTTCATCCAACAAATTGGCTGTGTCTGTTCATGGCAGATTTCTACTTTCAGGTCGGAATGTTGTTTAAAGATACCTCCTCAAGTAAATTTTGTGTGTGTCTTATTTCAAATGAAGTTAGCAAAAAAGCAAACCTACGTGAAACATTGTCTCATTTTCTGTTGGAGTCTGGTGCCTTCAGCTTCCTAAATGTGTTCATGTATCACTAAGACGATTGTAGATGATTCTCATCTCAACACGGATTTATTCATGTGGTGTGATCTGTTGACGATGTCTGTGATTCTGTCCTTACTGTCCTTATTTTCCTAACTGTCCTGTGTCACTGACTTGTCACTTTATTGAAGAAGGAAGATTCAGCAACGATATATCTTGATAAACAGCCTGCAGTGTGATACATCGATACAACACAGCGATGCCAGCGTACTAATGCGCTACCACAATATTTAGAATTGATGTTGCCTTTCACTTTGGGTGAATGACAAAAAATGACCACAGAAGTTGTTATTTTCAATTTGACAATAAGAAACTACCAGGTAACATTAATTTTCTCCTGTCAAGGGAAAAATTGAAATTCTTTCATATGCATCACAATGTATAATTTAGTCCAAGACCAACCATTTGTCTCAGGGGAACACTAACAGCCGTAACCAGCAACACCGTTTTAATTGTAGTAAGTAACATTATATCTACCAACGCATGTATCATGATACATAGTGTATCATTACAGCCATAATATTCTCCAGGATTTTTGTTCCGCTGTAACGGAGAATAGCATTGAGTTGGTTCTAGTTATTCATTGGTGGTGAAGAGTAGTGTTGAGTTGGTTCTAGTTATTCATTGGTGGTGAAGAGTAGTGTTGAGTTGGTCCAGGTTATTCATTGGTGGTGCAGAGTACTGTTGAGTTGGTTCTGGTTATTCATTGGTGGTGAAGAGTAGTGTTGAGTTGGTTCTGGTTATTCATTGGTGGTGAAGAGTAGTGTTGAGTTGGTTCTGGTTAGTCCTTGGTGGTGCAGAGTAGTGTTGAGTTGGTTCTGGTTATCCATTGGTGGTGCAGAGTACTGTTGAGTTGGTTCTAGTTATTCATTGGTGGTGAAGAGTAGTGTTGAGTTGGTCCAGGTTATTCATTGGTGGTGCAGAGTACTTTTGAGTTGGTTCTGGTTATTCATTGGTGGTGAAGAGTAGTGTTGAGTTGGTTCTGGTTATTCATTGGTGGTGAAGAGTAGTGTTGAGTTGGTTCTGGTTATTCATTGGTGGTGAAGAGTAGTGTTGAGTTGGTTCTGGTTATTCATTGGTGGTGAAGAGTAGTGTTGAGTTGGTCCAGGTTATTCATTGGTGGTGAAGAGTAGTGTTGAGTTGGTTCTGGTTATCCATTGGTGGTGCAGAGTACTGTTGAGTTGGTTCTGGTTATTCATTGGTGGTGAAGAGTAGTGTTGAGTTGGTTCTGGTTATTCATTGGTGGTGAAGAGTAGTGTTGAGTTGGTTCTGGTTAGTCCTTGGTGGTGCAGAGTAGTGTTGAGTTGGTTCTGGTTATCCATTGGTGGTGCAGAGTACTGTTGAGTTGGTTCTAGTTATTCATTGGTGGTGAAGAGTAGTGTTGAGTTGGTCCAGGTTATTCATTGGTGGTGCAGAGTACTGTTGAGTTGGTTCTGGTTATTCATTGGTGGTGAAGAGTAGTGTTGAGTTGGTTCTGGTTATTCATTGGTGGTGAAGAGTAGTGTTGAGTTGGTTCTGGTTATTCATTGGTGGTGAAGAGTAGTGTTGAGTTGGTTCTGGTTATTCATTCGTGGTGAAGAGTAGTGTTGAGTTGGTCCAGGTTATTCATTGGTGGTGAAGAGTAGTGTTGAGTTGGTTCTGGTTATCCATTGGTGGTGAAAAGTAGTGTTGATTTGGTCCAGGTTATTCATTGGTGGTAAAGAGTACTGTTGAGTTGGTTCTGGTTGTTCCTTGGTGGTGAAGAGTAGTGTTGAATTCGTTCTCACTTATTCCTTGGTGATGAAGAGTAGTGTTGAGTTAGTTCTTGGTTATTCCTTGGTGGCAAAGAATATTGTTGAGTTGATTCTGGTTGTTTCCTGCTGGTAAAGAGCAGTGTTGAGTTGGTACTTGGTGGTAAAAAGTAGTGTTGAGTTGGTTCTGGGTTATTCCTTAGTGGTAAGGAGTAGTGTTGAGTTGGTTCTGGGTTATTTCTTGGTGGTAAGGAGTAGTGTTGAGTTGGTTCTGGGTTATTTCTTGGTGGTAAGGAGTAGTGTTGAGTTGGTTCTGGGTTATTTCTTGGTGGTAAGGAGTAGTGTTGAGTTGGTTCTGGGTTATTTCTTGGTGGTAAGGAGTAGTGTTGAGTTGGTTCTGGGTTATTTCTTGGTGGTAAGGAGTAGTGTTGAGTTGGTTCTGGGTTATTTATTGGTGGTAAGGAGTAGTGTTGAGTTGGTTCTGGGTTATTTCTTGGTGGTAAGGAGTAGTGTTGAGTTGGTTCTGGGTTATTTCTTGGTGGTAAGGAGTAGTGTTGAGTTGGTTCTGGGTTATTTCTTGGTGGTAAGGAGTAGTGTTGTGTTGGTTCTGGGTTATTTCTTGGTGGCAAGGAGTAGTGTTGAGTTGACATCAGACTGACAGTCTTAACGATGTCAGACAGACAGTGCTGTTCACACAGTTTCATTACTTGGACGTAATGAGTTTTTATCTAATATTGCCGCAGCTTCATTGGATTATCTAGCGTCTTGCCGCAAGCAACTGATCCACTTCTGATGAACGTTGCTTTAATAGTATTTTGATACTTGGGACGTAAAATAAAGATTTTTGGTCACATTTACACATTTTTCGATGTCTCTCAGAAGTGCGTCATCAGATAGCTTGATGTTTACTGGTGTGATTATGCAATATACTTACCGGTGTTTTTGTATAGCAGTTAGAAAGCAAGAGAGTTGACTTCTGCAGCATTCTCATTGGGGTGGTGGTGATACTTTGACACAGGCACAATCAAATTCTTGCATGTTCACATATTCATAAAGCAGATTTGTATCTTTTGACAAAAAATTCCTAGAAAAGATGTCACAGTTATCAATGCATATCATACGTGTACGTATCAATTACATGGGTGGCCTTTTATTGATCTCACTTTGAATCTCTATTATTTTTGCTCACTTCGCAGTAAATGTCCTTTTTTCTGTCATGTTTCATTCACTATCAGTGAGTTTCATCAGACAACTGCCAAAATGTCACAGAAAAAGGTAAATTGACTGAAATGAGTAAAACAAGTGTACCGATTTGAACTATCTAGTTAGACGAATCTCTTCACTCAAGTTTAACTTCAGTTTCTATCCACAGTGACTGACTTTTGTGTGAAATTACAGATGTGGCTATGAAAATGAACTTCTCTGTATACTTACCATTGTTAGAACTAACAACTCATGCAAAGAAACCTTAGATATCAAAAGCAGGCCACAAATTTAGTGGTGGCATGTCTTAGCAATTAAACTGGGCCACGTGGAGCCCCCAAACCTAAACAATTCAAGTCCTACTTGTCTTCACCATGCCCTCCAGTTTGCCATGTCCAAGGACTTTGACAACGTATGACGCGTTATCTATCACGGTAAATAAATGTAAACACATGTTGTAATTTTTTACTCAAGGAATGGAGTATAGTTTTACATGTAATGATAGTATATCTATGATGACAAATACGTAATGTAATACGACACCGACAGTTAAAGTGAAACTACCGTTGTTTTAATTACGACAGTGTTGACCAAAATACAAAGCGCATATTTTATTATCTTGTTATGTGCCAAATTTGTAAAATCATATTGCAGTATAATTATGAAGAAATAAGAATGGTGTAAATAATCTTGTAAGTGTAATTGTTTACATACAGTTTTTATATTCTATACAAGCTGTTTCCTTCATGCCAAGAACTCATTCAAGAGTTTGCTTATGACTACTTATAATGTTGATATGAATTTTGATGTTTGCTTGCGTACAGTGGCAAACATTTTAATTATGTATCATATCGCTGAAATTATTTCTTTAAACGTGTCATTTATATTGTTAATTCGTTATGTAAGAAATAATAATTAAGAACTGATGATACATGAGAAATGTTTAAATTTCTTAGACTTCTGGTTGACATAGTTTTAGGCAATCAGCTGCAACACAGGGTCATTGAACACAAGGAGACATACACAGCAGGACTAGCAGGACGCATCTCACTGGTGTGTTGTCACTTTTATTGGACCAACATACACCAATATTTGATCTCAATCAGGATTGAAACGTTGCAACATGATACAACTGTCAACATGAGATACGATCTTGGTCATATTTGTTATGAAATAAACATCTAGTTCAGTTAGTCCATTCCTGCACTTTATGCATTGCATCATTGCTTGCTAATACCTAATAAGAAAGAATTCCTACAAGTGGGGACACGTAAAAACCCCTCCAGCATGACCTTGTTGCGTTAACCACAACAACCCAGGGATCCTACTTTATTCAGTTTTACAAGTGCACACCTCTTGTCAAATATTTTCACAGTTATATACTTTGTGCAACGTGCTAACATTTACACAGAAATGATCAAGATTAAATAAATATTTCTAAGTAAAATTGTACATGATGCTGGCAGGTTATATACAGTTTGAACATATTAATATGTCAGCCATTTTAGGCAACCGGTACCAAGAGATATTTTGTCGTATGAGGTCACCAGATTAAAATAAGTGACCTATATTTAAGCAGTGTTAAGTTATCAAGTCAAAGTAAGCGACATATAGAAACAGTATGTGTCTCAAAGTGTACAACTTTGTACCTCACATACAGACATGTCTAGACTGTACAACTGTGTACATCACATACAGACATGTCTAGATTGTACAACTGTGTACCTCACATACAGACATGTCTAGACTGTACAACTGTGTGCCTCACATATATACATGTCTAGACTGTACAACTGTGTACTTCGCATATAGACATGTCTAGATTGTACAACAGTGTACATCACATACAGACATGTCTAGACTGTGCAACTGTGTACCTAACATACAGACATGTCTAGACTGTACAAGTGTACATCACATACATACATGCTTAGACTGTACAACTGTGTACCTCACATACAGACATGTCTAGACTGTACAACTGTGTACTTCACATACAGACATGTCTAGACTGTACAACAGTGTACATCACATACAGACATGTCTAGACTGTCCAACTGTGTACTTCACAAACATACATGTCTAGATTGTACAACTGTGTACCTTGCATACAAACATGTCTAGACTGTACAACTGTGTACCTCACATACAGACATGTCTAGATTGTATAACTGTGTACCTCACATACAGACATGTCTAGACTGTACAACTGTGTACCTCACATACAGACATGTCTAGACTGTACAACTGTGTACTTCGCATATAGACATGTCTAGATTGTACAACAGTGTACATCACATACAGACATGTCTAGACTGTACAACTGTGTACCTAACATACAGACATGTCTAGACTGTACAACAGTGTACATCACATACATACATGCCTAGACTGTACAACTGTGTACCTCACATACATACATGTCTAGACTGTACAACTGTGTACCTCACATACAGACATGTCTAGACTGTACAGCTGTGTACTTCACATACAGACATGTCTAGACTGCACAGCAGTGTACATCACATATAGACATGTCTAGACTATCCAACTGTGTACTTCACAAACAGACATGTCTAGATTGTACAACTGTGTACCTCGCATACAAACATGTCTAGACTGTACAACTGTGTACTTCACATACAGACATGTCTAGACTGTACAACAGTGTACTTCACATACAGACATGTCTAGACTGTACAACTGTGTACCTCACATACAGACATGTCTAGACTGTACAACTGTGTACTTCACAAACAGACATGTCTAGACTGTACAACTGTGTACTTCACATATAGACGTATCGCGGTTGAGACTTCCCTTTCCCACACCCCCGTTGCAGTGGGTGCTGCTGTGTGCCTGACCCTCATGGCACAACCGACACCCCACCCTCTTGTAGTGTTCTTGGGGGTTAGTGCCCCCTACGGCTGGGGTAGCCCCCTCCCCCCGGCGGTCCAGCGACCTGGTGTAGAAGGTGGTGCGTCGAGTCGACCGTGGCACCATGAGGGGGGTGTTGGTCATACTGTCATTGTGGTGACAACGCTGCCAGCGTTGCACGCAGGGTAAATATCGTATCATGTTGATGTTGTGGTCAAACAACAGAAACACGACGGGGTTGATAGCTGCGTTTGACCACGCGATGAAGGTCAGCAACTTGTATATCTTCTTCGGTTGTTTAAACAGCGGGTCAACCAGCGTGAGAACAAAGAGTGGGTACCAGCACAGCACGAAGAGGACAGTGATTATAAGCAACACGCGTGTTCGACTGAGCGAGTCGCGGACTACCCTCCGGATGTCAGCACTGTTGATGACGTTGCCCTGGGAGATTGCAATGGATGCCCGCACAAGCGTCGCGAGTCGGTGCGTCGAATGCGCCTGTACATGTCGATAGAAGAACATAAGATAGTACACCGCGCCAACCATTGCCAGGGTCATGATGATGATCCACATCGCGTGAACAACATAACTCTTGATAGTCCCATACACAAAGATGCAGTTTCCGATCAGATCATTGTAGTTGAAGTCGCCCCCGATTATGGTCGGACCAAGATGGATGATGACGCTGCCTAAATACACCATGAGGATCCCGAACGCGATACAACAGAAGCTGCCGCGACCTTCACTCCCAACATTGTGTTCGCTGAATGTATACGCCTCGCAGCACACCATGGCGACGATGTTGAATCCCGACGCTGTTACTATGATGACGTAGGATCCACCGAGAATGGTGCAGAAGCTCGGAGCGACATCTCGGAGTAGGCTTGTGGCGAACGGAATGCAGTACATGCATTTGATCATGTCGAGAATGCATTCGTGGACGATGAACCCGTTTGTTATGCGTCGTAGCGGTTTGTACATGATGATGCATGCCACTACTGTGAGGTTTAATAGGAACCCAGTCGCTGCTAGGATGTACAAGTACAATGCCTCGTTGATTGTGTCGATCTGACCCTTGTTGTCACTTGCAGTGCCACCTATTGCACCATCTGCAAGGCGGGCAGCCTCCACAACGAATGATGTCGTAGTTGCCATGTTAACGACACATTTATCTGTGTTCTACTCTACACACTGTTCACTGTGACTACGAATGATGCAGTCGATTCTTAGAGACAACTGATCATTGTAGCTGCAATCAACACAGTCGATTCTTAGAGACAAATCTCGTGATTTTTCATCTAAATTCTGTCGCCGATGGTACCGTGTCACTTCACAATTACCCGCCAGGTGTACGGGTGCGAACGTTCATTTACCAACAGTCGCATGACCCACAAGCAGGCTGCAGATGTGCATCTGTTGTATTCGAGTGGCGATATCTTGTGGTGTGTAGCAGCCGGGTAGCGGCAGATGGCAGCAGCTGGTCAATCTCAACTCATTTCCATTTCATCTCGTTTGTAAATGACACACGTCACTGTGTGTCGCTGGGGTTGCCATTTGTCAGCTGTTGGTGCTTCTTGCTGGTTCAACACAGGTACACCTGCAACAGAGTCGTAAACAGATGTTCATAAACAGACAACTAGATCAAGTGGAATGTGGATGTATCTTTATTTTAACAATTGACAAATAAATAAAACTAAAGTTGTGTAATTATAATTAAAATTAAAGTAACTTTTGATGTCATCACATTACAAAAAATTGCTGAAAAAGAGCTCTAACTTCCATTAGAAGGAGTAGTGGTGTAACAATACAGTCGAACCTCGCTTTACGGTCACCTCAGTAATACAGCCACCTTGCAATTAAGGTCATACTAGGATAGTCCCAAATTGGTTCCATATACAGTAAAATATAGGAAATTAGTTCCATGAATATGATGTATGATACTTGATGTGATGATAATGTACTATCGATAGTAAATGTTATTATAATTATTTAGTTTTGATAGTAAGTACTGTCAACAATTATTGATAGTAATGGTAGATGGTAAACAGATCAGCAGCGTTTTCGTGCCACAGAAAAACAATGTTCATAAAGATGCTTCTTCAATTTCATTTAGTAGTTTGACGTACTTACAGGCTTAACGTCAACATAACTGAACACAGCAGTATCATTCACGAAATCACCATTTTGTGAATCAACCACCTCCATGGCCACGTGACAGCGCCACCCAAACGTTACGGTTTAGTGATGCTCTTCCTGGATATTCACTGTTCCGTGATAGGACTTACTATCATTACGCTATATATAACACAATAACATTGCAGTAGTAGTAGTAAAAAGTACAATAAATGTGGAGCGCAATGGCACAGTGGCTAGAGTGTCTGACTCTCGACGGAGAGAACCTTCTGGGTAGAACCCTGTGCTGCCGTGTCGAACCTTGGGCAAGTTCGTTCACTCTATGTTGCTCCAGTTCATTCGGCTGTATGAATGAGTACCTGGCTATAGACAGTGGTTCATATTTGTGTGCTAATAGTCTTTGTGCATTAATAGCAGCGTGGCTGAATTCTTCCCAGAGAAGTCGAGATGCTGTTCTATTGAGTGATGTCTGCCAGGGAGTAAAGTATAAAGCGCTTTGAGCAGTCCAAAGGCCTGGATGCTGCGCTGTATAAGAATTTAACCTTTTAATACTACCATAATTATCACAATACCATCATATAATAAAACTCTCCCCCAATAGTCACCCTAAGTCCAAGAAGAAGTAATTTTTTTATTATAACGTATTTTATAGAGTGCCATGTGTCCGTATTACAAATCTGCTCAAAGGCGCTGACAATCGTAGAGTATAAGTAAAATACATTAAATTACCTAAAACATATTAAATAGAAATATTAAATAGAAAAGTAAAAGAATATGATTTAAAAGTAGCATATAAAATTACATAAAATGTCAGTTAGATAAACCTGAATCAAAATAAATATATATATACATATATATATATTTACAAGTGTATATATTATACATAAATTAAATGAATTAGCCCTTTAAATACCTAACATAAATAATGTGCTTAAATTAAATTAAATAAATACATATAATATGCTAATTAACAAATAATAATAATAAATAAATAAATAACTGCAACCTAAGTACATAACCGAATGTCAACATTGCACAAATGTCACTGATGCGGACTGCAAAGTTCTTTGAAGGCCTGTTGAAATAAGTGTGTCTTTAAGAGTGATTTGAAGGTGGCAACGCAGTTTGCATGCCTGACTGCATGAGGCAGGGCATTCCACAGGATCGGGCCAGCCACCGAGAAGGAACGACGGCCATAATGTTCAAGGTGATATCTCGGAACAGTCAGCAGACCTTGTAAGATGTGTAATGACTGTTACTTGCTTTATTACACACAAATTGGTAGGACGATTGTAAACAGTCATATAACACTGTCAGTCAATTAAAGTGATTGTACATTCCCTTAAAAAGGTATTGACATAAATGTCCAGATGTAAGGGATCATCTCAGAATGTCAGTGTCCGATATCAGATGAAATTACTTTTCTTTGGGGTGGGGGGGTCAGAGACAGTTTCGTCTGGCGTCGGACAATATTTTACGCTTCGGACAGATAGTGTCAATATATTGATATCATCATATCAATGTTGACAAACTTTCGTCTGAGGGGGGATGGGGGTCTGAGGTCATATGAAAGTAATTTAATCTGATATCGGACATCAACGTTCTGAGATGATCCCTAAGACATAGGAAGTATAATTGCATGTGCAATCACAGAAGGCTAGTCTCAACATTTGTCTGTCTGTCCGTCGTCTATGAGTATTTGGTAACAGTGTGAATGTGTGCATGTGTGTTCATGTGGATGCATGCGTGCATTCATGCATTCAGGCATGATATCTCTATCATACCTCAAGAATAACAAATTAAAGTGACCAAATTTGTATTTAGTTTCATGCTGCGAATAGCCGCCTCATAGGCATTTGACTTTGAGATCAAAAGGTCTAATATGGTAGCATTTAAATTCTAAATGCATTCTGTTGACATGTCTGTAGAGGCGAGCTGATGGTGGGTGAGTTTGCGTCATTCGTACACTGAAAACAACTGCTTCCTGCTAATAATTGCCACCCCTGAATGATACCAGTTTATGTAACTTACAACCTTGCGTCAAGTATGAAAAAATACTCTATAAATATTTTAGTAATTTTCAATACTGTTGAATATCTGAAGCATTTCTATTTGAATTGATCTTGTCAGCTCTGGGGTTGTCTATCGACACTCTTTGTTACAATGACTGCATTCTGCGGGTGATGAAACTGTACCTTCTCAGTTGTTGCAGAGTCAACTGTAGTTGTTGCTGAGCCTCTTGTAGTTGTTGCCGAATCAGTTGTAATCATCAGCAAGTAGTTGTTGTAGAGTTACTGTGTACTAGTCCTGCCCGACACTGGACACAGTATCCTAGAATCCCTCCAGTGCTGAGTTCTCCGTTTCTCTGTTATGTCTCTCTGGTTTATCAACAAAGTGCTTTACTGTATACTAGTCCTGCCCGACACTGGACACAGTATCCTAGAATCCCTCCAGTGCTGAGTTCTCCGTTTCTCTGTTATGTCTCTCTGGTTTATCAACAAAGTGCCTCACTGTATACTAGTCCTGCCCGACACTGGACACAGTATCCTAGAATCCCTCCAGTGCTGAGTTCTCCGTTTCTCTGTTATGTTCTCTGGTTTAGCAACAAAGTGCTTTACTGTATACTAGTCCTGCCCGACACTGGACACAGTATCCTAGAATCCCTCCAGTGCTGAGTTCTCTGTTTCTCTGTTATGTCTCTCTGGTTTATCAACAAAGTGCCTCACTGTGTACTAAATCCTGCCCGGCACTGGACACAGTATCCTAGAATCCTTCCAGTTCTGAGTTCTCTATTTCTCTTTCCTGTCTCTCTGGTTTATCATCAAAGTGCCTCCCTGCTTACACTAACCATGCTGTGGGCACAAGTCTCTATTACATCTCTCACTTGTCACTGGTGGTCATCTCTACTGGACCCTGTCTCTGGCCTCTGGTTCTTGCTGTCCAACTCAGTCCATGTCCAGCCTCCACTGATTGACCATGTCCACTACTGCCAGACTAACAAACATACCACCCATCACCGCCTACTCTTCATTCCGCAGTCTGCAGGGCATACAGATCAAGAGCCAATTATACACAATCTCGGCTGTTTATTTTATTACGGCCGGCCGCACAGCCGTCTTCATTGCTAGAATTTCATTTCGGGTTGATCGCGGAGGATTGACGGTCGTTGTGTGCGTCGCAATGGCTGTAAGCTAACGGCTAGCGCTCGACCAATGGTTTGTTAACGGCGACGCTAGGCAGTTAACTTGATCTAGATGCGCACACATTTGGATAATGTTGTTTCGGCTGCGGGGTTAAGTTGAGTGAATGTGTTAACTGGATTGTCACAAAGATGGCGCAGTCGTTACATGGCAAATTACAAGCACAGGAAGAGAATGGCACTGTCCAACCATGGATCATTCAGACGTGCTCTGTCTACCGGTCTCATAGTAGCACTCATGTTATGTCGTCATTTTTGGATAAACTCACAGTCTTTAGGGCTGAAGTCTATTGCCAGACCGATATTTTTATCGATTTTAAATCTTTAGAAACCGGGTGAATTTTACGGTTAAAAAAATTGCTATTAATTTTTAATCTAACTATACCACAGCTGCCTAATCAATATTTAAATGCACCAAAATAGGTCATTATTCCCTAAAATTGAAAAATTATCTTATTGTAGAAAAAGCACTAAAATAAGTATGTATTTCCAAAAACTGAAAAATTATCCTGCCTTGGAGTGGTTCCCTTTCCCTTATGCATGCCATACTCACACCCTACTTACGTCCTACTCATGCCCTACTTATTCCCTACTGATACCCTACTCATGCCCTACTCACGCCCTACTCACGCCCTACTCATGCCTTACTCACGCCCTACTTACGCCCTGCTCATGCCCTACTTATGCCCTACTCATACCCTACTTATGCCCTACTGATACCATACTCATGCTCTACTCACGCCTTCTCATGCATACTTATGCCCTACTGATACCCTACTCATGCCCTACTCACGCCCTACTCATGCCCTACTTATGCCCTACTGACACCCTACTCATGCCCTACTCACGCCCTACTCACACCCTAGTACGCCCTACTCATGCCCTACACACGTCCTACTCATGCCCTACTTATTCCCTACTGATACCCTACTCATGCCCTACACACGTCCTACTCATGCCCTACTTATGCCCTACTGATACCTTACTCACGCCCTACTCACGCCCTACTCATGTCCTACTCACACCCTACTCATGCCCTGCTCATGCCTTAAGCGCTAGATTCATGGTGCCAGATCCTCACCTGCTGCCTTCATGTGAATGAAAGTGGTGGATTGACTGCCTATTATGCAGTCTCATTTGCACCTCCAGATAATGTGGATGGGAAAATATCTTGGAGGGACTGAATTTATTCATTGCTGGATAAAATAATAAAATATATTAATTCGTAAAGAACAGTGTTTGAGTTTGGTAAACTTGCAGGTCCTGTGGTATGACATAACAGTGATATTAACATCTTATAGAGGCAAGCAAGGCAGTGGTGTCATTGTTGCATATACTGCTGTGATGGTTTCTTGTGTACCCCATAGTAAATGGGTCTGCTAAGCCTGCAGGCCCCCCGTGGGGTTGGAGGGAGTTCACACCCAACTTGTTGTAGCTTTATTTAGAGACCTGTCCACCAGTCTTTTGGAAGGGCTGAGTTTGTTTTGGATGGGTGGAGATTTGAGGAGCAAAGAAACATATTATTTATTCACACTGTTATTTATATGTCCATTATCTTTTTAAAATGTGAATCACACTTGTGTTTTCATATATTATTGTATACATTATATAGGCATATATATATATATATATATAGGTTGGGTTTGCTTATCCATTTCCAGACGTTGCAGCTTTGATGGATTGTCTATAGACAGCTCTTTCGTTTGCCAGTCTCCCCACTCGCCAGACGTCTGCTCCCATCCATTCCTCTATGTCCTTCCCCCATTGTCTCCTAGGTCTTCCTCTGCTTCTGCTGTCCTCCACTTTTCCTTCCATTATTAGTCTCTCTATAGATTGATGCTGTTTCACATGGCCGAAATAACTTAGTTTCTGTATCTTTACAAAGTTCAATAAAGTCCCGGGTATAACACCAAGCTCATCTGCGATGGATTCGTTATTTCTGTTAAGTCCACGAAACTCGTAATATCTCAGATAATTCGTAGTTTCATATCTTTGTCTGTTGCATTCCACAGCTTCTTCATCTCTGTCAACTTTTTACTCGCCATTGCCATCCTCCGCTTGATCTCTTTCGTCCCATCTCCATCCGCTTCTATCAGTGACCCCAGATATACAAAACTTTACACTTGGTCTTAGTCTTCTTTATATTTAGTTCAATCCTTTCATCTCACAGTGTTCTGTAACAGTAGTTATCAGTTTATCTAATCCTTCTTTTGTATCGGATAGTAACGCTCTGTCATCGGCATATCTCGATTCATATATCTCCTGTCCATTCACTTTCATTCCATTAAAAACATGCTTCTTGTGTCATTCTTGACCTCTCATGATATTCTATATATATAATTATATATATATATATATAGATATATAGAATTGACTAGATTGTATGCATACGTGAGTATCTACTGGGGAAATTTTGGACTGATAAAAATGTGATGCTGCATAAATGACTACTATTTGTCATTGTCACCCACTCTTGCTTGACACTGATGCATAAGAATCAGCCCAGTTACCCCCTCTGGTGGTTATTCTATGGTTATGTTTTAATATCTTCAAAAAACCAAACAACGCCAGCACAAACTGCATCCACTGCTCCCAACTTACAGACAATGCAATGCAATACAATGTGAGCATTTTGAACACTCATGCTAAGAGTAAAACACGGCAAAAAATTCTTATACACAAGAGACATGTTCCGTCAATAATCTGGCTGGTATTTGCATTGGTGGACTCCTGCAGCTGGTGCAAATGGCGCTGTAGTTTCATAGCCTCTGTGATTTCCCCACAGACGCTCCCTGACTTAGTCCTGACACTTGCAACCATGTCATAAGCAGAAGACACTGATTGTGTGAGGTTCCTCGACAGCCTGCTAGACTGTGTCAGCAAGGCTAGACATAGCTGGGTAGATTGTGTCACCAAGGCTAGCTATAACTGGGTAGACTGTATCACCCAGGGCTAGATGTTGATGTGTAGTCTGTGTCATGCATGGCTACACGTTGCCAGGTAGACTTTGTCACACATGGCTAGACGTTGCCTGGTAGACTGGGTCATGCAGGGCTAGATGTTGTCTGGTAGACTGTGTCACCCAGGGCTCGGCATTGCATGGTAGACTGTGTCACCCAGAGGTAGATGTTGCCCAGTAGATGGTGTCACCCAGGGCTAGACGTTGCCCAGTAGACTGTGTCACCCAGGGCTAGATATCATGAGCCGGGTAGACTGTGTCACCATGGCTAAACATTACGTGGTAGACTGTGTCACCGAGGGCTAGACGTTGCCTGATAGACTGTGTTCCCAGGACTAGACATTGCATAGTAGACTGTGTCACCCAAGGCTAGACGTTGCCTGGTAGACTGTGTCACCCAGGGCTAGACTTCGTTTGCATCTAAATCCTTGCAAAACCAAGCTCAGAAGCACATCAAAACAAAACTTAATCAACCTAAAAATCGATAAGCAGAATTAAAGTTGTTGAAGATGAAACAGAAGATTCTTTTGTCTGTTAATAAACACCACGTTTAATTTAGAAATTCACAATATTAACATAGTTTGGATGTATTATTTTTAACCAACGGAGAAGCTATATTACACATCCAATGTCACAATGACTTGTCAGTCAGTTATTGGATGACCTAATGAGAATTGTCTTTACACCAGCGCTTTATATCGGGCCCAGTTCTTGCTCCAGTGGCATTAGGTTATTAACTAGGCTTTGTCAAGGCAGCTTTGTTGCTATTCCATGACCACAATGTTGCAACTGCTCGCAAATTTCTCCTGGGATTCTTTAGATGACATTTATATGCACCACTAGCTGCAGTGGCGGAGATAGGCAGGAGTTATTGCTGTGGCTGGTGTGTGCTCGAGAAGTGCCGAGAGGGACAGGGCTTAGGGTGAGGTAGAAGTGGGAAAGGACGCCTTGTCTTACACTGGTCTACACCAGCATAGTCTAATTGCAGTGTTCTGTGTGGGTATTGCAGGGGAATTGCATCAGTATTGCATCAGTACTGTGTCTGTACTGCATGCGTACTGCATGGGTACCATGTGGGTACTGTATAGGTACTGCACGGGCTCTGCATGGATATCTCATTGGTACCTCATTGGTACTGCATGGGTACTGTGTGGGTACTGCATGGGTACCACATGGTTACTGTGTATGAGTCAGAGTACCGTGTGGGTACTGCATGGGTACCACATGGTTACTGTGTATGAGTCAGAGGACCGTGTGGGTACTGCATGGGTACCACATGGTTACTGTGTATGAGTCAGAGTACCATGTGGGTACTGCATGGGTACCACATGGTTACTGTGTATGAGTCAGAGTACCGTGTGGGTACTGCATGGGTACCACATGGTTACTGTGTATGAGTCAGAGGACCGTGTGGGTACTGCATGGGTACCACATGGTTACTGTGTATGAGTCAGAGTACCGTATAGGTACTGCAGGAGTATTGTGCAGGTATTGCATTTGTACCATGAGGGTACTCCATTGTGCTGTGTGGGTACCACATTGGTATCATATTGTTACTGCATGGGTACTGTGATAGTAGCATGACTACTGCATTGGTACTGTGTGGATGTGCAGCACACTCTCAGTTGTCACTCGGATGGTATCTCTCACAGAGTCTCCAACTGTCACACACATCTGTCGATGATTTATTGCCAACGTGTTTAGTGAATCAGGTTGTTTTTATGTGTTTTGTTATAACATTTGCCTGCTCATATAAAATGTAATAAAACTTGACAAGCATAAATGTTTAAATACTATTTACCATGCTGCATGTTTAGCAATATTTGATGCATGTGACAAAAACCTGCGTGCCTCCAGCTGGTACTTTCTTCTACTTTTGTCATAAGCTGTGGACTTTAAAGTTTTGACAGTTGCTTCGTAATTTCAATGTTTTTCTGACAAAGTGTTTCATGATCTTTGGTAAAAAATATGTTTTAACCCCTCAGATAAAACATTAGTAGTGTTAAAGCTATTCACCTGATACATCGAGTCCTCATCATGTCAACATGTTTCAGTGTCTCCAGATAATAGTCTTCATATCAGTTCCAGCACGGTCTTTTGTGTTCATATATTGCATTGTGTAATTAGGACTGCTCGAAGCGCTTTACACTTCACCCCCTGGCAGAACTTGTCATTCATACACTATCTAATTTGTTACACTTCACCCCCTGGCAGAACTTGTCATGCATACACTATCTAATTTGTTACACTTCACCCCCTGACAGAACTTGTCATTCACTACACTATCTAATTTGTTACACTTCACCCCCTGGCAGAACTTGTCATTCATACACTATCTAATTCTAGACTTATCTTGGAAGCATTCACCCATGAATCAATTAAGTACTGCCTGAAGATTTTGTTAACATATATCCACCCCTCTTTACAGCAAGGTACTCATTTATATAGCTGACTGAACTGAAGCAAAGTGGAGTGAATAAAATTGTCCTAGCCTCATAATGGCAGCAGCAGGAATCAAAACTGGATTCTCTTGATTGAAGAAGAAGAAGAAGGAGAAGTTTATTTTTATTTGAAAACAAAACTGGATTCTCTTGATTGAGAATTCGGTGTTCTTTCCAACACAATTCTCCTTATATCATACCAGTATGATCCCTTCAAGGCTGCCTAGCCTCACACAGTCTCCCTTACATCAAAACCACCATGATCAACACCAGTGCTATGAAACCATCAAAGTAATGGTCAGTCAGATTTCTTGAAATGTCCAGAATTGCCACTTAATAACCTCCCCATCTCATCATAGACTTGTGTATGACCAGAGGCAAATCTTGCTAATGGTTTGATGCGAACAGTTTCTTGCCACCATCGCTAGTTTGGACTGTTCTGCCGGCGCTTGCGTCAGGCTACGCATTATTGTCACAGCATGCTTCGATGATAATACAATATCTGCAATTTGGGCACATCAATATTCCGCTGATCATGTCCATGGTCGGTGGTCTCTACTCTATTTCGACGCAATCACCAACGCCACGATGACCAATGATATTACAGCGTGCCATCCCCGCATCGGGAAAGTAACTTATGTACCAATGGATGTTGTTGTCATTTCATTGCATTTTTTTATAAACATTATTTATTCTTAACTTACAAATAGCTGTGGATGGATTTCATTTCGTGAAAGATCTCGTCAAAACGAATCCAACGATGTGTATAACTTATATGTGAGATCAATAATGAGGAAATAATAGGAAATAACACAACGTGGAAAATAAAAAACGAACTGTCAGACTTTTTTGGAGAGTGGCTCTTTAAAGTGGTAAGTTGTTCCTCTCACCTCTCCCACTCCGGAAGTATTCTGTTGCCTGGATGTGTCAACTGTTTTCATCCTGTCCCATCTGACCCTAGATTGTCTATTCTGTCCGCGGTTTGTCCCACCTGTCCCTAGTGTCACCCATTTGTTCATGAGTGTCCCCCAAAGCCTCCCACCAGTCCCCAGCATGCCCCATCTGTCTCCAGTGTGTCCAATCTGTCTCTTGTCTGTCCCACCAGTCCCCAACATGTCCCACATGTCCCCAGGCTATCCCATCAGTCAGCAGTCTGTCCTATCTACTCCCAGTCTGTCCCATCTGTCCCACCAGTCCCCAGTCTGTCCCAAGTCTGTCCCACCAGTCCCCAGTCTGTCCCATCTGTCCCACCAGTCCCCAGTCTGTCCCAGCTGTCCCCAGTCTGTCCCTCTAGTCCGCAGTCTATCCCATCTGTCCCAGTCTGTCCCATATGTCCCTAGTCTGTCCCACTAGTCCCCAGTCTGTCCCATATGTCCTAAGTCTGTCCCATCTGTCCCCAGTCTGTCCCATCTGTCACCAGTCTGTCCCATCAGTCCCCAGTCTGTCCCATCTGTGCCCAGTCTGTCCCATCTGTCCCCAGTCAGTCCCACCAATCCCCAGTCTGTCCCATATATCCTCAGTCTGTCCTACCAGTCCCCAGTCTGTCCCATCTGCCCCAGTCTGTCCCATATGTCCTAAGTCTGTCCCATCTGTCCCCAGTCTGTCCCATCTGTCACCAGTCTGTCCCATCAGTCCCAGGTCTGTCCCATCTGTGCCCAGTCTGTCCCATCTGTCCCCAGTCAGTCCCACCAATCCCCAGTCTGTCCCATATATCCTCAGTCTGTCCTACCAGTTCCCAGGCTGTCCCATCTGCCCCAGTCTGTCCCACTAGTCCCCAGTCTGTCCCATCTGTCCCCACCATGCTGTGTGTGGTCTTTCAGTGTCTATTTGTCAAGTGTTGACTCACTTATGTTGACATTGATTTCATTTGCGCGATGTCGTCTCGTCGACTGAACACGACAAACACACGACTAGCTACAGACAGGACATCAGTTTACTCTTTTCTTTGTCATGCTCCATTGAAACACTGTCACCCTATCTCAGCGACTCACAGCATCTGTATGTCACAATGTCTGTATGTCACAGTGTCTGTATGTCACAGTGTCTGTATGTCACAGTGTCTATATGTCACAGTGTCTGTTTGTCACAGCGTCTGTATGTCACAGCATCTGTATGTCACAGCGTCTGTATGTCACAGTGTCTGTATGTCACAGCATTTGTATGTCACAGCGTCTGCATGTCACAGCGTCTGTATGTCACAGCATTTGTATGTCACAGCGTCTGTATATCACAGCATCTGTATGTCACAGCATCTGTATGTCACAGTGTCTGTATGTCACAGTGTCTGTATGTCACAGTGTATGTATGTCACAGCATCTGCATGTCACAACGTCTGTATGTCACAGTGTCTGTATGTCACAGTGTCTGTATGTCACAGCATTTGTATGTCACAGCGTCTGTATGTCACAGCATCTGTATGTCACAGTGTCTGTATGTCACAGCATTTGTAAGTCACAGTGTCTGTATGTCACAGTGTCTGTATGTCACAGTGTCTGTATGTCACAGCATTTGTATGTCACAGTATCTGTATGTCACAATGTCTATACATACTGTATGTCACAATGTGATCACACACACACACACACACACACACACACACACACACACACCCACACACACACACACACACACACACACACACACACACACACACACACACACACACACACACACAAACATACAGACACACACACACACGCATACGCACACACACGCACACATACAAGTACATACGCACACACACACACACACACACGCACACATACACTCTCTTTCTCACACACAGATGCATGCACGCACGCACGCACACCCGCACACACACATACACACAGTACATTTATCATGTAGTATACAGTATATGATGACTTCAAGCAATGACTCGAGGTTGTGGTTGACATTCAGCGTGTATCGCTGTCACGTTTTTTGTTTTTGTACAAATTGACAACGTTGTAATATGTCAGAATTAAGTAAAATGGCCGCTAGACGTCAAATGCATGTGACAGGAGGAAAACAACATTATTTAAGCCGACCACAGCTGGACTAAGACAATATTGCTTTCCTGTCATCATCAGTACTGGCAGCGATGGCGATGGCAAAGGCAGCTGCACTGTGAAAATGACCTGTTGCAGATTTCTGATCGATACATTAAGGATAGTAATTACTAAAAAACTTATACAAACTGGAGCAGAAGACCAAGGGCAGTTCACATTGGCGCCCTCTGTAGCTGAACAGTTACTCACTATGCATATCACTGACTGTTTCTATTTTTCTCTAATAGGTGAACGCATATCGGGTACACCAAAGTAAATAACTCTAAAATAACTGTCTTTGTTTTTTAAATGCAATGTCAATTGGTAGGTCAGAGGTCAATGGTCTAAGGAAGCGACTGAACATAGACAGAAACAAGGGGACCTCGGCACCTGGGGGGAGATGCACCTATACTTCCCCATAGTTAGCATATTAATGTATATGACAGTTACATGGGGTAGACATTGGTGTATGGGTTGTCTCAAATGTTCAGAAGTTAACTGACTGAGGACCCGTCCTCTCTTGTCTTGTTTACTTCTTGACACACTTCTAAGACAGTTAATCTACTCGACATCAAAACAGAAATCATCCAAGAAATACCACCAAAAAATGTGCGTGCCACATGGCCATCACCTTGCTTTCTGGTGTAGGCCAAGCCACAGTAGTTGTAGAGTATTTATTGCATCATACATGAGGGGTTGGGACTGACAGGGAGGCTGGAGTGTGCAGTAGGGCGTGTCTAAGGTGCTCTCTGGTCTGGGGCAGGTGTATGTCTCAAGGTCTACTCACTTAGTCGCTCAACTCCGGTAAAGATTGCAGCCGATGGCGGCAGCTGGGAGTTTGCCTTTATGTTGCGTGCAAGGTGTTAAATAGCATTATCATTGTCAGTGATTCTTCACGTCAATGTTAGTTTTAATGTGTCCTGTGCATCTGCTAATAGTGTTACATGTAAAGTCAATATATACATTTTAAACTAGCGCAGTTTTTTATTCATGATAATTTTTTTTTTTTGGGTGTAAATAAAAAACGTATTTGCACATTTTATTTTATTGGATTGCTTAATCACAGTACACAGACTGCAGCTTTTAGTCAATCATGTAACTCAAAACAGACTATCACTTTGACTCAATCATGTAACCCAATTTGGACTGCCACTTTGACTCAAACATGACTTTACATGGACTGCCACTTTGACTCAAACATGTTACAAAGACTGCCATTTTGACTCAAACATGTGACTTCGCATGACTTGCCACTTAGACTCAACTGTGTGACTCAACATGGACTGCCACTTTGACTCAAACATGTAACTTTATATGGACTGTCATTTTGACTCAAACGTGACTTTACATGGACTGCCACTTTGACTCAAACATGTTACAAAGACTGCCATTTTGACTCAAACGTGTGACTTCGCATGACTTGCCACTTAGACTCAACTGTGTGACTCAACATGGACTGCCACTTTGACTCAAACATGTAACTTTATATGGACTGTCATTTCGACTCAAACATGTGACTTTACATGGACTGCCACTTTGATTCAAACACATGACTCAACATGGACATCTACTTTGACTCAAACGCATGACTCAATGTGGACAGCTACTTTGACTCAAACATGTGATTTAACATTGGCGTGCGAGTCAGCCTTTGACATGGGATTAGCAGCCTAAGATCTGAGTAAATCAGAGAATAATCCGACATCATCAGCTGTGACAGATGCTATATTGACCCTGTCTTTGGCCACTTACTGGTCAGTCCATCTGACCCAGTCTTTGACTGCTTCTTATCCTTTCCCAGGCCCCATCCTAATGACCGGCATCCAGCCCTGATGATATTTCCATGCAATGCAAATGAGTCTGAGAACACTTCCGCACCTCATAATTGTTTGCCCCAACAGATGTCTTTTTGAAGGAGACTGTAATTGGAACGTATTCAAGAACCGCCACAGTAATGCTGCGTAGTTAATGTAATTTGTTGTGGCCGATTGCCAATATACGGACGTGGCAATTGCATCCATAGAGTCTAAGTCATGATGAGACGGGTTTGCGTAAGCTGATGCGAAAACCTTCAACATTGATTTTCTGCTAAATTAAATGATGGGAGTTGATAAAAAAAATATCCCACCTAATGACAGTATAAGTGTCTTATCTGCAAAAAATTGAGGCATTTTGCATGCAACGTTGAAATGGTTGTCATGGCGACGGAAATAATGAATGGTGTGCCTGTCGTCTGGACCTGTGTAGCTTATTCCAAGTACTTACATACTTACCCTCTGTATGTCTGTAATGGAGGTGCCTAAGGCTACCTTACTTCAGGGAGTTCTCGCTGAAACTGGTGCAATTTCATTAATGTATAAAATTTCATTAATGTATATATTTTTTGGCTTGTTCCATTAGAAAAAAATGACCTCGTAAGATACTTTTAGCTGAGAACACTGTAAAGTCTGATAATTTAGGTGGACCTTTTTGATATGTTTTATCAGTGAGCTTTGAATCTAGTGTGACATTGATAGAAATTAAATTACATTCAACTGTCAAAGTTGGCAGTCGGGATTACTGTCATGTTGTCAGATGCTGCTAAAAAGGGGGGGTGTATGCTAATAGTGTACGTTTAATAAATGCTTGACATCTGCTGAATCAACCAGTTCTGTTATTTTTTGTGGTAAAGAAAAACTTTTGGGGCAAAAATTTCAAGAAAATATCGGATGGAATGTCTGACACGTGTTTGGCACATAGTGGACTGTTTTGCTAGGCAACAGGTCACATGATGGATAGGTCAGTTGGTGACACACAAAACACATTTCTGTTCCAGATACTGTCCATCAATGGAATCAAAGGTGATGCGATTCGGCACAAGTAAGGCGCACCAAATATGGCTGGAACCAGAAGGTAGGGGGCAGCACTGGACACTGTCTTCTTTCAGTTTCTGTTTGTTATTTGTTGCATAACATTCGTATTTATTGTGGCCATTTTATTTGTTGTTTTGCTTTCATGCTATTGTACACTGTATGTGATATTTTCTTGGGAGGACAAACTCATCATTAATAATTATGTAGTTAAACAAATTGTGCCTAACAAAATTAACATTTATGCATTCATACCAGATAAATGTTTAGCTACAAATTTATCAATTAGAATATTTACGTTAGTAATTATCTTGGTAACCTGCACATGGCAGTCCTTTTATAACATTGGTTATAAGTCACACTTAAAATTACAAGATTCCGGTGTTTTATTTGATTATTTAATATACAAAATATCAGTGTCTGAATTTTACCACTACATTGGTAAAGCAATATGTTTGCAATGTTAACTTATCATGGTTGGTTGTGATCTAATGTGACAGTGACAAGTTAAGTATAAGAGTTGTCATCATTTCGTTTAAAACATTCCTACTTTTAGTGTGTATGTCAAGAATAATTTCATCCAACGATGGTGTCTCAGTAGACTAAATCTGTGCAGATTAATTTGTTCTGTCCATTTCATACTCTAAATACTATTCATCTTAAGTTGATGAGCATCAAGACTTCAATAATCTAAGCACGTGCTTAGACTTGAGTCTTTCCTGATGTCTGTACATCAAGTCAATCAGGGATGTATTTGTATAGTTTGACAAACCATCCATGCTTGGTGCAGTTGAGGTCAAAGTAAAATATAAAATAAAGTTTTTAGCAGTTTACAAGTCACCGTCTGGCAGACCTGTTCAATCCAACATCAACTCAATATCTCTGGGAAGAATTAAGCCACGTTGCAGTTACTGCATGAAGAATATTTGTACACAAATATCAACCGCTATGTATAGCCAGGGACTCATTCATGCAGCTGAGTGAACTGGAGCAATGTGGAGTGAGTGAACCTGCCCAAAGAAACAAATGCAGGAGGGAACGAACGTGGAATCTCTGGATCGAGTCTTCTGTTTTAGTTACTTTGGTATCATTCTCCATGTGGGTAACCCTTCCGTAGTGATAATTTAGACTAGGTCATTATCAAATGACACCATTCGCCAACATCACAAGATTGGCAACTTAATAATTAACAGTCACTCAGGGTAGGGTTAGAACAAGGGATTTCGGTGAGAATCAACCCACGTAATTTTTCCCCTAAACAACAATTCAGTAATCAATATCCAACAATTTATGGCTCTGCATCGAGCTTATAAAAACGTTTAATTCTCCGGTGACTGCTTCTGATCCTCCCTCGTAATCAGTCAGAATGTTTTACTTGAACAAGCGAAAGAAATAGATGTGTATACGTAGATAATGTAGTACCTCTGGGCGCAGTTTGACACTTGTTAATTGCAACTTTTGTGGCTGTCGTAAAAGTCTGTAAACTATATTTCATTTGTAGAAAGACACTATTCAGTCATGTTCGTTATGACATCCAGGTAATCCACCAATGTCTTACTTAGGACAGCCAGGTAATCCACCAATGCCTTACTTATGACAACCAGATAATCCACAAGTTTCTTACTTATGACGGCCAGATAATCTACCAATATCTGACTTAAAACAGCCAGATAATCCACTGGTACCTTATTTTTGACAGCCAGTTAATCAACCGGTACTTTACTTATGATAGCCAGATAATTCAGCAGTGTCTTACTTATGATAGCCAGTTAATCCACCAGTATCTTATGACAGTCAGTTAATCCACCAAGATCTTACTTATGACAGCTAGTTAATCCACCAGTATCTTATGATGGACAGATAATCCACCTTACCTTGCTGGTTGAATGAGCAGGGATCCAGTCCCAGGCTAGGCAGGGATTAAGTCCCTCCTAATCTCCTGCTAATCTCCCAGCCAGCAGCTGCTGTAGAGACCATCACAGACTGACCAGTTGATTAAGGGAAGCTTCCCTTCAAGGCTCTCTAATTTACTCCCTTCAGTCCTATAGGGAGCATCTCAATAGATCATCAGTGTGCAGTGCAGTAGCTCAGCCGTAAGAGATTTGGACTCTCGACTGAGAGAACCTGGGTTTGAATCGTGTGCGGTGATGTCGAACCTTGGACAAGTTTGTTTACTCTACATTGCTTCAGTTCACTTGGCTGTATGAATGAATACCTGACTATAGACAGTGGTGGATATTTGTGTACGAATAGATCGTGCATTAATTGCAGCATGGCTGAATGCTTCCCAGAGAAGTCGAGATGGTGTTCGATTGAACAGGTCTGCTAGGGAGTAAAGTGTAAAGTGTTTTGAGCAGTCCTGAGGGCTGGATACTGCTATATAAGAACTTACCTTTTTACTTTAAGTTTAATATATATCCATGTAAACTCCCTACTTCTCACATTGATCTCAACTTCAATCATTCATGCATTCTCCAGCTGATATTTACTCTGTCGTAATCAATTAGCGACATATTTGAACATACCCAAAGCTATTTTGGAAAGATTCCAGGTTGTAATATATAATTATTTTATTACACAAAGCGAAAATGTTCACCCCTAGATATAGGGCAATGGTAATGAAATAATGTTATCAACAAATTTTTATGACCAGTGTAGAGAAATGTTATACTTGATTTTGTTGATCACATTATTGAGATCACCTGACAGAAGAGCAGGCTTGTGTTATGTATCCCAAGGGCCCTAGTCTTTACAGAGCAAGTAGAAATCTTATTGTGTACATCAGCAGGTTTTGTCCACCAATATGTACACACTTTCACTATTACAATATCATTAGAACTGTTTATATTGACCTAGATGTTTGGGTTAAATAGTGATTTCACTCGCAATTGTTAAAGCAAGATTAACGTGACTCACCTGGTAGGTGAAACACCTTGTGTTCACTTGTGTTCACTCGTGTTCACTCGTGTTCACTCGTGTTCACTCGTGTTCACTCGTGTTCACTCTACACCCGTGTGTTTGTTATCCTGAGCACAGATAGTCCAAGGAAGTATGTGTACATCTATGACTCACTGAATATGGTGTTGTACACATCTCTTGTACACGTAATCTCCCTTAGTTGTGTAAGTGTACACCACACCTCTCTGATTCTATGTACACGATGTATGTTGCTGTACAACACTATGCATCATTGTCTACACATCCGTCTTGTAAACATTGTATATTTCTGTACACATCGTGTACACATATGTCCACCTTTGTACACCAATGTTCACCATTGTTTCACATCCTCCTCCGTCCACCAATGCACACACTCATGTACCATTTAGTATTCACTGCTGTGTACGTCAGTGTACACACATATGTACATCCGGGTTGTACAGTCATTCACACATGTACACAGCTGTGTTTCTCATGTCGCCGCCGCCAACTGCCGGTGTCGATGGTGCCATGATATGTGGTGCAGTGGTGCGTCAGGTCAGTGTCGGACGATGCCGTCACTGGCGCCGCTCTATGTTGTGTCAGCTGTCGCTGGTCGACTCGTAGCAACTGTCACACACAGTGCCGCTGGTATTGATCCGGGCGGTCGGGCTGTTGTCGGGCCATGGCTGGGCCGGAGTGGCCCTAGAGATGGTCGAGATGTCTTGCCGGGTGGACGAGTGACTTGACGTCGGTCTTGGCGCTGCTCAAGTGACACGAGATGACACGAAATGAGACTAGAGTTGACACACGGTCACTGAGGCGGTGTTATCGCGGTCAGTGGGGTGTGTGGGTGTTTAAATCTAGAAAGGTGTGTTTGTGTGCGTGCGCAATGCACATACACAGTCGCGCGCATGAACATATACAGGAATATGAACATGAAATATTTATTTATCTCAAAACACAATAGAATAATTGTTACAAAAAAACAAAACATATAATATATTGTAATCGAGTCGACCTGAAAACTGTAGTGTTAAGTATACAACGTATGATAGAAGAATAAAAGTTATGTTATAATAGGGTACAGGAGACTCCTACTAAGACTAAATACATACATACTATAGACATACCTGGTACATACATACATACTCATGCACGCACATGCATACTTATTTAGGCCATCCATTTAACGTGTTGATGCAATGCGTTCCTTCCAGTAGTTTCACTCTGTCATGGTGTTTACAAGATTATTCCCACATAGTCTAATGTCCTTCCTAATTTAATCTCGCACAGACTTATGTTTGGGAGACCTTTTCTGTGAGTAATGTAATATTTATTTGTATTTATTTCATAATAATACCAGGTATATATTATATACAATGTATGTAAATGTCTAAGCAGCATTTTGAAAATTTTGGTGTCACTCTTTTTGACTTTATTTCCATTTTGCCACGTAATAACCAGTGATCTATTGACCCCTTGACCTGTATTGCTAGTTATATTTGGCTGACCTTCCTAACATTTATGAGATAGGAATGTGTTGCTTTCCTGTAGTTGATCTGGCATTGCAGTCTGTCAATAGACCTGACTGGGAAGGTGCTGGAAGCGGCTACTTGAATTGTCATTATACCTTGCCAATGTCACTGGCTCAGTGCTTCATCCATCACTGGAACCATTAACACCCACCTAGTCACAAAACTCCTCCTTCTCCTCTCTCACTCATCTCAAGATTATATAACTAGTCTCTGGAGAAATGATGGATTGAAGGAAGCTTAAGAGTAGATATAACCAGAGGAAGTGAAGAAGAAGAATATTTAGGTGTTTTTAACACTGCACATTCAGAATACTGAGAATGTGCGATTCCATAGAAAGTGAGCCAGAGAGGTGACTTTCTATAATTGCACTAGGATGGGAATATCCTGACCCATTTAATACTTCTGCATCTCCTTGTTATAAAACAAAACAAATATGATTGCGTTAATATTCATGGGAAGTAATGGCCGTTTAGCATACAGGTACTTTCACTAAGAAAACAGTTGAATCTCGCTTTATGATCACTTCAGTAATAGAACCACCTCAGAATTAAGGTCACCCTAGTAATGTCCTCAATAATTTTGGGTAACTGTAAAATTTAGGAAATTAGCTCCACTGATATGGTCACTTGGTCTAGTCCTAAGGATGAACTTAGTTCAGATCCACTGTACTTTCACTAAGAATAGTCTGATTTACATTGTATGGACAGACGTCATTGGACAAATGTTTTTTATTTCATTTTTAATTGATGAAATTTAAAATGATAGCGATTCTGTAGGTTGTTAAATTGTGATGTACACATGTTGATGATTGTTTCTTTGCATATGTTGGAAATTTTAAGTTAAAAGTAGACAGCCTTCTTTAATTGAATTGCCGTACATTTGCCATGGTAGAGAACAAACGTGTATGAAAATAAGGTGTTCTGCTGTTGGCCCTAGTAGATCTACAAGGGGTGGGTGGCTACGTTAAGAACAACAGACAGGTGGAAATCACTATTTTTATATCAAAACCACAATTAGACAAGCAGGATGGCATGTTGACGGTTTATCCTTGAATTTGCTGGTAATATTAGACCCATTAGCAATTATTCATGCAGATGACTAAATATAAACTCCTCCATTAACTTTGGACATTGGGTGTTTGCCACTGAGGAGGCCAGTAGTATATGTAGATTTCTGAATACTGACAACAAAAAAGAAAAAGCTGTTTTTATTCTGTCTCCATGAGTGAGATGATACATATATATATATGCAACTTTTTTGTTGAAATCCGGGAGATTCTTCAGTGGTTCAGCCAATTCCCGTGTCACGCTGTTTCATATCTTGGCATCGGAAGATGGAAATCCAGTGATTCAGCACGTCTCCCATGGTGGCGCACTCTCTATAAGACAGGGGGTGGGGTGGTATGCTGTTGGATTTTTTTTAGAGAAAATCCGGGAGATTTGCCTGTGTTCCGTGAAACCAGGAGATATACCCAAAATCCGGTAGACTCTCGGATTTCACGGGACAGTTGGCAGGTACAGGTACATCATGCAATGCACCCACTACATGTCCACAGGGATCTACAAGAATTCTAGCGTTCCACAATGTGTTCTTAACACTCACCAATATGCCTTTGTGGCTCGTGCTGCCTAAACACGTCAGCTACAGAATCAGGACGTCAACTTCTGCCGGTGGGGTTACTTTATGATCCCTCATAGTTTATGCTCCCTTGGCGGAAACATTCTGATTTACTGCTTCCGAAGTGCTTCCCTGAGTCCATCTGTTTGTGCAGTTACATTTCCCGGGCCCGTTTATTCACTCCCCTGGGATGAATGTAGTTTATACTTTTGCCTATATCATCTCCTATCAGCCTCCACATCAGATGTTCTCTGGTGCTATCGATTCTGTGGGAGACAGGGGTGGTTTATGAAAGGAGAGGATCGTATCAGATCATTTGTAAACTACACACTAAGGATGTTATGCTGTGCAGTGAATTATGTTATTGAATTTTTTGTTGTGATGTTTTTTCAGGATGGTCTGTTAAGGGATCATCTCAAAACATCATCGCACACCAGGGGGCACTGTTGATTACATCCATCTTAGTACCGCCTGGCAGATGGCTTTGTGAAACACTGAAGATAAGCTCGGCCAATAATATCATTTGCTGGCAAGTCCGGTGGTTTGGAAAGTAGACGTAGTTAGTTATTAGAATACACAATACGATTCAGAAGTTTGTGAGAATGATCAAAGGGGTAATTATATTGGGATTTCTGGAACAGAAGGGCTTTGTCTTGTAACAGGAGCGCAAGTTGGACGGATGTCTGCGCATGAGTTTGATTCAGCTAACCTCCATACAATGCGTAAGAGATATGCTTGCGTAGTCACTACCCTTGGCTTGCGAAGATAATAATAATAATAATAATATTTATTTTTTAATAATATTTATTTTTTATAGAGCGCAATTTCCAATAAAATGCTCAGAGCGCTGTACAAGAAGCTAATATCATAAAAGATTAAAATTTAGCAAAGGTATGTGCACAGTAGATATAAAATACAAATTTGATATAATAATTATAAAAACAGAACAATTTTATTTAATTACTAAAAATAGATAAATAAAAATATGTATATATAAAGCTGTTATTTAAACATTATTAAGATATATAAGATACTTTATGTATATATAGAATAAATAATATATATAATATTTACATATATGCAATCGTGGGTAGATAAATAAAATATAAGTCTAGGAGTCTCAGAACATTGATGTCTGATATCAGAAGAAATCACTTTTGTTTGGGGGAGGAAGACAGTTTCATCTTGCATCGAACTTTTATATTTTATGCATCTGACCGATACTGTTAATATATTGGCAACATCATATCAATGTTTACACACTTTTGACTGTTGAAGAATTTTTTTCTGATACCGGATATCAACATTCTGAGATGATCCCTAAGTTTGCAGTAAAAAAGTATTTAGCATTGGCTCTACCCTCCCACCAATACACAGCACCTTTCAACTTTTGCGATCCAAAATTGCTATTAGCATTGGTTTCCATTAACGTATTATTCACTCACCAGTGGCACCACTGTAGCAATATACTTTCTGCATGATACATGGTGACAACCAAACCCCTGTCATATGTAATGCATATTTTATAACTTTGTGATGTTATATGTATATATATATACATATATATAATATATATATATATTATATATGTATACATGTAATGTTTACATCTACGTACAAAAGCCTGACCAATTATTCTTTGTTATTAAAGAACTATTATGTTTTTTATCAGTCCCTCAGATTTCCATTTTTGTACAATATCTGGTAGTAAAAATGTGTGAGCACCGGCCATGATGCACTCTGCCAGTGCGACCAGAACCTTAAAAAGTCTTTATTCAGTTATTTCCATACTGTATGCACTTAGATTGATCTACTGACCCTGATATGTATGACTGTGACATCTGATGACAGCTTGTCGTCACGGGTGACACTCATTGATATTTGAACTCTTGCAGTATTGATTTCTTCGAAGTCGCCTCTGTGCTCCAGACACAGGAAGCGGGGAATCAATTTCACTCTGTTCTCCTCCACGACAGCGTGAAATACTGCATCAACTTGAGTAATCATCCTCGACTGATTATCATTTTAATCACTCGTTGGGTCGGCTGCAGATTGTCTATGTTTTCCGCTGTGATTTGCAGCTGTAGTTGTGCGATTGCGTCCTACAGCTGTACTCAGAACCTTTGGTTTCACTCCATGTTATCCGCAGCCAATCAAAGATCTCCCTCACATTATCTATCTGAGAATATATATTTGAGGTCACTCAGAATAAGTAATGAATATAAAAAATATGAATAGTATACAATTATAAAAAGACAGTTATAAAAACATTTTTAATAGGTTATTTTGCAAACACACCAGCCATTGTAAGCAGGGTTGGGTTTCAGTAGCTGAAGCCTGTTTTTACTTGGATGGTGTTAATAATCATCAGAAGATGTAGAAAATGCTCAGCGACATGAACTTCCACCCAAAGATAATCGCCCTCTTGAAATCACTTTATAGCAACCAACAAGCAGTAGTCAGGCTGGAAAACACAACTACAGAAACTTTTACTGTGGGAAAAGGAGTAAGACATGGGTGTGTTCTATCTCCATACCTATTCAATCTCTACACAGAAGACATAATGAGAGATGTAGAATTAGATGACAGAAGTACAAGATACGATGAAGTGAATATTCATGGACATAGAATCAGAGACCTACGATACGTAGACGATACCGCACTCCTGTCCACTACAACAATCGGCCTAACAAACCTAATCATGTCTGTAAAAGAACACAGTGAGAAAAGGGGCTTGTTACTTAATGTGAAGAAAACAAAGATCATGGACACTGACATATGCATTGAGAAACCGAAATTGCAATAAACAGGGAGCAAATTGAAAATGTGAACCACTACGGATACCTTGGAGCAAGACTACAAGGAGACGGCAAGACATCACCAGAGGTCAGAAGAAGAATAGCCATAGCAATGCAGAAACTAAATAATCTGAAAAATATATGGAAAGGACAAAACATACCAACAAAGATAAGAATTTTTAAAACTTGCTCTATACGGGAGCGAAACGTGGACACTGAACAAAGAAAACATGAGAAGAATACAAGCGTTTGAAATGAAATGTTACAGAAAAGTCCTAAGAGTGCCATGGATAACAAGAACAACCAATGTAGAGATTCTTAAAAAATAAAGACGAAGAACTGCCAACTAGTGAATAGAATAAAAGGACTAAAACTGAGTAATTTTGGCCACATCAAAAGACATAATTCCTTAGAGAAAACAGTCCTGGAAGGCAAAGTGGAGGGAAAGAGAGGAAGGGGAAGACCAAGGAGAAGATGGGAGCAGGACATCAGCGACTGGTTGGAAGACGACATCGTGAGAGCAGGGAGACGAACGGCAGACAGAGCAGCGTATCGTGGGATCATCCGGGCAGCTACGTCTCGCAGAGATATGCTGAACTGAAGAAGGTGTTAAAAAAATGTAGCACAAATGTGTTTGTTTTCTTTTGTTTAAATTTTAGACTAGTGAAAACCTGTTTTTGCTTCGGGGGGTTACTAAATGGTGACACACGTTTGCCTAGCCAACTGTCAGCACTTAGTGGTGGAGTTGTATATATATGGATGTATTACTTTTGAGCATCAAATGTAGCATGGCTGAATACTCCACAGTTATGTAGGTGTTCAATCGAACAGGTCTTCCAGTTGGTGAAATGTTAGTGCGATTTTGAATTGACAAAACTACCTATTTTAATATGTGGCTTTCCTTAACATATTTAAGTGAATTGTTGATTTTCAGGGCAAAATGCGATAATCACCATTTTTGAAATTTTTACCAAACAAATACAAAAAGTTTGTTTAGACACACGTTGAGCTAGGGTGCTATATAATTTATACAAAAAGTTTGTTTAGACACACGTTGAGCTAGGGTGCTATATAATTTATACAAAAAGTTTGTTTAGACACACGTTGAGCTAGGTGCTATATAATTTATACAAAAAGTTTGTTTAGACACACGTTGAGCTAGGGTGCTATATAATTTATACAAAAAGTTTGTTTAGACACACGTTGAGCTAGGGTGCTATATAATTTATACAAAAAGTTTGTTTAGACACACGTTGAGCTAGGGTGCTATATAATTTATACAAAAAGTTTGTTTAGACACATGTTGAGCTAGGGTGCTATATAATTTATACAAAAAGTTTGTTTAGACACATGTTGAGCTAGGGTGCTATATAATTTATACAAAAACATGATAAATTCGCATTAAACGATGTGCACAACTGCCATCCATCTTTTTATCAAAATGCGATTTATCCATTTTCAGCCAATCAGCACCACCTCGCTGCACATGCAACTATATGGAGTGATGGCGTGCACTGCAGTTGCGTTTTGATAACAAAATAATTTAATATCACATTTTGAGTAACAAATCTGCAACAAATATGTTAGACTGCTAATGTGCTATCATTCTCAATAATTTTGGAATCTTAATATACAGCACCTTCAATTACAAGTTTTTGTACTTTGAGGATGAACCACAAATGTGCCTTTTTCTCAAAACCAAGATATATCGCATTTTGTCCTGAATCGTTTGTAAGATGTTTCTCTGCGTGTAGGGATGGACTCAGATGTTGTCTACCCCCAGGGTTTATCCTGCACCCTGCCGGAGAATCTACAGCAACAGCTGGTCAATCTGATCCCTGGACTAGAGCATACGACAATAGTGAAACCAGGTATGGGGGGACGTTTCACTTGTGTGGCCTACATCTCAAGTACAACAGTTATATATATGTGAGTGTGTCTTTTTAGTGGTTAGGATATTTCTCCGTTGTTGATTTTTGGCAGATTTATCTTCATAAAAACATAGTTAAACGTTATTAATAAATAACAAGTATAATTATATATATATACACATATTACATATACAGAGAGGGAGAGTGAAGGGACATGGGCGGATCCAGGGGGCATGGGGGCACATCCCCCTAGACCTTTGTAATTTGGCATTTTTTGAGACATTCATGAATGGGGCCCCACTAGACCATTGGAATGTGCCCCTCCGGCACTGAGGTTACAATAAGCTGAAGTTATGGCAACGCGATGGTTAAACATTTTCAACAGCACCCCCCTGATGTCATCAGTCGAGGCAGCTGAGACAGTGGGATCGTGCTGAAGGTCCAGCTCAGACCACCGAATGTAAATTTGCGTAAGTGGCCATTGGAGGTTTTGGGGTCCACTATACATTACCCTCTCTGTATCTATCCCTGAGGGGGAGGGGGAGGGGGAGGGGGAGGGAGAGTGGGAGGGGGAGGAAGAGGGAGAGGGGGAGGGAGAGGGTTAGGGAAAAGGAGAGGGGGAGAGGGGGAGAGAACTTGCAAGATTATGTTAGAGATTCTTCTGTGACTGAACCACATTGTTCCACTGTGGGTTTGATTCATTTGACCTTGATCACAATGACCTTGACCTTGCATGCAGGCTACGGTGTGGAGTACGACTACCTGGATCCGAGACAGCTCAAGTGTTCCTTGGAGACGTACAAGATCCAGGGTCTCTTCCTGGCGGGACAGATCAATGGGACTACGGGATACGAGGAGGCTGGGGCCCAGGTAGGGTGTAGCAACAGCACTGGGGCCCTGGTGGGGTGTAGCAACAGCACTGGGGTATAAGCAGGGTTCGTACAGGGCATGGAAATCCTTGAATAGCATGGAATTCCACTATCAGTAGTTAAAAATCAAGGCCTTGAAATCGTGGAATTTTCTAAATGGCATGGACAAGCCTGGAATTCTAAGTTTTTATAAATAAAATGGCGGGCACTCATGACATTAAGTTCTCCACTTGTGGAAACTGTGAGCGGTAAATCACTCACCATCAGATGGTGCCAATGTGGGAACAAGTTTTAAAAGATCAAAGTGCAGTAATGATGGTTTATAGCGGCTGTTTTTGTTTGTTTTGTGGGTGTCAGTACAGTACAGGTATGTTATAATCAAACTTTTTAATGGAAGCATCGAAAAAGCATGGAAATGGCATGGAATTGTATAGTTCCTCAAGTTTATGAACACAGCAAAGTGGGTATTAAGTTGCAAAATAGTAATGTGGAGTTTTTAAAGTTTTTGGATTCAACAGATGGTGAGCTTTAAAACGATACGTCATTTGTTGAAACATCTTCAGTAGTTGTTGATTTGTAGCTGAAATTTAAACAAAGTTTTAAAAAGTTAAGTTTTGAGAAACGAGGTTAATTTGGTTCGTGTTGTCTCAAGCTTTTTAATAAGTGAGTTTGTAAATGCTTGTATTTGATCAGTTTGGGATTTTTTTTTAAATAAACGCATTTCTAAAAAATAAATGCATTTCTGCCAAAATCACAAAATTGATGGAGCATGACTGGGACAGCTATTTTTGGCCTGTCTGCAGAATAGGCCTGTGGTACCTAGTATCTGGTTCGCCGTGATGGGTCACATTTCATTACTGGACAAATTTGTTCCCGTTGCGTCGTCCTGTGACATGACGTTTGCAAACATGCCATAAACTTAGCATTTGTGAGCGATGTCAGTGGAGTCCTTTTCATAAAACCAAAACAGGTTTTTGTCATTCAGCAATTGCACAGATGGCCATCTTGCTAAACCTTGTTAGAAACTGTAAATATGCCAGTTATACGTAAAACATAAAGAACAGCGACTAGAGCACCGGGCTCTCAATTGAGAGAACCTAGATTTGAATCCTGTTCGGTCATTTCGAATCTTGGGCAAGTTCGTTCACTCTACGTTGCTCCAGTTCACTCAGTTGTATGAATGAGTACCTGGCTATAGACAGTGGTGGATATTTGTGTACGAATAGTCTTCACGCATTAATTGCAGCGTGGCTTGATGTTTCACAGAGAAATCGAGATGGTATAGCTTATAATTTACGCTGATGACACGACCTTAACTTATACATTAAATAGTTTTGATGGTTCAGACGTCTGAATCCAAAGTACTAATGTAAACGTAGAACTTAATCAGATCAGTAGTAACTGGCTAATGGCCAACAAATTTTCATTAAATGTCAAGAAAACCAAATTCGTGATATGTCATGCCTCAAAAGAAAATTGAAATCCCCTTGTTGTAAATAGATGGGGAAAACATTGATTGTATAAATGATTTTACTTCCTTAGGTATTACATTGAATAACCATTTAAACTGGCAGACTGTACTAATAAAATAGCTAACACAATAAGTAAAACAACTGGACTTTTGAATGAACTTAAACACTATTTACCACAAAAATATTATCTATACTGTACACATCCCTCATTCTTCCTCATATTAATTACAGTATTCTATTGTGGTGTCACTAAGTACATCGAGTTGTTAATTTGAAAAATTTCTGTGAGTAAATGTAATACACATACAGATCAGATTTTTAAGAAACTGAGATTCCTAAAACTGGATGATATAGATAAAATGCAGCAACTTAAATTTTATTATAGATTAGTCAAATATTTCTGTCATATCCCTTACTTATGTAATTTTTAAATCCATCAGTGCTACACATGAGGAATAGATAACCTGTTTATTCCTATGTGCAATCATGAATATACAAATGAAATATGACACAACGTAATAGAAACAGTTAACAATACTCCAAGCATTATCATTAATAAAAATTATACACATAGTTTACCTGGTTTCATCACTGATATTGAATTATTAAATTATTAATTATGAAATGTAAAACCTGTTGCACTATTCATAAATATTATGTATGTAACACATAATAGTACACTATACGTTATGCCATTATGTATTAATTTTGTACTTATTTACTAACATTGAATTATGATTGTTAGTCATATTTATTATTATTATTCAGTGTTTTTTTATATTAAAAGGTGCTCCCATGTTAGCGACATGTTATGTCTTAATGGGAGTCTCCTTGACCTTCATATTTATGTAAATTACTGTATTCGATCTTTTTAGCGTACATGCCCTAATTAGCTTACAACCCCTTTTTGGCTTTTCACACAGGGTCTGATGTCGGTTTGTGACTAAAACTTATCACTGGATCCATCATTTATTGTCATTCCCTGTCAACCATTGACAATATGAGAAAGAAAGTTCCACCAGCATCCACAGCCTTTGCAAAGTTCCAGTATCCCCTTGACCACAAAATCACCATCACGTGGATGTATAAATCACTTCCAGTTAACATCAGTTCAGTTGAATACGGTATTTCAATTTGCACTTGTCTGGCTGTCTGTCTGTCTTCGGTTGAACAGGTCTGCCAGGGAGTAAAGTGTGAAGTGCTTTGAGCAGTCCTGACAACTGAATACTGTGCCATATAAGAACTTATCTTTTTGATACTCTATAAGTTGTACATAAAACATTACCCCTGTCTAACGTAGCCACCATCTGTGTCTCCCAGGGTTTGATCGCTGGGGTCAACGCAGTGTTGAGGGTTCGTAGTGAGGAGGCGTTTGTGGTTGACCGCACTGAGGGCTATATTGGGGTCCTAGTTGATGACCTCACTACCCAAGGAACCAATGAACCGTATCGAATGTTTACGAGCCGTGCCGAGTTCAGACTGCACCTGAGGCCGGACAACGCCGACCTGCGGTTGACAGAAAAAGGTAATTTATGTTGGTGTAGCTGTGTCGTGGTGAAAGAAGCATGGAGACTGTTTCACTTTCCTATGAGCTCGTAAGCCAGATTTTGCTCTTTAAGTTCGATTTTGTACCAAAACAGTGATCTTGTGTACTGGAAACTGTTATCGCCAGGGTGCGCCACTGGGACACTTCCACTGGTGTCTCATGGAAATAGTGTCTTCGATGATACGGTGGTGGTTTTTTGCATTTAAAGAAACTTTATGTTTAACAAAGGATCTATTTAATGATGGATTTTCCTAATAATGTCATTATCTTAGTTCTCAGTGGTTCATTTGACTTTTGATAGTTGACTTCTGTCTTGTTTGTACAGTTCATTTAGTGGTCAGTGATATCACAGGTTTTTATTTAAAGGATTTGCTGAAAATCAACTTTTCGTAATGGCACTAACCTGCCGATTTCTGATTTTCAAAATCCGGCAGATTCAAGATTTATTGTGAGTCTCGGCTCCATTCGTGCTTTTTGGAGATATTTGTTTTTGTGAGTCCCAACAGTTCAGTTCTGTCCAATTACATCGTAAGACCGGGTTGTTGTTGGGGGTGTGAAGCAAAAATCAGGTACAATTTCATCTTCACCAAAAATCTGAGAGATTTTATTCGTTTCCGAGGTTTGAAAGATTCACAACAAATCCGCGAGACTCCTGGAAAATTTGGAAGGGTTGGTGTGTACTGATATTACAGAAATAACATTGAATCTTTCTACCCCATTGTGTAGGATACAGGGTGGGGTGTGTGAGGGAAGACAGATACCTGAGGACAAAGGGTGTGAGGGAGTTTCTGGAGAAAGCCATTGCCCACCTGCGAGACTTCCGTCTGCCCGTGACACAGTGGCGCCGATCATTTCACCTGCGCGGCACCGACAACGTCAACCTCAAGAGGTAGGTCACTGCCACCAGGTGAAGCCTCTTGTTACAGGTGGCGCCACTTGTAGGCGGCACCAGTATCACTATGTTAGTAAATACTGAGTTGCATCACTGTTATAAGTGTTTTCTGAGTGACTATAAGTGTAACGTTATAGCTAGCAAACACGCCCTTCCTCTGATAGGTGCTAGATACATGCAAACAAACCCTCCCTCTGATAGGTGCTAGATACATGCAAACAAACCCTCCCTCTGATAGGGCTAGATACATGCAAACAAACCCTCCCTCTGATAGGGCTAGATACATGCAAACAAACCCTTCCTCTGATAGGTGCTAGATACATGCAAACAAACCCTCCCTCTGATAGGGCTAGATACGTGCAAACGCAGAAAACGGTTTCCCTGTGCACATTTAAATTATCTTTGTTGTGACATAAATTTGAAAATTTTTCACGTTAATGCAAGTTACGTAAAACGTCCCCGACTAATTGGCAGTCCTCACAACCTCGGAATAATCACACAAATTGCTCACAATGCTGTAACCAATTGGTTTACGTCCATCTAAGTATGATACACACCCTAAGCCAGTACGAACCCTTAACTTATGGTGAATTACAAGAAAGTTTTCTTCCAAAGGATTACAAAGAGAAGTTTAGCCTTATAATAATTACACATTATGTCTTAAAAGGAAAGTAATATAATTAATTGATATACTTTTTAACTATTGTTTTATGCATATCAATTAACTATATTAAACTTTCCGTTTAAGACATAATATGTAATTATAATAGGGCAAAAACTTATGTATATAGTAATCAGTGTTATGTAGATGACTGGTTAAAGCCTCATCAGTGTTGTGATGTCGTCCTTTCTTCTCTCACTCAGTGCCTTTGAGCAGCTCGCCAACCCAGAGATCAGTGTGGAGGTGATCGCCCGGGCACATCCAGACACATTCGGCTACCTGCTACATGCTCACCCAACACTGCACCAACGCATCCAGATAGAAGGTGTGTAACACATTTCATCAACACACACAGTCACACACACATGCTCACACACACACACACACACACACACACACACACACACACACACACACACACACACACACACACACACACACACACACACACACACACACACTCACACACACACACACAATCACACACACACTCACATACACCCAGACACACAGACACACACACACCCAGACACACACACACCCAGACACACACACACCCAGACACACACACACACACACACACACACACACACACACACACACACACACACACACACACACACACACACACACACACACACACACACAGACACACACACACAGGTGTGTAACATACTGCCCCAACGCAATCCTTATAAAAGTTGAGGTACTGAGACACATAGAGACCTACCAAAACCTCCTGTGATCGACTGAGACCTACAGAAACCTACTGAGAGCCACTGGGACCTACTGACACCCACTGAGACCAACCGAGACACACTGAGACCTATTTAGACCTACAGATACCTACTGAGAACTACTGAGACCTACCGAGACATACTGAGACCTACTGATATCTACAGAGATCTCCTATGACTTACTGTGACCTACTGAGACATACCGAGACCTAAGGAGACCTACCTAGATTTAACGAGACCTACTGAGATCTACTGTGACCTTATGAGACATACTGAGACATACTGTGATCCACTGTGACCTACTGAAACCTTGGGAGATCTACTGAGACCTACTACGACATACTGTGACCTACTGAGACTTCCTGAGACCTACCGAAACCTACTGAGACTAACTGAGATGTACCGAGACTCACCAAAAAGGTACCGAAACCTACCGAGATGTCCTGAGACCCAGGACGTACTGAGACATATTGAGACTTAATGAGACCTACTATTGAGACTTATTGTGACGAGGACCTACTGAGATGGACTGAAATGTACAAAGAACTACTGAGACCTACTGAGATCTATTTAAAGTTACTTTAACTTTCTGAGACCTACTCAAACATACACATACTCAAACATACTGCTTCATCCTGCGGTGTGTTTCAGCCTCCTACGACAGCGCCCTGACCGACCAGCTGAATGAGATGAACGAGATCAGACGAGACGAACAACTCATTCTTCCCGACGACCTCGACTACCACAGGTAACTACCTCGACTACCACAGGTAACTACCTCGACTACCACAGGTAACTTCCTTAACTACCACAGGTAACTTAGTTACATGACTACAGTGACATAGCCACCCTTATGGGGTGACACAACCCGCCCATTGGGTGACCAAAGTTGACTTGACCATATCGAGGATAGAAACACTGATAAATACTCATTTTCCCAACGTTGAAAGTGCAGAGCCAACAGCCAATGAGTGTTTTGTAAATTGCCATTTATTCAACTGTTTGTGATAATTAGATTTAAAATGATTCCATTAAAATCTAGTTTTCAAAGAAAGATATAGACAGGTTGGATGTGTTTTCTTCTGTTAATTATGTGACCGTCTAAAATTACTATTGATTGAAAATAACCATATGTATAATGTTCTTCCAGTTTGAACTGTTCAAGAGAATCACGGATGAAGTTGGCAGAAGCAAGACCTCACACTGTACATATCATTCATTACTTTTCACTGCACCATTTATGACCTCGCTCTATATACAGATGTAATATATTACCTAAAACTGTATCATTTTTGACGTCACATTGTGAATATCAGTTATGACCTTGCACATTGAGTAACACTTATAACCCAGGACTGCCCCACTCAATGAACAGCTGTCATGGAAGCAGATTGTATATTTTCTTAGGAAGGCGTTAAGAATTCATCACGTAACATGCTGTAGACCAAAACTGTGTTAACAGTGTCAGCGCCCACTATATCCAGTGATTGCGTCTGTTGTTGGACGCAGTCGAAAACAGTAATAGTATTCCTTAACACCCGTTAGTATTATAGTATAAATACAACAGTACATGTAAACAGAGATTATTGACTGACGCCAACTGTAGCAGGAGCCAGCATGCAAGTGTACATTCATATGTGTGTGTATTTGTGTGTGTGTCGGTGTACGTGCATGCATGCGTGCGTGTGTGCGTGCATGCAAGCTTGTGCATCATCGATCAAACATCCAAATACCCGATAAAGGTTACGCAAGAGTAGGCTTGGGTGCAGGGTAGTGTCCATGAGTTGGCATGCATGTGTGCATTCGTGCATACAAGCGTGCAAGCTTGTGATCATGTGCCCAGACAGCCAATAAAGGTTATGCACGGCAGCAGTGTAAGAGATCTGTAGTGCCGAGTGCGTGGCGGTGAGCCGTCGCAGGGATATTACCTCATGCCACTGTGTGAATCTGATAGAGCTGTCATTGCATTTCTGTGAGACTTCCGACATTTCAAGTAGCAAAAGAAATTGGTCTGCTGGAGAGGCACCTTTGGCCTTTCCCAGGAGGAGATCGAGTGACGTGTTAATCTTGGTTGCGTAGAGTACTTAGAGCATCATCCGTGATCACTTTAAGAATGGACGGTGGTGACTTTCTGGCTCGTTTGGTTTACCTTTAGTTGCAGTTAATTCGAGAATGTTGATATTTCAATGTATGTGATGCTTAAAGGTAATGTACGATGATTCACTGGATGATTTGTTGGCATGCCAAAATATGTGAACTGTCACAGCATAATGGATAATAAGTCACAAAATTGTGAAAATTAGTTGTGTACCTTTTTGGGTTTCCACCGATCATAAGCTTTAAAATGGTACCTCGTTTATAGAATCATCAGTAGTTTTTGATTTATTTTTTGATTTATTGCTAAAACTGAAGCAAACTTTAAAAAAGTGATATTTTGAGAAACATGGTCATTTAGGCTCACATTGCGTATTGTTTTTCAATCTGTGGGTTTGTAAATACAGGTATTTTATAAGTTTGGAATATTTGTTGAGGAAAATAAAGTGGGCATTGAAATTATATTTCTGCCAAATTCACCAAATTGGTTGGATATGACGTAGACATCTATTTTTGGCTTGCGTGCAGAATAGGCCTGACACTTGATACCTCATTCACTGTGGCACACTTCATTTATAAAATCTTGAATCTATAACGGTATTTGTGTGTTATTAAACTAGGTTGTTTTGTAGCCAAATTATACATTTCTGAATATATAATTAAAAGAAGATGGTAACACTTAGTTGTACAATGTTTCGAAGATATTATTGGAATGTCGTAAAGTTGTGTGTAAAGAGGTAAATGTTTCAATGATTTGTTTCGCCGTAAAGATGAATTAGAGCTATTAAGCATAAAAGTAATCCTGGAAATGTTCGGTGTCAATGAAACAACCCCTAAGAGCCTTGTGGTTTCTCCGCCTTCCTAGAATTCCTGGAAGTGCTGACTGGTGCCATGCAAGCATGCATGTTATGATGTGTGGAGTTGAGTGGTAGGGATCGATGTCACACTTGATGGATGCTACCACCAGACTGCCCATGTCAATGCCTAGTTGCCACTCCACTGGGCCCCTCCAGTGCTCCCCATCCTGGGGCACTCTCAGTGTCAGGGGTTTGGGGTGTGGATTTATAGGTTCTAGGAAAGAAAATAACTGAAAAAAGTGTCAGACAAACAGTACCAGAAAACATAACAGGAAAGTACTAGACAAAGACTAACAGTTAGTTTTTTTTAATTCAGATTTTATGCATTATATTTCTTTGATTATAATATTGTTATATTAGATTTATTGAAAATTGACCGCAGAATATAATATGTTTTGCTTCACTTAAATTCAAAAAGGCTTTAAATATTTTGGATGATTACAGAGTTTCTGCAGACGGGTTGGTCGCAACATTTGAATGAACGAACGCCAGTGAAAATTTATGGCATAAAAGATGGTCAGAGCTGCTTGGAGAATGACAGCAGAATGACATTTTAGAGGTGCATAAATAGTTGAGAACTGATTTTGAAATGCTTAGATGTGTTGAGAACTGTTCGAAAAATGACACTACAGATTTTTATTTTTTTGTTTTTATATGTGTAAATGTGTTGAAAATGAGAAAGACAGATGACATGAAAAATGTCTAAGATGTTGAAATTAATATTCGGTTAACTGTTACATTTTTTAAATTAAATTATGCAAAATGTTACTTTCCATTACTGTTTTTCTGTTATATTTTCCTAACTAAAACTGGTTCGTTTTATATGTTATTTTTTTCCTGTTTCTTTCCAACTACCGGATTTATATTGATGTGTATAGTATATTTTATCACAGTGGATATAGGAGTGTATATGTTTCTGATGACCAATTGAAAATCACGCTGTCAACCTGACATGGTCACCATCATGAAATAAAACTGACTACAACTGCTGGATAGGGGACTTGTACTCTGCTTCAGCGATGGTCATATCAAATTTAACTTTACAGTTGTAATGTAAAGTTAAATTTGATATGACCATCGCTGAAGCAGAGTACAAGTCACATGACAGTTATGATGGCAGTGGGCCAGTGAGATCCTCTCCTATGCCTTCTGTTCAACATATCTGGTCCAATTGTTTTGCATGCCAGCCCTCTGAGTTCAAAACCCAGACCAGGCAGGCATGATATATTTGGGGTAAAAATCAGGCACTCAACATTGGGGACTATGTATCCCTCGTGACACGGAGATCACGTTAATGTCAGTCCCGTTTCAATTTGGGACGTAAAAGAACCACTGAGGACGACAAGCACCCTGGCAGTGACCATCCTCAGTGCCAGCGTAGAAAGGTCGGTTTGGCGATAATGCTCTGAAAAAGGCTGACCAGTTGAATGAGACCTCATAAGACCATAACATTGTAACCACAATATATACAGACTAGTCAGTTAATAGAAAGTTGCCGAGTGTTGGCAACAACTAGAACTAAAATAGTTGTTTACTGGCTGTTGGCCGTGATGGGTGTTCATTGTTGTCATCTCTAATAAAGACTGAAATGTTGGTTTACATTATCAATAATTGTCACAAATTGTGACCAAAAAACTGTAGAATTCTATATGTATATATGTAACCTTTATCGGGTATTTGGATGTTTGATCGATGATGCACAAGCTTGCATGCACGCACACACGCACGCATGCATGCACGTACACCGACACACACACAAATAATTCCATAGTAATCTATAGTAGTCTATATAATTCTATAGAATATATGCTTTAGGAAATATGACATAGGATTTTTGCTCAATATTCTATAGAATTCAATAGGAAAAACTAAAATTCCACAAGAAAACCTATAGCCACTTTACTTACTACAGAATTCTACAGAAAAATCTATGGAAAACTACAGCCACTTTTCTTTCTGTAGGATTCTGTACGATATACTATAGAATTTCATAGAATATTGCACAAAAATCCTGTCAAATTTCCTATAGTACATAACCTATAGAATTCTATCGATTTATTCCTAAGGGTAGGATTGAACACAGCTACACTTTGAAGTAAGTTGTCTTCAAGCATCTACCCTTCTTTCCTGTTGTAGATTGCTGCGGCTAGTCGTATCCCGGGAGTGACCCCTGCAGCCATCATGATTCTACTTCGACATGTCAAGAGAGGGCAACACGGGAGTGGCAGTGCCAGTAGTGGAGTGGCAATGGGTGACAGTGTCAGTAATGAGGTGGCATGAGAGTGGCAGTGCTAATAGCGGAGTACCACAGGAGTGGCAGTGCCAGTAGTGAAGTGGCAAGGGGTGACAGTGTCAGTAGTGAGGTGGCACGGGAGTGGCAGTGCAAGTACTGATGTGGCACATGAGTGACAGTGTCAATGCTGAGGTGACACAGGAGTGGCAATGCTAGTAATAGGGTGGAATGAAAGGTGTTCGTGGATTGCTGTGATTAACTTGCATCAAACAATCATTAAGGATGTCTTGGTTCTATGGTTGCCATGCTCAGTATTCTCATGGTGCTCGAGTCACCAAAATACTGAGGTGTAGAGGCTGTTTTTTTTTAATGCGTCATGGAAACCCAGACCTTACTGGTCAGCAGTATTGAAAACATCCACAGTTGATAGTTTTATGTTTTGTCTGTATTATAAAAATGTATATCAATTGATATAATAATTTTCAGCAATATATGTATAGTTTTTATGACTTTTTTAAATTATCTTTAACACAATCGTCATCAAATTATCCATCTGATATTTTGATGCGAAATTATATGGTGAAATACAAACAATTGTAAATGAATATTGTTGTTGTGTATCGTGAGGTATGATCACTCTGGGATGAACTTACAGTAGAAGTTAGGTCCGGCCTGTTTGAATTAAATACTAATTTAAGTGCCTTTTTCAAACTTTAGCATGTTAAGATTTAACTTGTGCAGTTTCTAAGATGTCAAAACTCAACAACAACAATCAACCAACCAATTAACCAACCAAGCAATCAGTCAATAATTTAAGCAATAACTTGTCAATAAAAATTAAATGTTATAGTAAAATGCATCCTGCATAATATATGGTTGTATTTTTTTTAATTTACAGAATGTTGGATGTTTGCAGCTAAGCATTATTTTTCTAAAGTCAAGTTCCACATAACCTCTAACAATGTCCCAGACAAACATGAAAATACCAAGCCACAGTTCACGCAGAGAAATTGGGGAGCAGAACGGAATTTTTGTTATAATACATATTATCCTACCTTCTTATAATGACAATGAGGGACAATTAGTTTCTACATGACGTGCGAACATGGCTTTTAAAACACCAGTATATTGTGTCAAGTAATCACAGGATAGGTTAATATATCTGCCAATTTTTTTGTTAAATCCGTGAGATTCATAAGTGGTTCAGCATGCGCTGTATCGTCGGGCTCTCTCAGATCGTGACATCGGAAGATGGGTGGGGGGTGCTGCTGGATGTTTTTCGCCGGAAGTTCACTGGTAGCACGTATCGTGGTGACGCGCTGTCTCGAAGACGGGGACGGGGACGAGGTGCTGTTGGAAAATGTCAGAAAAAATCCGGGAGACATGCCTGTATTTCGGGAGACCGGGAGATACACCAAAAATCCCAGACTTCCGAATTTCACGGGAGAGTTGCCAGGTACAGATTAATTTAAACAGATGTGAGTTGTAGCGACGTCGGCTGTGAGCGGTGAAGAATTTTATTTTACAGATAGATATGTCTCAGTGAGGAAGTGGTGATGCCATCTATCGGCAACTAACAGTCTGAAAACAACATTTCATCAGGATACATGCCAAGAAAAGTGATTTTGTCGACGTTATTGCGTGACACCACTGCAATAATGTTCTACTTTCAACATTTCCATTCAAACGAGCAAACAGACAGGCGCTTTATAATGGATGTCTGGGTCACACCTAGCGACCAGTACGTGATTTGATTGTGAACTATCTGCTAGGGGTCGCCACCAGCATAAAGCAACTAGAGTAGGTACTACCGTGTTCGAAATTACTGCCGACCCGGAAGCCCGGCAGCGTCAAATACTTCGTCGGGCCGGTAACTTTGAAAAAGTGCCGCCCGCAAGTCCGGCAGATTTGTTAAAAGATAATAATGAAGCACTCGTCTAGCATCCGGGCTAATTTCGATTTCGTCATTATAGCTACACGTTTGCCTAAATTTTATACCTCAGACTCAGTGGTTTAGTTATATCATTCAACATCATCCCAGGCATATTTATATTTCCAAGATATTGCGTCTTAGCACACTTGAGGCCCAAAGAGTGACCCGGTTTGCGTCAGTCTGCGCTTGCGCGTTACTGCAGTGAGTGATACATATGCATACCAGTATATGTCGTTGCAAACTGGGTCGCTCTTTGTGCTTCAGAAGTGCGATATTTTTATAACGTAAATATGCATGGGATGATGTTGAATGATGGCAATAACACGAGGCATCGAAATTAGGCACAATTATTGTTATAACGACGAAGTCGATGTAGATCCGGATATTAGACAAGTGCCAATAATGGCGACATTTGACTTGTGTACGTCCGAACTGGAAATTTAACGTAAGCATGGTACAAAAACAAGTTGGAAAAACAATAAAATGTCGAGCTGTTCAATGCTGATAGATCGATTGAGTTTAGTTTCGTAGCACTTGCAGGTACTTCCAGCGAGTTCCACAGTGAAACGAGTGAAGAGTTCAAGACTGGGTTTAGTTTCGTAGCACTTGCTGGTACTTCCAGCGAGTTCCACAGTGAAACGAGTGAAGAGTTCAAGACTGAGTTTAGTTTCGTAGCACTTGCTGGTACTTCCAGCGAGTTCCACAGTGAAACGAGTGAAGAGTTCAAGACTGAGTTTAGTTTCGTAGCACTTGCTGGTACTACCAGCGAGTTCCACAGTGAAACGAGTGAAGAGTTCAAGACTGAGTTTAGTTTCGTAGCACTTGCTGGTACTTCCAGCGAATTCCACAGTGAAACGAGTGAAGAGTTCAAGACTGAGTTTCGAAACCGCATGAAGTCATCCACAGTGTCGACTATCATCACCATCCAGCTGCACTCACGAGTCACAGTCTGAGTCCAGCTCAGATTCAGCTGGAGTCACTGTGACTCGAATGAGTGTTTCACGGAGCCCGACAGCCCCGCTGCTCCTGCAGATGGTGGCCATAGTTCTGATCGAGTAGACCCATGTAAACATTCGATTCGTGTTGTGGTGTTTGTTGTAATTTGCAACATTGATGTTTTCCTGTCAACAATAAACTGTTGCCTATTTTGTCATTTTATATTCGCTGGTTCATTATTCTGAATGTCGTAAATTAATCTACAGGACATACTAGTATATTAATAATTGCCACGCGTTATCGCTATGAATGTATATTACTCGTTTAATTACCTTAATATTTGGACCACCAACTTTTGTGTGGGACCACAGACTTTTGAAAGTTGAAGGTCCGCCTGACCATCAACATTTCTGCTAAGGTGTAGAACACTGGGCCCTATCACGAGTTTGGTGTTAAAAACTACTGGAGCTTCGGGCGTTGGATATTTATTGACAGTGCCGGGACATGTGTTCGCTAGACTGAGTGTCAAGTTACAAAGACCGAGCTTGCTCTCCTCGCGAACAGGCCTATACAGCATTCTGGCATCAATTTGATGGGTTTTTAGATTTCTGAAAACGTCGACGAATAGGATATATATAATTATATATGACTAGATGCTATCATCACCTGTACTTTTTACATTTAATTTATGTATTAGTCGTACGTAATGCCTTTTTCTAAAATTTACAGGCTGTGAAACTCTTTTGGAAGTACAGCACACAGTCACAGAGGGGCATCATATTAAGTAGTTATAGACCATGTCGATACATCGGGATGTGTATGTAGGTGCGTGCGTGCATGCGTGTGGTGTGGTGATGCGTGTCCACGCGCGTGCGCGCGCGCACACACACAAACTCACTCACACACACACCCTCACTCACTCACGCACTCACTCACATACACACACACACACCCTCACTCACTCACTCACTCACTCACTCACTCACTCACTCACACACACACACCCTCACTCAATATATATGACGGGGTTACGAATAAGACGTTACACCGACGAAAGACGATTTGGCGCAGGCAGTGGTTTTTATTGCAGATACGTGAAAACAACGATACTGCATGACTATAATTATATTATGTTTATGTGATGTTGATAATGTTTCAGCAGGCGTCATTAAGTATCTATGGTTAACAATGTTGTGACATTTCAACGCCTAGTCAGTTAATGCTGCCACAGAAATAATGACATTATTTGACACAAGATCGTCGCGTGGATTGTTTCAGGATAAAGCGACAAAAGGCATATCAAGCACTGCTGTTTAGTAATGAACACATTCTGCAACTGTTCAACATTAATATACGAAGTAAGAACACTATAATACCTTTGACAACCAGCGTGCATCGGAGTGGAACTGTTAACAGGTTGATACATTTTAAATGACGAGGCAGCGATACTGCGAGTTCATTCTCGTTCTCCTGAAGTTTCGGTCATCCACTTAAAGACGCAACCACGCATATCATGTAGGAAGACATCTCGCAATCCGTAGCAAATCGGGAGCCACTACGATTTGTTACGGTACTGGAGACGGCTGAGCTGTGAATACGTATGTATAAGACCACGCTATGCATATTGCGTGACTAGCACCACTGATAAATTAGAGCAAATAACATTATTAGGCGTTGAAATATTGCAAACAAATCACGGAGAGAGGAAACCGGAACCGGAAGTAGGCAACAATGCTGATGATGACTGCGCACGCGCTCACGCAGGCAGGTCCTTGGCCATGGCGTCGAGGATTGGCATGAGGCAGTTTTGCCATATGTCCGGATTGAAGTTTTCCACCAGTTGTTCAAGCGACAACATCAACACCTTGCCCATCAACTGCGGTGGAGAGAGACATAGAAAAACAACAACATTAGTTTAGTTACGTCCATCCTTTCAGTTCACTGTTGTTATTACGATTGCAGACCGGGCAAATCCACATTTAGGCCCTACTTGTATGGCGTATCCTGTCGTGGATACCTGCCAGCTGTCCTGGATTTTCTGGGAATCTCCCGGATTTATTATGTAACTCGCGCCCTCCCGGAAAAGAAGAACATATCCCGGATTGTACGTTGTACAAAACAGAGGTTGTAGAAATGTAGGTATTTTAATAGAGCCCCGAAACAAAAATTGGTTAGCCTCAATGGTGGTAGAGTTGGAGGTTTTTGGTGAGCCTCAAAAGTGGTGCTGTTGGAGGTTTTGGTGAGCCTCGGCGGTGTGCGGTTTATTAATGGTAATAATAGTAATGGTACTATATGCAGCTACGCTCACATTTCATAAAGAAAGATCACAAATTCTCGTGGATTTCGAAACGCAGTTGGTGGCTGGCATACTAAAGCGAAGTTGGTCAAATCACGGTGACAGCAAACAGTATTTAGAGGGAGCATATGTGATATTCTTAAAGAAAAAAATACCTTGGCCACAACGTAAAACTCCAAGAACGATATTGAAGAAAAAGAAGAGTTAACGAAACAGACCGACTAAGATAAACAAAAATTACGCTTGTGGCAATGTTTGGTCCCCCCAACTCCCACCTCTACTGGCCAGCTCCGACTTCCCACCGTTTTTTAGATTTCACTTCCCACCTATTTTGCTAGCCAAACATCTCAATTCCTGCCTCGCCGTCCTCAATCTATGTGTTAATGCGCTGATTGTATGGCATTGTGCGTGAATCTCCTCCCAGGCGCCGACGTCAGGCTCCATATGTCTATGTTCTTTCGCGTCATTGGACTATTGGCTCTGATCTACCAAATGGCGATCAATACACTACATACACACAAGTAGATATTTCGAGTTACTGAATTACTAAGTTAGGTATTTGCTTTGCCATTTGTCGAAGAAATACAAATGTAGATGGAAACTGTAGAGGGGTCAGCGACTCTCCAGATGGCACAATATAAACGATTTAAAAATTAGAATTTGTAGTGCCCTTGGTTTGTCCGTGGGTGGGCGAAAAAAACTAGTAATTACAAGGATCATCTCAGAACGTCGGTATCTGATATCAGACGAAATTTCTCTCGTTTAGGGGGTGTCAGAAGAAGTTTCGGTTTTCGTCGGACCTCGATATTATACGCTTTGGACCGACATTGTTAATATATCTAAGACTACTGTTAATATTTATTGTTAATATACTGTTAAGATATTGATAGCATCATATCAATGTTTACAAACTTTGGACTGAAGCCAGAAGAAAGTAATTTCGTCTGATGTCGGATATTGACCTTCTGAATTTATACCTAAAAAGTAATTGTAAGATGACGATGCGATGAACATGCGATGAGCCTGCGGGGGTGCTAAGGAGAGAGGCTACTCACAGCGAAGCCGCCCTTGGTCACGCCCTTGCGGACAACGTGTTGGGCAGACAGGTGGTTGGTGATGGACGACAGCGTGCACTGGTTAGTGAGCGAGTTGATGGAGATGTCCAGTCCACTGATGACCCGCATGATGTGAGCACCGAACTCGCCGCTGTTCCTGTCGGCGACTTTCACCCGGGTGAAGAGTTCCACGGCGCCCGGTGCTCGCATGAAGAGGCTGCAACAGACACGGCTGGGGGTGAGGAGGGGAGACGGAGTATGAGGGACAGAGGGGGAGGGAGGGAGAGAGGGAGAGAGGGACTGACGGCGGACGGAGAGTGGGTATATATGCGTGCGTGCGTGCGTGCGTGCGTGCGTGTGTCTGCATGTGTGCTTGTGTGCGCGCCAAACCTCCCCGCGTACGCGATTGCGTATCTGTGAGTGAACACAAATGAAGCTTAAGAGAGAATGGTAGAAATTAAGAGTGAAAAGAAAACACGGAAGTGAGTGAAAGCCTAGGAGGGGGTTTATCCCAACTTCTTGATAGTGTAATTATAAAAATTGCAAACACGCTGCAAAACAAGTTGGAAATTGTCTTCGTTTCATCTGACTATCTGAAACGACACGTTCTAATGCATTTAATTCCTAACACGCTCAGTTTGACACCAAGCTGACCATGTTAGTGCTTACTGACAAGCGTAGAGTACAGTAATCCATGGTTCTATATCAAACGGATTGTGGGGAATGACCGGAAATAAACTTCACCAAAGTGGAAGCCCATGAGAGGGCATTGCACTAAATTGACATGAAATGTGAAGGACTTCAGATGTATATCCCTGCCAAGTCTCCCGGAAAATCCCGGATTTGGGGTGCATTTCCTGGTCTCCAGGAATACAGCAAATCTCTCGGATTTCCGCTTAAAATATCCAACAGCACCCCCCCGGCTTCCGCTATCATGAGGCGAGCCGAGACAACGGAGAAGCTGAAAAGCTGAAGTTACGGCGGCGCAGCGGCGAAAAATACGGCGGCGCGGCGGCGAAAATTTGTCAGCATCATCCTTCTATCGTCTTCCAATGTCAAGATCAGAGACAGCGTGACGACACAGCGACACGGGAAGCGTGCTGAACCGTTGATGAATCTCCTCGGTCAAAAAACAGGTATAAATGTATTATAATATAGTTCCTGGGTAGAGCGTTCAAGGCATGGTTCCCGTCCAGATTGATCATGTCATCAAGTGATAGCACCTACAGCTCCCTCCTCACCTGTCGAAGACCTGCCTCCCAATCAGCACCTTCGTCTTGCCGGACGTGTCCCGGTTGTACAAGGCCGACCATTGCTTGATCACGATGTCAGCGTCCTCCTTGCTGCAAAACTTGCCGGCGAGGGCGCCACCTGTCAAGACCAACACGACGAGGAGCTGGAAACGCATCTTCCTGTGGGAACAAATAGAAAAAGTCAATCGAAGTGATGTTCAGGTCTACGAAGTGTGAAATATGTGTAGCGTACTGCGTTATTTTAACGGTGCCATTTGCGCCTCTGAGCTCAGATTCCTGAAAATATAGACGCCATAGAAATTTAGTATTATTATTATTAATTACCTTTATAAGTTTAATACGTTTGTTTGGGTTATAGATGCAAGACTATACAATATCAAAAATCCTCACGTTATTCCGATAAGATTTTGAGTAACTGCCGGGCGTAAGAACGACGCATTTATTTTATGATAGACTATCTGTGCGTGGGAAGTACGATCTGATGATCGACGATGATTCATGTGAACTTCTTAAATATTTCAACTGACCGTTGTTTTATATATTTTTTTTAATGCGCGCGCCTACACGCGTGTGGGAGGGACACGTGCCCCTTGACCTTTGAAATGTGGCTCCGTTTTGGTGAGTCTCAATGGGGGAGGTTTTTGGAGATGGAGAGCCTGGTGGTGTTTTTGGCAAGCCTCAAAAGGGTGCAATTGAGGTTTTGTGTGCGTGTGCGTGTGCGTGTGCGTGTGCGTGTGCGTGTGTGTGTGAGTGATCTATAGGAACATATGAATATAAAAATTCACCGGTGGCCAAACAATTAATAACACGTACGAATATAAATAATGGACAAATAAATTACCAGCAGCATTGTTTATTGAGAAACCAACAAAAGAAGTTACATTTTAAACATTAAAACAACATTTTTTTCTTCTTAATATTACGCTTTTACATAACTATTCAAATCAACAAGGTTTGTAATCAATGTTGAATGACATCTAACAATATTGCCATCAACGGCAGCAGGTCCCAGATGTAAACCCTAGTTACAGACACGATATCAACTACATCTATGGTCGGACGAAGTTAACTGGACAACTAGTAAATAATATACTTATAATTACTTACACTATTACACACACAAACCTGCATAACACTGTATATAACAGAACCCACAAATACCCATGTGACATCACTTCGAATACATAACATAACTTTCATGTCCATTCATGGCAGGCCGTTCATAAATAAGAAAAATTAAAGTAAAACTATAACATAATCGTAATACCAGTCATTTTAAATTGACATGGTTACTCATTAGACGCATAACTGTTCAATAGTTTTGGTTTATATTTGTCTCTGAAAAGATTAATATTCTGAGAACAAATCAGTGAGATATCAAGAATAATTTCCTATATCGGTGTTGTCCGTGTAAACGTACTTACATAGAGTGGGTGTGGCGTGGCTCCACGTCTCCTCAATCCGACTACCGAACTCGATAATCGCCCGCTCTCAGTCACACCGACGTTTTATAGATTCCCCCAACGACTTGTGACCGACCAAGTCTACGCTAGGGCGAGAGTCCGCGGTGCAGACAAGCCTAGCGCTGAGGCGACGCAAACAATGACCGTGGTTTTTGTGAGTCCGTGCATGAACGCGGGCACCCTGTGTGTTATCTGAGAAGGCTAGACGGTCGCGTTAAGTGCTGCCTGATTTTTCTTGCGTTCACCGAGAAAATAACGTCACAAGTCACCGCGTTGGTAGAAAGCAAATTTATGTTCTGCTAGATGCGTTTTTAAAATCTGAAACCATTCCGAGACTATTGCCATTGCCATGTTAGTAACACTACACTCTTGCTCATAAGGTTCGATCGCTACTGTTTTACTTAGAAAATTATGCTTCTAAGGCAGTATAGATTAGGATGGGCTTCACAAACTTTGAATAGTATGTGCTCAGACACGTGTAGGCTATGAACAATAAGAGGAAAGGTGCGTTTTAGTAATAGTAGCCGCCGTAATTGTTGTTTCTGGTGCAATACGTCGTGGTCAAAGAAAGATGTTCACTGTACTTACGTGCTATTTCATAGACCCAGAGCGGTTTAACTGCTTCAACCAAATGTGGCGTTGAGTCGGGCTGTCTTGCAGCAATGTTGTCCTGGGTCTCAAGTCTCGTATCTTCCATAGTATTCATGTCGTCTGGGGCATTACGCAAGAAAGGATAAAGAAGACGTGAGGTTACATTAGGATCGCTTAATCGACAATGTACACCGGGCACAGACGACGCTTGGATAAGCAGTTTGATGCTATTGCTCGAAAATTCGCAATAAAAACACAACTGTCACCAGTGATGACAAAGACATGGCATGCTTAGTACATACAAGATAGTCAGTATTGGGAAGGATCTGTTTTCGGCCAGATGAACGCTCATTTCGTCAGTTTACAACAATAAATACTTCTGTCCCAATACCAGAATGGATGTCCGCTGCACCCATTTTCGGTAATGATATTTGCAGATTCTCTCCTCGCTTGTAACAGACAAACAA
>CM034539.1:44754593-44797093 GCA_020002185.1 Paraescarpia echinospica | reverse complement strand
AGGTCTCAGACTTGTCTCAATACCACATTCCTAATTATAATATTATCCATCAAGGCAAACAATGTACAGGTCTTGGAGGCCTAATTATATATCTACATGAACGTTCCAATATAACATAAGGAATCTATACGAGTCATCCGATGTTTGGGAGGGGCTGTTTATTGATATTTATGGAGCAAATCTAAAAAAACACATCACAGTAGGTAATATTTACAGACTATTGTAATTAAATAACACAGACATAGTAATATCCACTTTTATTGGTGAGTTGGCACCAATTCTGTTAAAATTAGGAACGGAAACTCAGAAACAATAATTGTAGCAGATTTAAACCTGGATTTGCTGAAAGACAACAAATTGGGGATTATTTTGATTTATTTTCTACAAATGGCTTTTATCCGACGATCACTCTACCGACCCGTTTTTCTCTTAATAATTGTACACTCATCGATCAGATATATTGTAAGATCTGAAATGCCACTAGAGTTTGTACAGCAGGTATGCTAATGAGTAATATATTAGATCATCTACCATATTTCATAAGCTTAAACAAATTACAAACTAAACAAAGTACCCCGAAATATGTGAAAATTAGGTCAAACATTTAAAAATCTACTTTACGTTAATTATAAAAAACTTGAAAGCATACTCACTCAGCTATACGAAACTCATTTTCCAATTAAAACTGTCCGCTACAACAAGTATAAACATAACAAATCCAGCTGGATAACAGCTGGAATTATTAAGTCCATAAAATATAAAGATAAACTGTACTGGAAACTAAAACAGACTCCACAAAATGACACTTCTTATTATGCCATGTCGGTCAATCTTCGTGTATATAAAATATTATAAATAAAACCATCAGAAATGCCAAACAGATCTACTACGGAAACCTACTTGACCAATTCAAATCAACTACGAGGAAAACTTGGGACGCCATCAAACAACTTATAAATAAAAACTACACACAATTTAAACTTCCAAATCACTTTCATATAAATGAATTACGTATTACCGACACCAAGCAGATTGCACGAATTCAATGAGTTTTTTTTGTAAATATTGGAACTAAACTGGCACAATCAATTCCCCACAAAAACACTCAAAAACATTTTAATAATTATTTACAAAACAGGTCTCTTTCGACGTTTAATTTCAAACCAATAACCGAAGATACTGTAATAAAAATCATCAAGAAATTTGACTCAAAGAGAATTGCAGGTCATGATTCGATTTCAACAGTTTTACTAAAAAGAATGAATTTATTAATTGCTAAACCTTTGTCCAAAGTTATTCCTTTGTATAAAAAAGATGATAACACCTTGCTCAACAATTACAGACCAGTTTTACTACTCCCCTCAATTTCCAGTTTTTGAGAACAAAATTATACGATCAAATATTTGACTATCTAACTATAAACGAATTATTATACAAAAGTCAGTACGGGTTTAGGAAATTACATTCAACGGAAATGGCTACTCTCGAACTAACTGACACTATTCTTCAAAACTTAGATAACGGAAAAATTCCCATTGCAATTTTTTTGGACTTGTCAAAAACTTTCGATACTATAGACCACACTATTTTATTTAAAAAGCTTGAACACTACGGCATAAAGGGTACTTCCCTAACTTGGCTAATGAGCTACCTTGCCAAAAGACGCCAATTTGTCCAGTTCGATGACGTAACATCTGACACATTATCTATTTCAACTGGCGTCCCGCAAGGGTCAATATTAGGACCCCTACTATTTACTCTATATATAAATGATATTCATCTTGCTAGTAATAAAGTCAAGGCCGTTCTTTATGCTGATGATACCACCCTCATCGGACCACTCTGTTCTTTCAAGTGCAATTCAAATATACAAAACTATAATGTTATCAGTGATAACATAAACGATGAACTAAAACATATTAGTGACTGATTATCTGTAAACAAGCTGTCTCTAAATACAAGCAAAACTAAATATATGCTGTTTCATTTTCCACAACGTAATAGCTCCGGTATAAAATTATCGTTAGAAATAGATGGTAAACCCATAGAGTGTGTACACACATTCAACGTTTGTAGGCACTACTAGTCAAGAAACGTTAGTTTGGACTCCACACATTGACAAAGTATCTAATAAAATATCACGAACCCTGGGAATTATGAATAAATTAAAACCCTTTCTAACTGGATATGCATTAAAGACCATGTATAATTCATTAATTGTGCCACACCTCAACTACAGCTTTGTCATGGGGTTTTGATACATATAGACTTTCTAAATTGCAGAAAAAGGCCATCCGAATAATTTCCTTCAGTAAATATAACTCATACACCGAACCTACAATGACATCTCTAAATATATTAAAACTGGAAGATATCTTTACTCGACAATGTTTGACGTTCTTTCATAAATTTGTACATAAACGCTATTTTTTACAAAATGCTGCTTATCCTGATTATCCCACAAGGCAGTCATCAAATTATCATCCCATATAGTCATACATCGAGCGCCAGAAAATGTATTACCTACCAACTTTACTTAGAGAAATGCCACCCTGCATTTTGGATAAAATAGACACGCATAGCCTCTATGTTTTTTCTACATACACCAAACAATACTTATTAGCACTTTACAAAGATACTTGCACGGACACAAACTGCTACGTATGCACTTAGCCTACCAACATACATCCCGTACTGTCTTTCGATCTTTAAGCACTTGCATGTCTTTAACTTAAATATGTTCTGTATACCACGTTGGGAGTTGTAGACATGTTTTAGTTACAGTTACAAGTAGGCGGGTGGTTCTCACGTCAGCGGCATATTTATAATGCCTTAGTGAGAGTCTCCCGACAGAAATGTCTTCTTTACATGCTTTGTATTTGCTCTTTTATTATCTGTCGAAAAAAGATGTTCCAGTTCCGGTTCCCATCTCGTGATCTCTAGAGATCATGTCGAGATACTGAGGACCCCATCTCGTGGTCCCTAGAGATCATGTCGAGATACTGAGGACCCCATCTCGTGGTCCCTAGAGATCATGCCGAGATACTGAGGACCTCAACTCGTGGTCCCTAGAGATCATATCGAGATACCGAGGACCTCATCTCGTGGTCCCTAGAGATCATGTCGAGATACTGAGGACCCCATATCGTGGTACCTAGAGATCATATCGAGATACTGAGGACCCCATATCGTGGTACCTAGAGATCATGTCGAGATAATGAGGACCTCATCTCGTGGTCCCTAGAGATCATGTCGAGATAGTGAGGACCTCATCTCGTGGTCCCTAGAGATCATATCGAGATACTGAGGACCTCATCTCGTGGTCCCTAGAGATCATATCGAGATACGGAGGACCTCATCTAGTGGTCCCTAGAGATCATATCGAGATACTGAGGACCCCACATCGTGGTCCCTAGAGATCATGTCGAGATACTGAGGACCTCATCTAGTGGTCCCTAGAGATCATGTCGAGATACTGAGGACCTCATCTCGTGGTCCCTAGAGATCATATCGAGATACTGAGGACCCCATATCGTGGTACCTAGAGATCATATCGAGATACTGAGGACCCCATATCGTGGTCCCTAGAGATCATGTCGAGATACTGAGGACCTCATCTCGTGGTCCCTAGAGATCATGTCGAGATACGGAGGACCTTATCTCGTGGTACCTAGAGATCATATCGAGATACTGAGGACCCCATATCGTGGTCCCTAGAGATCATGTCGAGATACTGAGGACCTCATCTCGTGGTCCCTAGAGATCATGTCGAGATACTGAGGACCCCATATCGTGGTCCCTTGAGATTATGTCGAGATACTGAGGACCCCATATCGTGGTCCCTAGAGATCATGTCGAGATACTGAGGACCTCATCTCATGGTCCCTAGAAATCATGTCGATATACTGAGGACCCCATATCGTGGTCCCTAGAGATCATGTCGATATACTGAGGACCTCATCTCGTGGTCCCTAGAGATCATGTCGAGATACTGAGAACCCCATATCGTGGTCCCTAGAGATCATGTCGAGATACTGAGGACCCCATCTCGTGGTCCCTAGGGATCATGTCGATATAATAAGGACCCCATCTCGTGGTCCCTCGAGATCATGTCGAGATGCTGTGGACCTCATCTCGTGGTCCCTAGAGATCATGTCGAGATACTGAGGACCTCATCTCGTGGTCCCTAGAGATCATATCGAGATACTGAGGACCTCATCTCGTGGTCCCTAGAGATCATATCGAGATACTGAGGACCTCATCTCGTGGTACCTAGAGATCATATCGAGATACTGAGGACCTCATCTAGTGGTCCCTAGAAATCATGTCGATATACTGAGGACCTCATCTCGTGGTCCCTAGAGATCATATCGAGATACTGAGGACCTCATCTCGTGGTACCTAGAGATCATATCGAGATACTGAGGACCTCATCTAGTGGTCCCTATAGATCATGTCGAGATACTGAGGACCCCATATCGTGGTCCCTAGAGATCATGTCGAGATACTGAGGACCTCATCTCGTGGTCCCTAGAGATCATGTCGAGATACTGAGGACCCCATATCGTGGTCCCTCGAGATCATGTCGAGATACTGAGGACCCCATATCGTGGTCCCTAGAGATCATGTCGAGATACTGAGGACCTCATCTCGTGGTCCCTAGAAATCATGTCGATATACTGAGGACCTCATCTCGTGGTCCCTAGAAATCATGTCGATATACTGAGGACCCCATATCGTGGTCCCTAGAGATCATGTCGATATACTGAGGACCTCATCTCGTGGTCCCTAGAGATCATGTCGAGATACTGAGAACCCCATATCGTGGTCCCTAGAGATCATGTCGAGATACTGAGGACCCCATCTCGTGGTCCCTAGGGATCATGTCGAGATAATAAGGACCCCATCTCGTGGTCCCTCGAGATCATGTCGAGATACTGTGGACCTCATCTCGTGGTCCCTAGAGATCATGTCGAGATACTGAGGACCTCATCTCGTGGTCCCTAGAGATCATATCGAGATACTGAGGACCTCATCTCGTGGTCCCTAGAGATCATATCGAGATACTGAGGACCTCATCTCGTGGTACCTAGAGATCATATCGAGATACTGAGGACCTCATCTAGTGGTCCCTAGAGATCATATCGAGATACTGAGGACCTCATCTCGTGGTACCTAGAGATCATATCGAGATACTGAGGACCTCATCTAGTGGTCCCTAGAGATCATGTCGATATACTGAGGACCCCATATCGTGGTCCCTAGAGATCATGTCGAGATACTGAGGACCTCATCTCGTGGTCCCTAGAGATCATGTCGAGATACTGAGGACCCCATATCGTGGTCCCTCGAGATCATGTCGAGATACTGAGGACCCCATATCGTGGTCCCTAGAGATCATGTCGAGATACTGAGGACCTCATCTCGTGGTCTCTAGAAATCATGTCGATATACTGAGGACCCCATATCGTGGTCCCTAGAGATCATGTCGAGATACTGAGGACCTCATCTCGTGGTCCCTAGAGATCATGTCGAGATACTGAGAACCCCATATCGTGGTCCCTAGAGATCATGTCGAGATACTGAGGACCCCATATCGTGGTACCTAGAGATCATATCGAGATAATAAGGACCCCATCTCGTGGTCCCTCGAGATCATGTCGAGATACTGTGGACCTCATCTCGTGGTCCCTAGAGATCATATCGAGATACTGAGGACCCCATCTCGTTGTCCCTAGAGATCATGTCGATATACTGAGGACCCCATCTCGTGGTCCCTAGGGATCATGTCGAGATACTGAGGACCCCATCTCGTGGTTCCTAGACTCATATCGAGATACTGAGGACCTCATCTCGTGGTCCCTAGAGATCATGTCGAGATACTGAAGACTTCATATCGTGGTCTCTAGAGATCATGTCGAGATACTGAGGACCCCATCTCGTGGTCCCTAGAGATCATGTCTAGATACTGAGGACCCCATCTCGTGGTCCCTAGAGATAATGTCGAGATACTGAGGACCCCATCTCGGGGTCCCTAGAAATCATGTCGAGATACTGAAGATTCCATATCACGGTTTCTAGAGATCATGTCGAGATACTGAGGATCCCATCTCGTGGTCCCTAAAGATCATGTTGAGATACTGAGGACCCCATCTCGTGGTAGCAAAAGGTCTCGTCCCACGGTTCAGAGCGGCCACAGTGTTTCTTAAAAGGAGGCAGGCTGTTCCTAGTTGGTTATTAATTACTTAATATAATGTTCTTAACACTATACTAACTATGTTGAAGGTATACTGCCCACCAAATACTGTTTAGTAAGCCCTAACAACGGTCACAATTTGGAAGATACGATCCGGAACATGTTCAAATAGTAAACAAAACATCCAGTTTCAAAACAAGCTTTATTGGCAATACGGCCGAGTCGGGCTGAGTTAACTGCAGTATCCTTTGATGTTCAACGATGTCCCATTTCCCCACGTTCAACACAGCAAACTTCCTGTTACAAATTACTACGCCCACTAATATTCAGGGTAGAGGAATTGACCGACACCCATTAAGATGGCACATTGGTCACAATGTTTGTTAGGATGACACTGTTTAGATTACGCAAACATAGCAACGCCAGATCGTGACAGTCTCCAGCGAGGTGGCAACGCTTTATGATTAAAACAACTGCATAACACAATAGCATACAAACAGTATGCAGTAGGGATCAGTTTCCCTCTCTTTCTTTCTCTCTCTCTCTCTCTCTCTCTCTCTCTCTCTCTCTCTCTCTCGCTCTATCCCTGTCTCTCTTTCTCTCTCTTTCCTTCTGTCTGTCTGTCTGTCTGTCTGTCTCTTCTCTCTCTCTCTCTCTCTCTCTCTCTCTCTCTCTCTCTCTCTCTCTCTCTCTCTCTCTCTCTCTGTCTCTCTCTCTCTGTCTCTCTGTCTCTCTCTCTGTCTCTCTCTCTCTGTCTCCCTGTCTCTCTCTCTCTCTCTCTCTCTGTCTCTCTCTCTCTCTCTGTCTCTCTGTCTCTCTCTCTCTCTCTCTCTCTCTCTCTCTCTCTCTCTCTCTCTCTCTCTCTCTCTCTCTCTCTCTCTCTCTCTCTCTCTCTCTCTCTCTCTCTCTATCTATCTCTTCTCTATCTCTCTTCCTCTCTCTCTCACTCTCTTTCTCCCCCCGCCTGATCACCCGAACCGCCTGTAAGACAGGCTCGCCGGACGATTATGTCCACGGCAACAACCTGCCTGTGCATAGGGTCGATGTCGAAACCTTCCTGTCTGTTGATAATTTCTTTCTGTCTTAGTTGCGATTTGCCTACTGTGCGTTTGCGTCAAAAATTCGAATGTCTGGTTTATTCAGTTTGTTGTCACCACGCTCCATTCTAACGAAACACGCTTTACGTATATCTCAGTGCGTCTGTCGGGCAGCGTTGGTATGTTTGTCATCTGCAGAATATCTTCGTACGTAAAACCAGGAAATCTAATTTTGATACACCGTTTTTAATGGTCTCGATGTTGTACAGTAAGTTCGTATGCCACACCGGAGAAGCTTGCTTCATTATGCTGGCCTAATCACATATAGGGTAGACTGGGGCAGCGCGGCCCGTTGGGGGTAAGACGGCCACCTATCACGTACGCAAGATAAAGATTCTGAATGTCCCAACATCGGTTTCAAAACGATACTGACATATGTCTGATAACCGTAACATCCTGAAAGCCCAGTGACGTGAGGCAGATGCAATTAAACCAATGTGTTTTTGTGAATATTTTATGCAGTTTGATCTAATATTTTGCCAACTGTCAAACTGGTGTGCCTCATTACATACATGTGCAAATCAAAAACTAAATTGGAGACATTATTATATTAGCATTCAACTTGCATGTCAGACAATAAAATATGAGGAAAGTAGATAGGGATTTGCATACATCGTTTTAAGACACACGTTTTGCACATGAGGCAAGGCGGCCCTCTACTGTCTTCCTATACATCTACATGGTCAGTATGTAATAAATGTATTACACCCACAAACTACATTTATGACACAATATGAGAATCCAATCTTTGTGATGAAATATTAAGAAACATTATAGGTCCCATAAACAGCTTGCAAACTATTTATTGTATATGTTATAGTTAATATTACTATGTGTATACATCATGAATAAACGGATTAACGGAGCAGTTAACATGGTACCAAGATGATTCCCACACAAAAATGTGCGGATCACGGAATAAACGGATTATCGAAGAGTGGATAAGCGAGGCGTGGCTGTACAAAGATTACATTTTCAAATAATATTTCGTTCACAGAAGCTAAAAACGCAATGGGAAAGTCACGGACTGTATTGCCTCAGATGGGGGGCGTCTTGCCTCATGGTATGGGGTAATACTTTTTTTTATACTTGTACTACTTTTCATATATCACTGATCCGGTTGGCCTATTTATTAAAAATAATCTACCAATGGCTAATGATGGTGATAATACTAATAAACGGCTTTGTTTATAATGTGAACACAGAGTGTCCTATCATTATATGTGGGAAATCATACTCACTCAGCGGCGCTGCCCTGGCTGACCTACTAGCTTGGAAAGAAAAAACGCAGCGAGTGGTTTGGCAATATTGCACTTGATCCCCCCACCCCCTGTAGAGCAGGGAACAAGGAGGAGAGCAACATTAAAGATATGTTAGAAAGGTTTTATGGTGGGTAAATTTTCCTTAATGGGCTGCGCTGCCATTGGCTACATTACGTACAGTCTAACCAAATAACCGTATACCCCATTGCTGGGTTTAAGGCAGGGCAATCGCGTTTTAGACGTAACTCGAGTGCTTCGACGTAATGCAGATTTATGTACTAACTGGACAAAAATCGTATTTTTATACGATACCCGATCAAACACTGCCCTGGGAACTCCGTAGTCCTACACCAGACGCTGATATACGCCCATTTCCTTGCATTTGAAATTAGGCCAGACGATATATTCACACCGATAACTTTAGCTTGAACAGCACTTTCAATATCAGTGCCATTTATATCAATATACGACAGAAAATCAATATAAAATTATGTTCTATCTATCTATTCTATCTATCATCCACCAAAACGTGTCCAGGCCATTGTAGGCGTCTATTTTTGATGACGTGTTCCCGGCCTGTGCGATCAGTGTCCACGGCCTGTGCGAGTTGTGTTCACTCCCTCATGCGAGCTGTGTTCACGGTCTGTGCAAGCTGTGTTCACGGTCTGTGCGAGCTGTGTTCGCGGTCTGTGCGAGCTGTGTTCACTGTATGTACGAGCTGTGTTCGCGGTCTGTACGAGCTGTGTTCACAGTCTGTACGAGCTGTGTTCACGGTCAGTGCGAGCTGTGTTCATTCCCTCATGCGAGCCGTGTTTAAGGGCCTGCGCGAGCTGTGTTCACGCCGAGTCAGACATCAACTGTGACGAGTCAGCGTGGCGCGCGGTGTCTCTGATGGTTGTCGCGTCTCCTCTTAAAAACCGTCATTTAATTCAGTTGACACGATGCTACAGGCGCAAGATCGATCTCGCGGGCCACACCGGCCGCACGCCAGTTGCCGCATTCATTTAAGACCGAATGCGGCCGCTGCTGCATTGCGAATACGTCGCAATCCATCACGGTCGCTCCGGTTATAATCGGTACCGGTGCTCGTTCTTCGCCGCCGGACGGCCCAGGCACGGACACTCGACGCTACGAGACCGAATTCATCAGTTGTGCAGCGTAAGTCTATAGTAGAGCTGTCGGCGGATGGAGTCCTGCGGGACACGGGCGTGCGCACCGGCGGAAGACGGATGCGGCCGTATTTCCTAATCAAACGTATCATTTAATCTTTATCCTAAACGTCACTTCTCGCTCGCTGTCCGTTTAGCGAGTTCTCGCGGGAGCGGCCCAGGCACTTACAGTCGTCGCCGGTGTCTTACGTGAACACAGCCGGCCGTGCTTGCCAGCGATGTAGCCGTGTTTAGTGTCTCCGTCTCGGATGTCGGCAAGACGACATTTGGGGAGCTGATGACGTCATAGATGCCCCGATCACCGAGTGCCGCCGTTCGGTTCATCGCGGGCCACAAGTTAATCGCCGTCGGGATAGTGTCGTTTGTCGTCATATCCGTCCTATGCGCGTTAACGCCGTCATAGATGCCCCGATCACCGAGTGCCGCCGTTCGGTTCATCGCGGGCCACAAGTTAATCGCCGTCGGGATAGTGTCGTTTGTCGTCACATCCGTCCTATGCGCGTTAACGCAGCGACAGCACGCTGTCCCCGCCGGACGCGTGACAACAAACGGCACTGTCGACGTGTATGACGTCACGAGACCGACTCGTCACTACGGTCGTTGCGTGCGACTGCGAACGACGCCGAGTCCCCTCGTGTGTGTGCACGACCCCAGCGTCGACCGCTTCGTGTCGGCGGCCATCTTGGCGGGCGATATTTGGGAGTCTGACGCAGTGCGGTGCTTCCAGTACTTGCTGCGCCTCGACGAGGGACTGGGGGTGGTTGACATCGGCGCTAACGTCGGGGAGTACAGTCTGCTGGCGGCCGCCATGGGGAGGCGAGTGGTCGCCGTCGAGGCTCGACTCGTGCACGTACAGATGATGCAGCGAGCTGTCATCAACGGTCGCGTGGGAGCGCTAGTCACGCTCGTGCACAACGCCGTGTCTGACCGCCGCGAGTGGGCAGCACTGTACGCTCGACGTGACAACCCCGGCGCGACGAAGGCCGTACCCGCGCTTCGTCCTTGTCGACTTCCGAACCGTTGCCCGGAAAGGTCGGTGGCAGGGTGTTGTCTCTCCGTCTGTCTCTTTGTTAAGTATGTGTGTGTGTGTGTGTGTGTGTGTGCGTGCGTGCGTGCGTGTGTATGTGTGTGTGGGCTGTGGTGTGTGAGTGTGTGTGTGTGTGTGTGTGTGTGTGTCTGTCTGTCTGTCTGTCTGTCTGTCTGTCTGTCTGTCTGTCTGTCTGTCTGTCTGTCTGTCTGTCTGTCTGTCTGTCTGTCTGTCTGTCTGTCCGTCTGTCTCCTATTGTTGTCTGTAGGTCTGTCTCGACTTGTTGTCCGTCTGTCTCCTCTTGTTGTCCGTCTCTCTGGTCTTGTTGTCTGTCCTTCTGTCTTCTTTTTTGCCCGTCCGTCTGTCTTCTTTTGTGCCCGTCCGTCTGTCTTTTCTTGTTGTATGTCCGTCTGTCTTCTCTTGTTGTATGTCTGTCTCTTCTTGTTGTCTGCCCGTCTGACTCTTCTTGTTGTCTATCCATCTGTTTTCTCTTGTTGTCCGTCCGTCCGTCTCGTCTCGTTGTTTGTCCGTCTGTCTCTTCTTGTGTCTGTGACATCCCTGCGACATCGTTGTTCTTGCATCGCCATGTTACTACATCTGCTGTCACAGTTTGATTATCATAATTGTTTGTCTATTCATTATTTACAACGGTAATAAGTAAGCCTTGTTGGTATACAACTGACCCTACTGATGATATCTGTGTACACGCCCCTCGTAATCTGAACATGCCATAAGAAAGAGTGACCAACCGCACTGGAAACAGTTCCTGCGGCAACCGATATCCCATATGGAGTATTTTTTATTTTTGTAATTTGAACAAAACAGGGACCCACACCCAGTGACAGGTTAAGGTCCCTCCCTGTCGCGTTCCTAGCTCCACTGTTCACCACGTCTCGTTGTCCATTCATAGTCATAATCATATTTAATTCATTCCAAGAATGGACAATACATTTGAGTACAACACAACAACGTTGCAGAAAAATAAACCATTTTAAGAAATAAACATCCAAGAAGTAATATATATATATAAATATATATATATATATATATATATATAATAACAGCAAGCAGACATGTATGAACAGAAATTCGTCAATCAACCTCTGTCTGCAGCGACCAGTACGTGCGCACCGTCACCCTCGACGACCTGCTCGCCGTCATCCCGTTCTCGCGCGCTCTCGTCAAGTTCGACATCGAGGGCGACGAGGCGAAGGTGGCGCTGCAGTCGACGCGGTTCCTGCGAGAGCTGTGCGTGCCGTACATTCTCATGGAGTGGCTCTTCGCGGCCTCCGCCTCCACCGACGACCCGGCCCTCGCTCTGCTCGGCTTCATGAGGCGGCACGGCTATCGGCCGATGTCCGTCGCTCGGACACGACTGGACTGGAGACGGTGGCGACACTGGCCGGACAACGTGCTGTGGGTGCGGGTGTCGGCGCCGTTATGACGCAAACATTCATTTGTGATGTCATGCCGTCAGTGCGTGCCGTTAATTGTTACTTCGTATCGTCATTCATCATTTGATGTCATTATTCATCGGATCGTGCCATAATTCGTTAGATCGTCACGTCATTTGCCAGAACGTGCCGTCATTCGTCAATACGAGCCGTCATTCGTCAGTTCGTGCAGATATTCGTCTGTTCATACCGTCATTCGTCAAATAATGTCGTTATTTATCAGATCGACACGTCATTCATCTTCTCTTACCGTTATTCGGCTGTTCGTGCCGTCATTCGTTATACCGTCCATTTATAACTGTCGTGAATGGCGAATCACATACTGCGTATCCTCCTTCGTGAAACGATCGTGTAGGACTAGCTTGTTTATGAATGTCAATACACACACATGTAGCATGTCTAGGTCTCTGTCGAAATAGACATGTTACTGTTGTAAGCATACAACTAAAATAAACATACAATAAACTCCCTCCATCTTCGCTCTTGGTTTGATCTGAATACACAAGGTTTACAACAACCCACACTCAATGTGCACTTGACTCAGTGTCTGGACAAACAGGCACAAGTAGTTCGTGGTCCGTGAGAAAACAATCCGGCTTTTCACGTGGCCAATAGAAGCAGATCATCCTCTAGAATAATGTTCTAAATGTGTTCAATGCGACCATACTGTGAGCTTGTGAGCAGTGGGACGAATGTTCGTGCGGAACCACACACTTGCTTCAATCAATTACGTATATAATAATAATAAATAATAATAATAATAAGAAGAAGAAGAACATTTATATAGCGCCACAAAAAAAATCCATTCGGAGGCGCTTAAAATACACAATTATACTTATATATATATATATATATATATATATATATAAATTATAATTGTGTACTTTAAGCGCCTCCAAGTGGATTTAGTTATTTTTGTGGCGCTATATAAATGTTCTTCTTCTTATTATTATTATTGTTTTTTAAATTATTATTATTATATACATATATATATATATATATATATATAAAACGTATGTATATTATAGCCGGTGTCTCCGTTGATCGCATGTCGCCTCTCTCGAATCTCAATCGCTTCGTTGATTGAAATTCGGCACATTACAAAGCTGATGAAGAGACAGCAATGATCCTGGCTTTAATCACCTTCATTTCTTCCACACGCACGCACGCACACACGCACGCACACACGCACACATGCACGCACGTTTGAAAAGATGCAATATATTATCTACTGACTGTATTTTTGAGATCACATGCCAGTTATCTGTATACTAGACTAAAATGGTAATATGTATCATTAATGACGTGGCTGTCGTTGATGACGTCAACGTTATTGTTACATGATGACGTGACTCTTACCTACATACAATCACGTAATGGTTGCTACGATTATCTAATTACGTAAAAGCACTTTATACGTGGCAACACGTGTAAGCCAGGGAATCACAGACGTACTAGCTACACGGACAGCCAACACTCACCTCTATGATATATATAGTAAAGTAGTGGTATTTAACATGTAGTGGGTAGTCGCTGTAGCCATCACCGGCTGATGGTTTACTGCGGTATAGGAGCGGAGCATTGCGACAGTTTCATTAAGTTGGAATTGTTGTTTTGCGACTAAAGGCCGGGACACACCGGCACTTCTCGCCTGATCCGACCAGACCAAACCACGGCAGACCACGCCAGACCACGCCAGACCACGCCGGACCACACCAGAGACTCCCTCTAATGCACTGTGTCCACTACACCGACTGCCATCAACTGCACTATGCTGGAAGCCGGGGTGACGTCATAATCACGTAAACCCAAACACTTTTCACCATTCAATAGTAATCGGGGTTAGTCGGTGTTAGTCTGACATGGTTTGATCTGGTCAGGTCGGGCGAAAAGTGCTAGCGTGTCCCGGCCTTTACATTAATCAGCGGTAATAACGTCAATATACGGGCCCATAGCGTGGTTGATTTTAGGGGAAGCATTGTTTGACCTGCTATTGCACATTTCTAAAAAAATCCAACAGATTTTAGTCAGAATCTGAAACATGAGTTCGGAAGATGGTGGGGTGCTGTTAATTGATTTTTCAGACGTCACGACATACAATCAAGCGGAATTAGTTCCCACAAGCGGAACTTTTTGTTGTAAATAACTGGGTGTGTACGATCCCACTGCACCCGATGGCCTAATGGTCTAAGATAATAGATACGCGTTTGGTTGAAACATAGATAGCAGCTAGAATAGCGGCGACCTCATACACTCCTGCGTGACGTGTCCTTGGTGAAATAGTGGCGTGACTTGAGTGTCACTACTTCGGTTCCTCACTCACTCACTCACTCACTCACTCACTCACTCACTCACTCACTCACTCACTCACTCACTCACTCACTCACTCACTCACTCACTCACTCACTCACTCACTCGCACTCGCACTCGCACTCGCACTCGCACTCGCACTCGCACTCGCACTCGCACTCGCACTCGCACTCGCACTCGCACTCGCACTCGCACTCGCACTCGCACTCGCACTCGCACTCGCACTCGCACTCGCACACGCACACGCATACGCACACGCACACACATACACACACACACTCACACATACATACACACACTCTCTCTCTCTCTCTCTCTCTCTCTCTCTCTCTCTCTCTCTCTCTCTCTCTCTCTCTCTCACTATCTCTCTCTGTCGAGTTATTATTTCCTAACTTCCGCTGCTGATCTAATAAACAAATCAATGCACGATCAATCAGAATAATTACTTTGCGTACAGCTGATTCTCGTGGAATATCTACGTCGACAACGAGTTAAGTACATTCCTCTAGAGACAATCAAGTTCCTGTCACTAAGGTCCGTGTATATACCGTCTTTTCCTTTTTCGTTTTGAAATTGGCGAACGAAAAAGGAAAAAAGCAAACATTGTTCGTTTTTCGTTTTCATATTTGAAGTACGAAAAACGAAAAACGAATACAATCTACTATTCGCGGTATTTCTAATACATGTGGACTGCAGCGCCACTCGTTTTTCGGTTTTCGTTTCTGCACTTAGGTAGCTACAGCTGCCTTACCGCTTCGGCTAGGCGGCAAAAGGTAGTGGCTTCGGGGGGACAATTCGGTCGCACCGGCGGCATTGGTCGTTTCGGCGCTGTTGTTTTATAAAAGGTTTCGATTATTAAATTAATTATACTCAAATTCCAGTGGTAAATTCCTTTATTAATTATTAAATTTAGCATAAATACATAATATAAAAGAAGTATTTGAGATTGTACTATTATGTGAAAGTGCTTGAAAATCTAAATAGTAGTAAAGCATATTTGAATGCAAAGATTAATATTTAGGAAAACATACTCGAATTAAACGTTGCATTCTGAGATCGAATTAACGTACATACACCTCATACACTATACATATGTATATATACATACATACATATATATATATATATATATATATATATGTATCTCATTTTCATCATGTAACATTTTTTCACGTAAAATTATGTTTTGATATAAAACGGGGCCAAAGATGAACAATTATTTTTTTTATCCTCGGGCCATAATCCGCTGGACATACGACCGGTTATTCTGGCAAAAAACACATAATTTATCAAATAATATATCAAATTCCAAAATGACAGATACGTTAGCAAGTTAATAGAGTTGATGTCGTACATTCATTTTTCATTAAAAATAGTTAACAATAATGATCGTACTTAAACTCACAATGCAACTTTAAATTTACAAATCTGACCGGCAGTGAAGTGACACGCAATATCTAATCAGTTGCTCATTTCTAGTTCGGTGATATTATTTAAAAAAGTCATCTACCGTTTCGCAAGTAATAAGTTACTCCTAATTTGTTAACGTTTTCTGTGGATGTTCTACCCGTTCATATTTGTATCCTAAAAATAGCAAAAGTACTGCCTCTCTACAAAACTAAAGAAACTCATCAGCGTTCTAACTACTGGCTATTTTCAAAAGTACTTATTTTCTCTAAAATACTGGAGAGACTAACGTATAATTGGCTTTTAATTTTATGAATAAACATAACATTCTCTACAAATACCAGTTTCTGTTTCCAAAAAATAAATTCACTATGTGTGTGTGTGTGTGTGTGTGTGTGTGTGTGTGTGTGTGTGTATGTGTGTGTGTGTGGGTGGGTGTGTGTGTATATTTGTGTGTGCATGTGTGTGCATGTGTGTGCGCGTATGTCTGTGTGTGTGTTTTCGTGCGTGTGTGTGTGCGTGTATGCGTGTGTGCGTGTGTGCGTGTGGTACATGCGTGCCCGTGTGCGCGCGCGTGCATGTGATTTTTATTTGTATGTACAGTGTATTGTAAAATGTTACAAGAAAATTTATTTTATATCTTATTTGACTACTCGGATGGAATAGTACAAGGTCACCCAGCTGGTGGGGCTACAATAATGTGGAATGATACAGACATAAAACGATTATATACCAAACCACTACATCTAAGTTTTAATGGTGTGGAAGTTAGACAAGGAACACACACACACACACACACACACACACACACACACACACACACACACACACACACACACACACACACACACACACACACATACACCCACCCACACACAAACAAACACACACACACGCATCCGGATTAAATTATAATTAGATGCTAGTGGAGTGATTTTTTGAAAACGAAACTGATATTCGTTTAGAAAACGCTAAAAATTAGGGGTAACCTATTATTTGCGAATTGTACATGACTGTTTATAATAATACTATTGAACTAGAAAGAAGGTACTGACTACATCTTGCACAACGGTCATATTTTGTGAATTTAAAGTTGCACTGTAGAATGAACTATTTGCTGCCACAAGTATCAGATAAAATATGGACGATCTCAGAATGCAACGTTTAATTCGAGTATGTTTTCCAAAATACTAATCTTTGCATTCCAATATGCTTTACTATTATTTAGATTTTCAAGCACTTTCACATAATAGTATAACCTGAAATACTAGTTTTATATTACGTATTTCTGCTAAAAATTATAATTAATCAAGTAGTTTACCACTAAAATTTGAGTATAATTAATTTAATAATCGAAACCTTTCATAAAACACCAGCACCGAAACTACCAATATTCGCCAGTACTTGTCGCGTCGGCAACGATACCACTTCGGCGACGATGCAATTTCAGTGAATTTGTTTTTAAAATGCCGCCGGTGCGACAGAATTGTCCCGCCGAAGCCACCCCCTTTTGCCGCCTAGCCGAAGTTTCCTAAGTGCAGAAACGAAAAACCAGTGGTGCTGCAGTCGTATTTCGTTCTGATGCAGTAAAAACGAAAAACGGTTTGTTTTATCGTTATTTCGTTTTTCTAACTTGTATTAGAAATACCGCGAATAGTAGATTGTATTCGTGTTTCGTACTTCAAATGTGAAAACGAAAAACAAACATCGTTTGCTCTTTTCCTTTTTCGTTTGCCAATTTCAAAACGGAAAGACGGTACATACACGGACCCACTAAGACCTCTGTCAATGGATGTGTTCCTCGATGCACGAATCGACGGAATTAACAACGCTGTCTTCACGCTTATTACAGCTGAATGACACTATTTATGGAAGTCCCGTTTTATTCTCTAAAGTATTGATAGCGGAAGCCGCAGGAGAACTAATAATGTACAAGTTCTCGAGAACAACACTGGAAATAGGCGATAGAACGCGATTCTATAAATCGGCTGATTCTTCTTTAAAAGGATGTTCCAAACCAAAATTTCATGTAGACACCAACAAGATTCAAGACATTTGTAAAATTGCTCACCATTTTTATTACTGCCTCGCTCATTATAGAGATGAAATAAAGCAAACCTTTTAAAAGGTTAGTATGCAAATAAGTGTGAGTTGTCTATAAATCGAATGTTGTTAATCGTGATTTTGTACGGGTGTAGGTGCTTACTCTATTATTTTCTCATTGCCATTGTTTGCAAAATATCAAACGCGCTAACAATCTTAGTTCTTCTAGGATATATACTTAACTAAATATCTACACAGGACTATGGATACGTTACCCATTGCTGTTAAATTCGTCGTAGTAAACAGCGTTATACGTTTAAGCAAACATAACTGTGGAATAGTACTCAGACTTAACGGGGAACAGTGCCGCTGTGGCACCACTTGACGCATGCGTTCAAGTCGAAAACGAGGCTGCGATCCCAACAAATTGACACGCTTTGCTAACACCGATTTTTCACGATTTTTCACAACTGACATAAATTCAACATCCGAATCAAAATGGTTAATTCTCACTGGAAATTAATTTACTTGTGTTTTACAATATTGTAACCAAATAGCTATAATAAATACGACAGCGATGACATGAACAATAGTTCAGATCTCGACGTCACCGCATGGACTGATTTGTATTTGATGTTAGCATCAAGCCAACTAGTTCGGCCGTATTCGGACTAAACGGACACGTCAGATTACTAAATTACTAAACCACAACTGCACTTTGGGTCACAGCATTCTGTGCCGGGTAGTTTTGTGCAATTCCATGCAATCTCAATTCCATTTGCGAAATCGTGTAAACAAAATACACCTTACATAGAAAATAGCATACAATTTGAACGTGTGTTATGTTGAGACATATTTTGTGTGCACGGTTCCTAATTAGATGGGGGTTAAGGAAAGCGGGTAGCAAGATGTTAGTGCGTCAGTTCAGAGCCGGGCTGTGTCTTTGTCGAGCGGGGGAGGAGGCCGACGTTGGCGTTAATCGTAGTCTGGCCGGGGAATGCGGTAGCCCATTGGTCGATAGAGAGGCTTTTTCGGCTGTGAGATCCGAGGACCAGGCTGAAAACAGAAATATAATTCGCTGGACTTAAACACTGGTAAACATATTTAGAAAAACGAGCCAATCAACCAGAGTAGTTAATACATACAGGTTTTTTTAGTTTCACAACAGTACCAATAGCGAACGTCAACGTAACCGTCTTTATATTAAAACGCCAACTTTGTAATATCGTGCGTGCATCTCCTCCTAGGCGCCAAGGAGCACTGCCCTTTTTTACGTTCATTGCCTTCTTTGGGTCATTGGCTTCTGTTCTATCATTTGGCGATGTATTTCCAACGATTGTTACTTAGTTTTGTTTACTCACGTGTTCTGATATGATGCTCGTAAATAGAACCCCTTTATACTACCTGAGAAAATTGAGTGGGGCTCTCCAGATGGTGATAATCGATGCCCCAGACTTATTGCTACATGGACGGGTGTAAGCAAAGGTAATAGCACATGGCGCCACCTAGTGGATGTTTCTATGTAGTATACACTTGCCCATAACGGACATTCTACGCGGTTATGGCCAGGTTTGTCATTAACCCTACCTTGTATCGGGGGAGACTCGGCGTCGGTTCCTCCAGTTGTCCGTAGACAGAGGGCAGGCGGTGCCCAAGGACGTTCTCGTACTGCCCAAAGCCGTACAACCAGCGACCACGGAACGGGCCATGACGAGGCTCCGACGACATCGAAGACATGGGTGAGATGGCACGCCGCTTCGCCGTCCTGGAAGGGGACAACATAAATTGTCAACGCAATCGAATACGAATGTTAGCAATTAATCCTACTACTAATAAAATATATTTTACAATTATGACATTTCCTAAGAGTACAACGGCAAATGTGCATTTGATACAATGTCATGTGTACGTCATATGTTATATTAAGTTACAATCAATGCAGATATATGATAACAAGATTACGAGAAAACGGTACACATATAACAGTTATTATTATACTGTTCTCGGCATTATCGAATAATGTCGCACTGTGCATAAACGTGAAAGTAAAGAAGCTCCTGGATAAACTTCTTCAGATAATAATATACATATTTGCCATGTTTATTTCTACATTGGGCAAGACGTTATACCCAACTTACGCCTTTTTGATGATGATCAAGCAGACGACACCGAGGGCGATGAAAACTAGGCCGATGACACTCCCCACCGACACCAGCGCCACCTGCCAGGACTCCATGGTTGGTGGGGTCACATGACACGGCCAGGTGGGATTACAAAAGCACTCGTAGCGCCCGACACTGTTGACACACGAATAGTTGGTTGGGCAGGGAGATGACAGACACTCGTCAATGTCCGTCTCGCAGTAGTCACCGCTGTAGCCAAGCGGACAACGACATATGTAGCCACTGAAACCTGCAGCAGACGAGACAAGACATCACAGGATGTATAGTTTAAATAATATAGGTCTGAAACCAACTTTAGTAAACTGTTAAATGTCCGTCTCGCAGTAGTCACCGCTGTAGCCACGAGGCTAACGACATATGTAAGCTAGCCGCTGAAACCTGTAATATTATAGTAGAATACACGGGACATCACAGGACGTGTATAGTTTAGATTATATAGGTCTAAGACCAACTTTAGTGAACTATTCAATGTCTTCTAGCAGTAGTCGCTACTGTAGCCGCGATGTCAACACTATCTGTAGCCACTGAAACCTGCAATGGAGTACGCAGAAACATATAGCATGTGAACACGACTAAAGAGCATGCGCACCCAAACCCAGACCGTTTGATTCCAGAGGTGTGTTGGCCACGAACAGACAAGACAAGACAAGACAAGACAAGACACAAGACAAGACGACACGATAAGAGACAAAATAAGAAAAGACATACGTTGCAGCTAAGGCAAATTCATATTTCTTTCCAAATTGCTTCATCTCCTATTTGATGCAAAACGCAGTATTTAACATCATACGGCTACTGCCAGTGTTTAATGTCCGGACATTGCCCATTGACACTACTACGCATGTGCGTTCACGGAATTGTGTTTAACACAGCGTTCAGCACGGAAACCTAAACAGAAAAATATCAAGAACTTGTTTGTGTAAACTATAAAAGGACTGTCGATTTTATTTCCTGATTAAGTGTGTTACCTGTGCTATATCTACCACACTTTGATAACAGATAACACATTTGTGTGTCTGTCATTACCGTATATCTATAATATTGAATTTCCCACTATGCAGACGCATGCAATGTTACCCAGAATGTTTGCGCAAAACCAATCTCCGAACAAGTCCATGTACGCACACCACGTGCACTCGAGACCAGGGCGTGGTTACGCACAATACTTCCACGTTCCTTACCATTAGTTCTGTTTGTCGAAGTGCACTCTGGGTCTGTTTCCGGTCCCTCGCAGACGCCCTGGTTGACACAAGGGTTTCTCAGGACGAGTACGTTGATCACCAGCAAGTCGAATGACTGCTGGTCAGTGGCCGACACCTGACAGACACGTGACATGGTTTAAAGATATGTAAATACACCTTTCCCAGACAACTGTTAGTCAATTCTGACTGATCATGCCATAGATTCTGCAATTATTTAAGTTTTGTTGTCCTATTGGTACTAGTGTCTTTATTTCACCATTTTCATAGAGATGCCAATGCTATTTTAAGGGTACAAACTTCACAAGTGTCGTGACGTAGTGAATAGTGGGGGAGGGGGAGTGGAAGGAGGTGGTCTGACTGGAGCCATCGGAAGACGGAGATGGGGGTTGTGTTGCTGGAGATTTTTCCACTTCGAGGGGGCAGTGTTGGAAATTTTTCGCGATTCGAGGGGGTAGTGCTGTAGATTTTTTGTGGTTCGAGGGGCAATGTTGGAGATGTTTCGTGGTTCGAGGGGATAGTGTTGGAGATTTTTTGCGGTTCGAAGGGGGTAATGTTGGAAATTTGTCACGGTTCGAGGGGATAATGTTGGAGATTTTTCGAAAGTCTCCAACTCCACCATTCATGACAGCAGTTGACGCTCACTAGTACACATAAACATCAACATTCACAAAATATTGAACGGACTCTGTTCTAAGTATTAGGAACACACGACGGTAGGTAGGACACATGCCATATCACCCTAACATCGCGTACAGACTACTATAATGAACTTTAGCTTAATATAGACGTGCAACAATCAGCTGGCAAATAAGACCTCGCATTTATTGGGAACACAATTAAAATAATAAACGTATTTTAATATTCTTACCTTGATGATATCTGCGCCGAAATAACCTACGACGGGTCTGTACTTAAGCACGGTGACCACAACCGCCAGATGTCGCTTTCCCATGTCGTCATCACAAGGTTCCGGAAGTCGCACCTGCCGAACAGTGTCGGAACTAGAAATGTCATTTACCAGCTGACCCCACAGGTGGCGCCTCGAATGCCACGGTTGGTCGCAGTCCTGTGGCGTGGCGTTGACGTTCTTTACGACGCTGTACACAGTGAAGTTGCCGTGTTTTGGCGACTCGAAAGTCAACTTGACGTCGTCCTCATAGTCGGCGTCAGTCGCGGCAACAACAAACACGACGTCTTCGTACGCTGCGCTGTCTTCGTTGTTCTCCTCCACGGTTATCGTGACCTTGGAGTTAGGAGGAACGATGTCACGTCCCTCACGGAACAAGTGCAGTTGTGGACTGTCGTTGGTGCCTATGATGTTGATGTCCAGTGTGCCGTCGACCGAGAGGGCCGTCTCGCCGTCCGTGCGGCGCTCCAACACCGTGAAGTAGACGGTGTCGATGCCGTAACAGTCGCGACACGGCACGTAACTCAGCGTGCCGTCCAGGGTCACACTCACGTTGCCCATCGAGGCTGGCGCGGTCGAGTTGAGCAAGAAAGAGACCTGGTCATTCTCGAGGTCTTTGGCTTTGATGGTGAATTCCATCTTTTGGTCTTCGAATATATCGACAGAAGATTCTGACTTGATAACGGGGGGTGAGTTGACGAATTTGTTCTTGACGCCGGCCTGGGAGTACACGGAGACTCCTTGAGACTGGAAGCCAGTCGCGGCTCGCCTCCCTCTCGCCTCCGTCGTGTATCTGCTACAGACGGCGGCACTGTGGCACACCTGGGTGAACACTGCAGTGATTTAGTCGACCATGCACCAAAGCACAAATAATATCAGCATGTCAGGATACCCTCAAAGAAATATCTACTCATCGTTTCGTAACACGTATTCCAACATCCACTTAAGATGTCTTGGACGTGTTCAAATACAGTGTGCAGTCAAGTTACGTCAACACCACAGTCAGCAAGCTTTACGCGGTTGAAGAATTAGAATACAGTGTACTCGGTTGGAAATTATGATGCTCGAGACTGGGGAACGTATAAGTTTCTCAAGAAGGCTCGTTTTGTCAACGTCGTGATCGTCGGTATTTGTGTGGGTATGTATGTGTGTGTGTGTGTGTGTGTGTGTGTGTGTGTGTGTGTGTGTGTGTGTGTGTGTGTGTGTGTGTGTGTGTGTGTGTGTGTGTGTGTGTGTGAGGTGTGTGTGTGTGTGTGTGTGTGTGTGTGTGTGTGAGTGTGGTGTGGTGTGGTGTGGTGTGGTGTGTGTGTGTGTGTGAGTGTGTGTGTGTGTGTGTGTGTGTGTGTGTGTGTGTGTGTGTGTGTGTATGTGCGTGATTTTGGTGTGCGAATGTGTAAGTGTGCGTTCACACGCACGGCTCTGTATACGTTTGTGCGCATCTGCAATAAGTATTCTTATTTGTTCGTATCATTTGTTATTATTTAAACAATCATTAATTCATAAATAATGGAAAAACGTATGTACGCATTAAACAAGAAGTTCAGTCGTCCTTTACGTATTCCTAATTTATACTCGCCTTGACGGTGACAGTGCCTTTTTCCCAGTCAATGCGTCTGTTGTCGGAGTCGAGGTCACATGACCGACCGGCGTCAATCCACATATCTTCATCTGCACCGAGAGAACACGACAGAACACTACACATTGTAACAGTACAGCATCAAATACGTGAGTATTTGAAGTTTTATAAGATGATACGGAGAGTGGAGAGCCATATTAAAGTGCCGTGCCAAGAATGTAAATGTCTGCGTGCAGCCCGCAGTTGTGTGCAGCCCATGTCTTTGTATAATGCGCACGCGCGTGCAAACACAGTGAACGACATGATCTGACCCTGTGAATGTTGACCGTCATTTGAGTTGCAATGACAAGAGGATTCTCGGTTTTCTTATTCATATTATTTTATTCATGCAAATATTTTTTCGTGATACCTATTATACCAATTAAAATGTTATAGCGCTTCCCCAGACAACCGTACATTTGACACGCTGATGCAGGGATTTACTATATATATATATATATATATAGATGTGTTATGTATGACTGCACATTGTTACTAATGGAATTATTATTAGCCACTGACCAGCACACCAGCGCAGGAGGCGAGGGTGGATGTCTTGGACGAAGTCCTGCACGCGGGACTTGTCGAAGGTCGTTGTGATGCTGAGTGGACCGTCCACTGTCTCGTCTGGCAGTGTCGTCACGTAGAACGGCTCGCCGTCCCAGTCACGTAGTCTGGGGGGGGGGGGGCGATATTAACGTACCGTATATATTGATATATTATGATATTCTTAACTTGATAGTTGAAAGAATAATAATTATAATACCGTACATATTGTGGGACGTGCATTTTGGAATAGTTTCCATTTTTATATTGACAATTGTCATCACGTAGTACGGCCCTCCCAGGCACGTAATCTGGGGTCTATACAGTAGGCCGCATATTACTAACTGTATATATTTTAAATGTTATGACGTTCGTAACTTGGTGTTTTGAAGAATGAAAAACACTTGTAATACAGAACACATCGCAGACAAAGTATTTGCTATAGTTTTTTGTTTTCTTGTTGAAAATTGTCGTCATATGTATTATTATTATTATACCTAATTTTGTGTTGATTTGCGTTATTTGTAAGTTATAATATACGCAGAGGTTTACTTGCGTACGCACATACGTTTATATGGATATGCGGAAAAACATATCCGTCCCTCCCCCTCTCTCTCTCTCTGTCTCTCTCTCACACACACACACGCGCGGGTACACGCGCACGCGTACGCGCACACGCACGCACACACACACACAAACACTCGCACACAAACACAAAAACACACGCACACACACACACACACGCACACACACGCACACACACACACACACACACACACAGACACACACACACACGCACACACACACGCACACACGCACACACACACGCGCGCGCACACACGTACACACACGCACACACACGCACACACCTGTTCCTGAGGTATCTATCAGTTTTGTCTTTCGTTGAGTCTGGGTCGACAATGAACGTTTTGAAGGTGTCGGAGGCGGCCGACAAGTATTGGGCGTTGACGTCACGCTCAGCGAGGAAGCCTCCAGCCAACATGGCGTCCTCCCTTTGGGCTGCGGGGATAAACCATAAGGAGTTGGGTTAGCGCAGAAACGACACTTTCGTGGAACAACTGCTTTGTTAGTCGAACCCTGTTGTCACTAAAATGTCGCCGACCACAGGTGAATCGATGTGCTGTAAAGGACACTGATTTATTTATAATGAATACCTTAATGCACGCCTACGATGACATTTGTGTTAAAAGCGTACTTTGTGTCAGACCTGTCACTGTAAATTGTCATTGGATATATGGTGGTCTAGTTTGACGCTGAAGATGAAATGTGACTCAACGGCAATAGTTTCATAGCAAAAGTATGTAGGCGTCTATATTGTCTGGATACTTATGTGCTGTGCGTATCTGTTTGTATTGTTTGTACACGTCTATGTTGTTTGTATACGTAAGTATGGTCTGTGTAAGTATATATTGTCTGTAGACGCCTATATTGTCTGCATACGTCCATATGGTCTGTAGACGTCTACATGGTGAAGATATGATGACGATGATATTAATAATAACAATAACTTTATTTATACATTACAATTCAAAGTAAAATATGTCCCGCAGTGTTTACAACAATCGATTAATATGCTAACTAATAAATATAATATATATATATATACATATGTATGTATGTATATATTATTAAAGTTCTATTAACTGACTAGTCTGTGTGTGTGTGTATATATATATATAGACCCCAGGTCTGTATGTATGTATCTATATATATATACATACAGACTAGTCTATATATATATATATATATATATATATATATACACAGACTAGTCAGTTAATAGAACTTTAATAATATATATATATATAAATACATACAAATGTATATATATATATATATACACATACTAGTCAGTTAATAGAACGTTAATAATATACATACATACATACATACATAAGTATATGTATTATTATTATATTTCTTAAATAAATATACATATATATATATATATTATAAATCTATATATAATATATATATATATACATATATATATATATATATATATATATATATATATATATACATACAGACTAGTCAGTTAATAGAACATTGCCGAGTGCTGGAAACAATCAGAATACAAATAAAGTAAAAAAAAAAAAAAAATATTAACGTACCGTATATATTGATATATTATGATATTCTTAACTTGATAGTTGAAAGAATAATAATTATAATACCGTACATATTGTGGGACGTGCATTTTGGAATAGTTTCCATTTTTATATTGACAATTGTCATCACGTAGTACGGCCCTCCCAGGCACGTAATCTGGGGTCTATACAGTAGGCCGCATATTACTAACTGTATATATTTTAAATGTTATGACGTTCGTAACTTGGTGTTTTGAAGAATGAAAAACACTTGTAATACAGAACACATCGCAGACAAAGTATTTGCTATAGTTTTTTGTTTTCTTGTTGAAAATTGTCGTCATATGTATTATTATTATTATACCTAATTTTGTGTTGATTTGCGTTATTTGTAAGTTATAATATACGCAGAGGTTTACTTGCGTACGCACATACGTTTATATGGATATGCGGAAAAACATATCCGTCCCTCCCCCTCTCTCTCTCTCTGTCTCTCTCTCACACACACACACGCGCGGGTACACGCGCACGCGTACGCGCACACGCACGCACACACACACACAAACACTCGCACACAAACACAAAAACACACGCACACACACACACACACGCACACACACGCACGATGACATTTGTGTTAAAAGCGTACTTTGTGTCAGACCTGTCACTGTAAATTGTCATTGGATATATGGTGGTCTAGTTTGACGCTGAAGATGAAATGTGACTCAACGGCAATAGTTTCATAGCAAAAGTATGTAGGCGTCTATATTGTCTGGATACTTATGTGCTGTGCGTATCTGTTTGTATTGTTTGTACACGTCTATGTTGTTTGTATACGTAAGTATGGTCTGTGTAAGTATATATTGTCTGTAGACGCCTATATTGTCTGCATACGTCCATATGGTCTGTAGACGTCTACATGGTGAAGATATGATGACGATGATATTAATAATAACAATAACTTTATTTATACATTACAATTCAAAGTAAAATATGTCCCGCAGTGTTTACAACAATCGATTAATATGCTAACTAATAAATATAATATATATATATATACATATGTATGTATGTATATATTATTAAAGTTCTATTAACTGACTAGTCTGTGTGTGTGTGTATATATATATATAGACTAGTCTGTATGTATATATATATATATAATATACATACAGACTAGTCTATATATATATATATATATATATATATATACACAGACTAGTCAGTTAATAGAACTTTAATAATATATATATATATAAATACATACAAATGTATATATATATATATATACACATACTAGTCAGTTAATAGAACGTTAATAATATACATACATACATACATACATAAGTATATGTATTATTATTATATTTCTTAAATAAATATACATATATATATATATTATAAATCTATATATAATATATATATATATACATATATGTATATATATATATATATATATATATATACATACAGACTAGTCAGTTAATAGAACATTGCCGAGTGCTGGAAACAATCAGAATACAAATAAAGTAAAAAAAAATACTTAAGGCTTTGTATACTTAACTAAAGAAACTATATAACACATATCAGAGAATTTGCAAAATATAAAGCGCCACTGGTAGTTAAATAAATAAATAAATAAATAGTTGCACTCAAATAAGAATTAATGTAACAATTGTCATTTTAAAATAATAAAATATACTATCGTAATAATAAAAAACTCATACATGACTTATAGAGACATAACATTAAAAACAAGTTTAAATTAGTTTGTTTTAAGATTAGCTTTAAAAGCTGTGTCCATGTGTCCATACACATTAGCTTTAAATGTGTCCATACAGCTGTACATGTTCCTGCAGCGCATTCCAGAGAGGCGTATGTATACGTCAATAGTGTCTGTAAACGTCTACATGGTATATAGGCGTCTATTGTATATAGATAGTTATACTCTCTGTATACGTCTGTATTGTCTGCATACGTCTATATGCACTGGCACACTTGGTGTTTTGTCTGACCTATGTGTGTACGAGATATTCGAATGACAGCACGTGAACTTTGCCTCGACTAGAGAGACACATCTAGGGGAATGGTGTAATAAAATCAGCTCACCGTTGAGTGCTTTGATGGTCACTGTCCGTGTCGACTTGCCGGTGTTGGTCAGTGTCAGAGACAACTCACCCGCCGCTGCCTTAGCCACGGCGTCAGTGTCGCCTGCAATGACCAGTAACGTAATCAAAATGTTATGAAGAACAACCGTTATTATACCAACGTTAAGCGTAAACCAAACGATTTGGCTACAGAGTATTAGTTTTGAGTACTCAGAACTCAGAACTCAGAATCAGTTTATTTGACTTATAAATACGATATATACACAATGAATAACATGCGTACTAGATAAGGTCGGGAGACTCCCATTACTTACTTAGACTTAGTACCTCCTGTTCCTTTCGGGACATCGGGCGACGAGCTTTCTCCATCTACTACGGTCTTTCGCAATTTCTTTGACCTCATTCCAGGTGATTTCCATCTCTGCCAGATCTTCTTTAAACGTCTTGCGCCAGGTCTTAGTCGGCCTTCCTCTCCTTCTATTTCCACCTTCAGGCACCCATTCCATTGCTACATGTGCTGTTCTCTCTCTTGGTAGGCGTAGGATATGTCCCGCTAGTCTTCGTCGTCGAGACTTAACTATGTGATGCAGGCTGTCCAGACCTGCCCTCCTCATCACTTCTTCATTTGTGGTGTGTTCTCTCCACGATATGCCCAGTATGAACCGGAGACATCGTCGATGAAATACGTCTAGTTGTTTTGATATCCTCGCCGTATTCTTCCACGTTTCACAGGCATATATCGCTGTTGGTATTACGATTGACATGTAAAGACGTAGTTTTATGTCCTTTCTGATGGTGTTACTGGACCATATTGGACGTAGTCTTTGGAACACTGCTGATGCCTTGCCTATCCTCGCTCGTACATCTACTTCCGCATCGCCTTTCCTAGAGATGTAGCTTCCAAGGTAAGGGAAGTTCTCGACGCATTGCAACTCTTCCTGACCGATCACAATGTGGGGGTCAGATCCATCACCAGCTGACAATGTTTTTGTCTTCCCATAGCTGATTCGTAATCCGACCATCTCTCCATTTTTGTTTAAATTATTGGTCATCTCTTGTAGGATCTCCGGCGTGTGGCTGAGCAGTGCAATATCATCGGCAAAGTCAAGGTCTGTCAACCTATTATTTATCCATTTAACACCAAAGTTCGGATCTTTCATCGTTTTCCTCATGATGAAGTCGATAACAACAACAAAGAGGAAAGGGGACAGGATGCAACCTTGACGTACACCTGTCTCTATATCGAACATGTCTGTGTAGCCATCGTTGGTCTTGATGCAGCAGTTGGTGTTTCGGTATAGCGATTTGAAAATGTCTATATATTTGCTTGGTATGCCGTATAGCTTCAGGATTTGCCACAGCGAATTTCTGTGGACACTGTCGAAAGCCTTCTTAAAGTCAATGAAATTGACTAAAAGAGGTATCTGGAACTCTCTGCTTTGTTCGATGATGTTTCGCAATGTGAAGATCTGCTCACAGCATGACCTTCCTCTTCGAAAACCAGCTTGTTCCTCCCGGAGGTGTTGGTCAACTGCTGTCTTCAGCCGGTTTAGGATCACACTGCAGAACAGTTTTCCAGGTACTGACATCAATGTTATTCCTCGCCAGTTATTGCAATCGCTCAGGCACCCCTTCTTTGGTAACGTCACGATCACTCCTCGTCTCCAATCATCAGGAACTTCCTCCCCATTAAGATATACAATATCGCTAGCACAGGAGCCACCCCATAAATATAATAAACATCAAAATTTACATGTCACAAATCAGAATAGCATATGCCTTGTTTTACAGTTGATAATTACTGAGTGTATCAACATACATACATAATATAAGGACTGATTAAATGTACTCTTGTACAAATAATTGACGTACATATGGATACTTAGGAATACATTTCAATACGTATTACGAATTACATATAAAGCAATTATGAATACGACAACAGGATTCATAAGTTAATATAAAAAATGTTTTTTTAGTATGTTGAAAAACCATACAGACTGTGGGTGTAAATTTTATTAATGATAATACTTGGTGTATTGTTAATTGTCTCAACTATGTTATGTCTAATGCATTTTTTGGCAAATTCATGTTTGAATCTGGACATATACAGATTATTTCTTTCACGTGTGCAGTGCTGATGAATATTATAGATGTGTGTGTTTGGAAAAACATTGAAGTAGTAGGGTATAAGATTATTAATTAATTTATAGTAAAATTTTAATTGTTGGATTTTATAAATGTCATCCAACTTTAGCAACTGAAGTCTTTAAACAATAGGACTTGTGTGAGCATTATATTTACTAAAGGATATTATTCGTATTGCTTTTTTCTGTAATTTGAAAATTCGATGTGCCAGGTGACCCCATAAAAGTAAGCCATAATTAATATGAGGGAGAATAAGAGCATTGTACATAATATATAATGTATTAGGTGGTAAAAAATGTTTAAGTTTATTTAGTATGCCTATTGTTTTAGAGATTTTATTTGCTATTTTGTTTATATGATTCTGCCAGTTTAAATGGTTATTTATTGTGATGCCTAAAAAATTGAAATCGTTTACACATTCGATGTGTGCCCCATCTATTTGTAACACAGGGTATTCTATTTTCTTTTGAGGCATATGAAAAATCATGAATTTAGTCTTGTTGGCATTTAGTGACAATTTATTAGCTTTTAACCAATTACTAATCTTTGTTAGTTCTTTGTTAATATTTTCACTTCGCATTTGGCCTTCTGAATCATTAAATGTTTTAGTGTACTAGTGAGGGTGGTGTCGTCAGCATATGTTATGAATTTGAAAAGGTCACTAGAAAGTGCTATATCATTTATATATATAATAAGTAATTGAGTAGCGTGGTTATGGCTTGATAATGACACCCATATTTAATTAAGGCGTCCAAAAAGACATAAACGTACGCATTTGAAATGTTCATCACCCGTTTTCAGACACGTCAGACATTGGAGTAACTGAAGGCCACAGTGCGAATTATTCGTCCAATTTGAGAATCAACTTCAAAACAATCGTAAGCTTGGCTCATGGACCAATGCCGTGCAAGTCGAACGTGACGTATACGCGATAGAGCTAGACGGAATCAATGCATTTCCACAACTGTAATGTTTATTAACACGTTTCTCTGTCTTTGAAGCTGTTGGTAATGTTTATTAACATGTTTCTCTGTCTGTGAAGCTGTTGGCAATGTTTATTAACATGTTTCTCTGTCTTTGAAGCTGTTGGTAATGTTTATTAACATGTTTCTCTGTCTTTGAAGCTGTAGGTAATGCAGATCTAACACAACGTCCTCACGTGTCCACCAAATACTGCTTCAGTTAACTCGGTTGTACAAATTCATTGTCTTTGATGCTTCTCGCTCGTTATTCCCGGATAATCAATACTGATACTCATGGGAAAAAAATGTTGATATATGTGGACATCATTATTAATATTCATATGGACAATCTGTGTTGATACTCAGGAATAATCAGGATTGATACTCGTTGACAATCATTACTGATACTCACGAAGAAACATCCGTTACTGTTACTCGGAGACAATCAGTATTGATATTCATTGGCAATGAGTATTGGACATTCAGTATTGGTACTCACGGACGACGAGTATTGGTTTGACGGGTATATCGCTACATCGGTGAGACTTGCTGCACGCACGCAGTCGGACACGCATTGTCCTGGAACAAAACAAACCAATGTTTACCCGAAGTGACGGAAATAGAAATCATTAATGTGAGAAACAAAGACTGATAAAAGCAACATAGATTCGAACCATTGAAGGTTGCTGGACTGGAGTCCAGCAGCAAGGGCGCCAAAGACACAGGGAACTATATACATATATATATATATATATATGAAGATTCAGTAAGTCACTACTAACGTACTTGTCCTATCTGACCTAGGTGTTATATATATATATATATATATATATATATATAACACCTAGGTCAGATAGGACAAGTACGTTAGTAGTAACTTACTGAATCTTCATTCAGCAGCATTTATGCAAACGTGTACTGACGACTATTTCTTTATGAACGAATTCGTTCGCTGCCTGGCTCTTTATCACAACTGTCTTACTCTATGTCTCACCTGGCTGGCTCTATATCTCACCTGTGTGGCTCTATATCTCACCTGTCAGGCTATATTTATCTCATGTTTGGCCCTATATCTCAACTGTCTGGCTCTATGTCTCACCAGTCTGGCTCTATATATCACCTGTCTGGCTATATGTCTCTCCTGTCTGGCTCTACGTCTCACCTGTCTGGCTGTATATCTCACCTGTCTGGCTCTACGTCTCACCTGCTGGGTCTATGTCTCTCATGTCTGGCTCTAAACCTCACCTGTCTGTCTCTACGTCTTACCTGCCAGGCTCCATGTAGAACGCCCCTCCCGCAGCCCTCCTACGCCGGTCCTTGGCTGTGTGGCCAACGGTCGTCTCGTTGCTTCCTGTGAACTTCATGCCGTCCGAGGTGAGGGTCACCTCTCCCCCGTAGTCCCCGAAGCCCACCTGTTGCTCAGGGTACAGATCGGCAGATTTCTTATCAGTGCCCACGCTGAAGTCTACGAACAAACAACTGCCGATAACTAACTCACGTCGTAGTTATTAGTTAGGCGGATTAGCGCATAACATAGGCAAGAGTGTGCACTGTGGTGTATAATTGTGACATTTGTCCGATTTGTCCGATAGTGCCAAATGAACTGACACAAGGCTGAACGTACAGCCAAAATATACAATTAGATGACACGATGTTGCACGCATACAGGCACACATGCATACATACATACGTACGTTCATACATACATACATACATACGTACGTACGTACATACGTACATACGTACACACGTACATACGTACATACGTACACACGTACACTCGTACATACGTACATACGTACATACGTACATACGTACAGACAGACAGACAGACAGACAGACAGACAGACAGACAGACAGACAGACAGACAGACAGACAGACAGACAGACAGACATACCGATAGACTGTCAGACAGACAGACAGACAGACAGACAGACAGACAGACAGACAGACTGACAGACTGACAGACAGACAGAAAGACAGACAGACAGACAGACAGACAGACAGACAAACAGAAAGACAGACAGACAGACAGACAGACAGACAGACAGACAGACAAACAGACAGACAGACAGACAGACAGACAGACAGACAGACAAACAGACAAACAGACAAACAGACAGACAGAAATATAGATAGACACGCAGACACACAGACAAACAGTAGTTTCTGTCCCTTCCTCAGATAGCATGAAGCACTCACAGACGCCGTCAATGTGCTCCTCGCCCGGCGGTTTGTCCCACGCCACGCCGACCTCGTCCTGTCTTTTCGTCTTCACGGAGGTCGAGGTCCCGGCGAACGACTCAGTGCCGACCGGTGATGTCGTTATGTTGGCGGTGTTCGGTGACACCGTCAATATGGTGACACCTACGACAGCATGCACACACATGTCACGTCAATAACATCATCGTACTTTCGATATGGCACAACTGAATGTTGTAGTATGTTGCGTTGAAGTAAAAACTTACAAATAAACGTTGTTATATAGCGCAGTATCCAGTTCTCAGGACTGCGCAAGACGCTTTAAACTATTAGAACACTAACACCACTTGTAATCACTGTATCAAAGGTAATTATATAATAATTACATAATTAATATGCATACATCACTGTCTAAATTTCTAAAAAGCCTAATATTCGTAGAGCTGAGTGAACTAAAGCAACATGATATGAACGAAATTGTTAGCTGCAAGAGAATTCGACACTACATACGTACGTCAGTCCACCATAACGCATTACAGATAAAGTGGTGGCAAACGCTGAAGTTGATGTGTAAAAGAATATAGTATTTTAACATTATTTTAATGAGGCAAGCAGCGCAACCTAGCGACGAGTTGGTTGTGGTCAGTCCGGCGCCGTTGCGACAGACCAATGTGACGTAGTAGGTGTGGTTCTCGTGCAGTAGACCGGCCAAGGACGAATTCATTAAAAATGACGTCACACCGACACTGACGAGAGGCTGCACGTCAGCGCCCCCTGGTGTGCTTCCTATAGACCACCACGTCTCCACCACCTACAACGATGACGTCGTATGGGAAGTTAATCCCACGAAAGTAATGTCTCGCAATTATCCATGATCCGTTGTCAATGCAACACAAATATGTCGTTCTCCTAATAAAGCATGTCTAAAGTCTTAACAGTTATAAAAGTTTAATGATCTACTTCACATATGGTTATTAAAGTCTTTCTCATTCGTAATAGTGTCATTAACAAATCAATGGGAATGTTTGCCGAGCTGACGCGTTGATGATAGCACAACTAGAGCGGCATAGTACAACACAAACTATCATACCGCGGTAAGTTAGATCTTTACAACCAGCGTAGATGTATGTACACGTGGTTATGGTATTATAGTTATCTTTACAATCAGCGTAGATGTATGTACTAGTGGTTATGGTATTATAGTTATCTTTACAACCAGCGTAGATGTATGTACAAGTGGTTATGGTATTATAGTTATCTTTACAACCAGCGTAGATGTATGTACAAGTGGTTATGGTATTATAGTTATCTTTACAACCAGCGTAGATGTGTGTACTAGTGGTTATGGTATTATAGTTATCTTTACAACCAGCGTAGATGTGTGTACAAGTGGTTATGGTATTATAGTTATCTTTACAATCAGCGTAGATGTGTGTACAAGTGGTTATGGTATTATAGTTATCTTTACAATCAGCGTAGATGTGTGTACAAGTGGTTATGGTATTATAGTTATCTTTACAATCAGCGTAGATGTATGTACAAGTGGTTATGGTATTATAGTTATCTTTACAACCAGCGTAGATGTATGTACAAGTGGTTATGGTATTATAGTTATCTTTACAACCAGCGTAGATGTATGTACAAGTGGTTATGGTATTATAGTTATCTTTACAACCAGCGTAGATGTATGTACAAGTGGTTATGGTATCATAGTTATCTTTACAACCAGCGTAGATGTATGTACAAGTGGTTATGGTATTATAGTTATCTTTACAACCAGCGTAGATGTATGTACAAGTGGTTATGGTATTATAGTTATCTTTACAACCAGCGTAGATGTATGTACAAGTGGTTATGGTATTATAGTTATCTTTACAACCAGCGTAGATGTATGTACAAGTGGTTATGGTATTATAGTTATCTTTACAACCAGCGTAGATGTATGTACAAGTGGTTATGGTATTATAGTTATCTTTACAACCAGCGTAGATGTATGTACAAGTGGTTATGGTATTATAGTTATCTTTACAACCAGCGTAGATGTATGTACTAGTGGTTATGGTATTATAGTTATCTTTACAATCAGCGTAGATGTGTGTACAGAAGTGGTTATGGTATTATAGTTATCTTTACAATCAGCGTAGATGTATGTACAAGTGGTTATAATTATTATAGTTATCTTTACAACCAGCGTAGATGTATGTTATGGTATTATAGTTATCTTTACAACCAGCGTAGATGTATGTACAAGTGGTTATGGTATTATAGTTATCTTTACAACCAGCGTAGATGTATGTACAAGTGGTTATGGTATTATAGTTATCTTTACAACCAGCGTAGATGTATGTACAAGTGGTTATGGTATTATAGTTATCTTTACAACCAGCGTAGATGTATGTACAAGTGGTTATGTATTATAGTTATCTTTACAACCAGCGTAGATGTATGTACAAGTGGTTATGGTATTATAGTTATCTTTACAACCAGCGTAGATGTATGTACAAGTGGTTATGGTATTATAGTTATCTTTACAACCAGCGTAGATGTATGTACAAGTGGTTATGGTATTATAGTTATCTTTACAACCAGCGTAGATGTATGTACAAGTGGTTATGGTATTATAGTTATCTTTACAACCAGCGTAGATGTATGTACAAGTGGTTATGGTATTATAGTTATCTTTACAACCAGCGTAGATGTATGTACAAGTGGTTATGATATTATAGTTATATTTACAACCAGCGTAGATGTATGTACAAGTGGTTATGGTATTATAGTTATCTTTACTATCAGCGTAGATGTATGTACAAGTGGTTATGGTATTATAGTTATCTTTACAACCAGCGTAGATGTATGTACAAGTGGTTATGGTATTATAGTTATCTTTACAACCAGCGTAGATGTATGTACAAGTGGTTATGGTATTATAGTTATCTTTACAACCAGCGTAGATGTATGTACTAGTGGTTATGGTATTATAGTTATCTTTACAACCAGCGTAGATGTATGTACAAGTGGTTATGGTATTATAGTTATCTTTACAACCAGCGTAGATGTATGTACAAGTGGTTATGGTATTATAGTTATCTTTACAACCAGCGTAGAAGTATGTACAAGTGGTTATGGTATTATATTTATCTTTACAACCAGCGTAGATGTATGTACAAGTGGTTATGGTATTATAGTTATCTTTACAACCAGCGTAGATGTATGTACAAGTGGTTATGTTATAATAGTTATCTTTACAACCAGCGTAGATGTATGTACAAGTGGTTGTGGTATTATAGTTATCTTTACAACCAGCGTAGATGTATGTACAAGTGGTTGTGGTATTATAGTTATCTTTACAACCAGCGTAGAAGGATGTACAAGTGGTTATGGTATTATAGTTATCTTTACAATCAGCGTAGATGTATGTACAAGTGGTTATGGTATTATAGTTATCTTTACAACCAGCGTAGATGTATGTACTAGTGGTTATGGTATTATAGTTATCTTTACAATCAGCGTAGATGTGTGTACAAGTGGTTATGGTATTATAGTTATCTTTACAATCAGCGTAGATGTGTGTACAAGTGGTTATGGTATTATAGTTATCTTTACAATCAGCGTAGATGTATGTACAAGTGGTTATGGTATTATAGTTATCTTTACAACCAGCGTAGATGTATGTACAAGTGGTTATGGTATTATAGTTATCTTTACAACCAACGTAGATGTATGTACAAGTGGTTATGGTATTATAGTTATCTTTACAACCAGCGTAGATGTATGTACAAGTGGTTATGGTATCATAGTTATCTTTACAACCAGCGTAGATGTATGTACAAGTGGTTATGGTATTATAGTTATCTTTACAACCAGCGTAGATGTATGTACAAGTGGTTATGGTATTATAGTTATCTTTACAACCAGCGTAGATGTATGTACAAGTGGTTATGGTATTATAGTTATCTTTACAACCAGCGTAGAAGTATGTACAAGTGGTTATGGTATTATAGTTATCTTTACAACCAGCGTAGATGTATGTACAAGTGGTTATGGTATTATAGTTATCTTTACAACCAGCGTAGATGTATGTACAAGTGGTTATGGTATTAAAGTTATCTTTACAACCAGCGTAGATGTATGTACAAGTGGTTATGGTATTATAGTTATCTTTACAACCAGCGTAGATGTATGTACAAGTGGTTATGGTATTATAGTTATCTTTACAACCAGCGTAGATGTATGTACAAGTGGTTATGGTATTATAGTTACCTTTACATCCAGCGTAGATGTATGTACAAGTGGTTATGGTATTATAGTTATCTTTACAATCAGCGTAGATGTATGTACAAGTGGTTATGGTATTATAGTTATCTTTACAATCAGCGTAGATGTATGTACAAGTGGTTATGGTATTATAGTTATCTTTACAATCAGCGTAGATGTATGTACAAGTGGTTATGGTATTATAGTTATCTTTACAACCAGCGTAGATGTATGTACAAGTGGTTATGGTATTATAGTTATCTTTACAATCAGCGTAGATGTATGTACTAGTGGTTATGGTATTATAGTTATCTTTGCAATCAGCGTAGATGTATGTACTAGTGGTTATGGTATTATAGCTATCTTTACAATCAGCGTAGATGTATGTACAAGTGGTTATGGTATTATAGTTATCTTTACAACCAGCGTAGATGTATGTACTAGTGGTTATGGTATTATAGTTATCTTTACAATCAGCGTAAATGTATGTACAAGTGGTTATGGTATTATAGTTATATTTACAACCAGCGTAGATGTATGTACAAGTGGTTATGGTATTATAGTTATCTTTACAACCAGCGTAGATGTATGTACTAGTGGTTATGGTATTATAGTTATCTTTACAATCAGCGTAGATGTATGTACAAGTGGTTATGGTATTATAGTTATCTTTACAATCAGCGTAGATGTATGTACTAGTGGTTATGGTATTATAGTTATCTTTACAACAGCGTAGATGTATGTACTAGTGGTTATGGTATTATAGTTATATTTACAATCAGCGTAGATGTATGTACTAGTGGTTATGGTATTATAGTTATCTTTACAACCAGCGTAGATGTATGTACTAGTGGTTATGGTATTATAGTTATCTTTACAATCAGCGTAGATGTATGTACTAGTGGTTATGGTATTATAGTTATCTTTACAACCAGCGTAGATGTATGTACTAGTGGTTATGGTATTATAGTTATCTTTACAATCAGCGTAGATGTATGTACTAGTGGTTATGGTATTATAGTTATCTTTTTAACCAAAATGTAGTTTGCTGTTAGGCACACTTCTGAAAAAGTTGTCACAATTATGCAAGTTAATGAACGGATAGTAATCCTATTTTAAAATATTTTCTTTTTCGACAACCGTACTGTGGAAACACAAATAGGGATCCGATGCATTACCCCACTTTCCGGGTCGACGACCTCGAAGTAGAGGGCTAGAGATGAGTTTCCCCCCTGGAAGGCCGTTGGCTCGGCTTTACTCCACGCCAGGTCCACGTGGTACATCATCTGGATGACGGGAGGCGTGACGTCAATGTAGACCCCTCGCGAGGTGGCAGTCACTGCCCGACCGGACCCGGTCACTGCCTTGACCGTCAGGTAGTAGGGTTGTAGCTGGGTGTCGTTGTCCGTGTGTCCGGCCTGCCGTGGGGTCAGTGTGATGCCGGAGAGATGGACATGGATGACTTGAGTATCACCCGCGGCACACGTGTCGTTGCAAACAAACTCGTCACACGGGTGTTGGCACGGAATACACGGCGTCGACACCTGAAACATACGTCACGTTACAGATAAGCTCGTCACACGGATGTTTACTCGGAATACAGCGCGCCGACAAATAAAACACACGGCACGTTACAGATAAACTCATCACACAGATGTTTGTACGGAATACACGGCGTCGACATGTGAAACACACGTCTCGTTACAGATAAACTCGTCACACGGGTGTTGACACGGAATACACGGCGTCGACACGTGAAACACACGCCACGTTACAAATAAACTCGTCACACGGGTGTTGACACGGAATACACGGCGTCGACACGTGAAACACACGCCACGTTATAGATAAACTCGCCACACGGGTGCTGACACGGAATACAGGGCATCAACACGTGAAACACACGTCACGTTACATATAAACTCGTCACTCGGGTGTTGACACGGAATACACGACGTCGACATGTGAAACACACGTCACGTAGTAGAGTCAACTTATTTTATGTATGCACAACATGCACGAATATACATACGTACACACATACGCACGCACGCACGCACGCATGCACACACAACACAAACAACACACACACACGCGCGCGCGCGAATTGACTCCGTGCCAGTAACAAATATTTTCTTCGAAATTATTCGCGAGAGACACAAAGAACAAGATGTTCCGACAGCCGACAATGACCGTGCGATATCACCTTCTGGAAGTCCGCTACGTCTGTGGCGTAGGCAGAAGTCCCAACGGCGGCCAGGAACGCAACTATCGGATGAGAGCTCCCGCGGAATGGATCCCCAAAACGACAGAGATCAGTGGGAGGTGCGGGAAACCTGGGAACATGTCCAGGGTTTAATACACACAGTATGACAAATATATAACGTGTTGATTTTGCGTTAATCGTAAGCACAATTAAATAGCTGTTAGACCTTATGATATATATATATATATATATATATACTATGGTGACGAACGTCCGAGACTGTCTCATCTCTATATTTTGTATAAAAATACCAGCTGGAAATACATTTTAATATCCACTAATTGTACGATAAGACAGATCAAAGGAAAAATACATTATTCTTGCAAACATTAATAACAAAGAGGCGTAACTATAATGTTTTGTTAGTTAATAGATTCAGTATACAGCGGAACGTCACGACGAAGGTCACAAACCATAATCTGAATAACGAGTTGTGCAGCGTATTATCGGGCCGAGTTTCCTCTACACGTCTGTCATGAACATACTGTGACTGTCCTTGACTGCGAGGTGCCTGTATTGCCGACGTGACCACAATGCGAGAATCGTTTATAACTCACTTGAGGTTTCGGAAGAAGGCCGTACTTTCGGGCGGGTTGAAGGGGTCCTCTAGCGGAGCCACCCAACCGTGACGGCCGTAGACGCCGATGGTCAGCTGTGCGCTACTGGACACGTTCGTGGCGCCGGACAATAGTGCCAGCTGCGTGTCGTCAGCGAACAACTTCAAGTCCCAGTAGTCCTGTCAACGAACCGGGCACGAACATGGCGTCGTGAGAGATGTGACGAACGTAATTATTGATGGTTATTAAAAAGTGAAGTTGCGAAGTTTCCAGGCAGCAGCTCCGGACCTTTGGAACGAACTGCGTGTTCCACTACGACAACTAAATAGCGAGGCACACTTCATGAGCGCTTGAACACACTATTTTTATGTGTGAACTTAACTGTTAGACTACGGTTGTTAGGAAGACTTTGAAGAATTTGTTTATATTTTAATCAATACTTTAACTCATAATGACTTTTAGACTGGTAGAAACAAATGTATTTTATTTTATGAGTATTTGTTTATCATGCTAATTTAAAGATAACGTTATGTTTAACAAATTACTTTATTTATTATTATTTTAGATGTAAAGCGCTTTGAATAGTTGTAACTAGATTTGGCGCTAAAGACGTATATTTATTTATTTATTTAAAATATAAATACTCTACTACACATAGATAAGATTCAACAGAAGTACAGACAGATGCCAAGACACTCAGCTATGTTTAATACGATGGAGATGACACACATATTCTGTTTGTCCGCTGGAGCCTGACGACTGAACCACCCGTCAGAATGTTACGTGTGGCGACTCTCGTCTCTACTCGCGAAGAGTTCAATACTCACGTTGACGTCTTTAGGGTCATCTCCGTTGACATCCAACCAGTACACATGGCTGGCGCCGGCTGGGTCGAAGTCTAGTTCCGTGACCGTATGCATGCTTTTGTTCCGCATGGTTGACCACAGCACAATCCAATCGGACGTGTGGCCTAGGTACGTCGCATCTACGAATGACACATTTCAGTGTGGGTACACGCGTACATACATTCATACATACATACATACATACATACATACATACATACATACATACATACATACATACATACATACATACATACATACATACATACATACATACATACATACATACATACATACATACATACATACATACATACATACATACATACATACATACATACATACATACATACATAAACACATGCACACATGCACACATGCACACATGCGCACATACGCACATACGCACATACGCACATACATACATACATACATACATCCATACAAGCATACATACATACATACACACACACACACACACGTACGTACATACATACATACATGCATGCATGCATGCATACATACATACATACACACATACATCCATACATGCATGCATGCATGCATACATACCTACATACCTACATACATACATACATACATACATACATACATACATACATACATA
>CM034539.1:44684593-44752093 GCA_020002185.1 Paraescarpia echinospica | reverse complement strand
AGCTGTCCAGACGTCGACGTCAGAGAGGAACTACCGTGCATGTGGGAGACGGAGCTCTGGTACGTCAGGTCCGTCTCGAAGGCGTCCCCGTGCTTGAGGCCGCCGGCCGAGGGCGAGGCAATGTCCAGGAGGATCGGACGACTGATCACTGTCCGGCTCAGGTCGGCACCATTCGTCACTCGCAGTTCGACGAAGTAAGTCTCAGACTCCTGGCGGTAACAGGAGTAGTAATAGAAACAGTAATACTAACTATAATAGTGATTATTATAAGTTATTTAATGCAGCGCCCTATTCCAGTAATAATAGTATTGTTTCCGGGCGCTGTGCACTAGTCTGTATATGTCATACAACGTCATGAAAATATTGACGACTAATGTGTAAAACTCTCCTATTATTACGAGCAAAATGCAAACACAATTGTCTATGTGTAAATAGGTAATACTAAATGTAGGTATATATATATATATATATATATATATATAAACTAAATACAGGTGTATATGTATACATAATATATATATATATATATATATACACTATGTTACCTTATATATTTGTGTATTTGACTTGATTTATTTGTAATTTTTATGTGTTAGTTTTATATACAGTGTTGCGAACATTTAGGGATACGACACTTTATAGAATAGCAGAACGTGTTACCCCGTTTATCTAAGAGTGGAATCGACACTATATATCCAACAGACCCGCTGTGTACAATATGGACGCGCACTGTTTTTACCCTGGCACCAACAAGGAACAGGACCGATGGTGAAACCTACCCTGAGACTGATTCCAGCGAAACGGTAGTCGGTGGAGTTGGGAGAGAGCTCGGTCCAGTCGACCACCGTCGTCAGGTTGTCCCCGGCCAAGCAGGAGCCGCCGCCCGAGAGCAGGCGGATCTCGAGGGTCTTGATGCCGCTCTCGGGGTCGCCCAGCCCCGTCCACCACGCCGTTAACGCGTCGACCATCGGCGAGTACAGCAACTTCTATATGCAGTGGATGAATGAATGAAATAATGAGCACACAGACCTACTAATTCTTACTATTAGGGGGTGAAACATGTGTTAATGGTAGTTGATGCTAAACATATTGGATCGTAAACATCGCAAAAATCGTAAATCCCCATCACGTGGTGGGTGTTGAACCAATACCAGACGCATAACGTTTTGAACTGTGCGAACTTGTGAAATCATCCCTTACTACGTTGTAGTGATTGTAAACTATCAGTACCTTCTCCGGCACTCATTCTAGCACGCTGTGTACACAATCAATATATATATATATTATAGAGCTACGACAATACGTCAGACTGACAGACAATTTTAACCCAGACATGTTCAATCTTAGCTTGTTTCTGCGCAGAGTAGATGAGAATTTTGTTTTAAAAATAAGGTATTGCAGTCCCCACGAAAAACATCCAAACATGCCTCAATATATAATTAAATAAATGATGCGTCATGTCAATAATTAATGATGCCTTCTTTCTTTTGTTTTAACTGTTGTCCATAATGACTGATGCCGTTCACGAGATAAAATAGCGAAATGCATGTGTATATGTAGAACACTAACCAGCTGAGTGTTCGGTCCGACGCCGACTGTGCCGCCGAGGGGGGCGGTCGTGTCGACGGTCACTATCCCCGTCACCTCCACACACCCGCCCGCCTCGTCCGTCGCTATGACGACCACCTGGTAGCTCTCCCCCTGCGTCAGGCTCAGGCCCCCCTCTTTCACGTACGTGTCCAGGTTGACGGTGGTCAGGGGGTGCACGTCGAACAGGCTGCTCGAATCATTGACGGCGGAGTCACGGAGGTCTTTGTGCACCTGAGGAACAGCAAGATGGTCCTGGTCACGGACACGCCTTGTGGACGATCACGTCGTGTGTGTGTTTGTGTTTGTGTTTGTGTGTTTGTGTGTGGGTGTGTGGGTGTGTGGGTGTGTGGGTGAGTGGGTGTGTGGTGTGTGGGTGTGTGGGTGTGTGGGTGTGTGGGTGTGTGCGTGTGTGCGTGTGTGCGTGTGTGCGTGTGTGTGTGTTGGTGTATGCGTGTGTGTGAGTGTGTGTGTGTTTGTGTGTACGTATGTGTGTGTTTGTGTATGTATGTGTGTGCGTGCGTGCGTATGTGTGTGCGTGTGTAGCGCGCGTTTGTGATGCGTACGTACGTTTTTAATTCATAAATTTGATTTCATGTTCGTGTGTGTGTGTGTGTGTGTGTGTGTGTGTGTGTGAGGGTGTGCGTGTGTGTGTGTGTGTGCGTGTGTGTGCGTGTGTGTGCGTGTGTGTGCGTGTATGTGCGTCGGTGTGCGTGTGTGTGCGTGTGTGTGTGCGTGTGTGTGCGTGCGCGTTTGTGAGAGTAGGTGGGTGTATGTGCGTGCGTACGTTCGTGCGTTTTTGTTACATTAGTTACATTTTGTTTTGGTTACATCGATCAACCAAAATAATCTACTGAACATGACTGTTTTAGGTATACTTGTTTTAATTTATTAATTTGTTTACGACGCATATTGACAAACTATGCTATTGTGTAACTGAATTACGTAGTTGTTCGTATGTGTCTATATCATCATTATGATTAACAACGTGATCAGATCAATACGTACTAATGATGCACAGTTTATTGAGTTCAGCTCCGACTTCGGTGTTCCGATCGCCCAGTCATAAAACTTTACTGGCAAGTCAAACTTAAACCCACTCCACGAAAACGACAGATCCGTTGCCGATGACACGTATCTGTAAATAAATACCATTGTAATGTATCGTTCATTCCAAACTCTACGTTCACCATCATCATCGTCAATCAGCATCATAAACATCATCATTATCGACATCATCAACATGATACGTGTGCAGTCAGAGACCTTTCCGCTGGCGGATACCTGACGGGCCTTGCTGCTTGGTTCAGGCGAGGTGTGTGTTTTGACTAATGTTTCGATGAACTTGTGTAATAATGAACGAGGGACCGATGCAAACTTGGTGTAGAAGTACATTCGTGAAAGAAGCGTTTCGGTTAGTTTGGGCTTAATAATAACATTATTAATAATAATAATAATAATACACTGCTAACGCCAATATCCCCAGGAATCTGAGCTCAGAGGCGCGACAACAGGTATGTTAACGCGCGGATCATCAACAAGAGACGTCCTGCAGTGGCCCCTCGAATGATAGTAGCATCATCTGTGAGCAAGGAGGCAATTGGGGTTTACTTACTAACCTTACTAACCTTACTAATCTTACTAAACTTACTAACCTTACTAACCTTACTAACCTTACTAATCTTAATCTTCATTGTAAAAATAACACAAACTGCAGACTCATGTGCGGTGTAGCGAATGGTCCGCTCGCACCACTGCAGCTGAGACAAAGAGTTCCGCTTGAGGCAGGAGTTCTGCTTTAAGAATCCCAAAGTGGTGGTTGAAATGAGGTGTGCAATCAAAGTGTTGTGTTAGCCTCAAGAAAGTACATTTTAAAGCGTCTGTGAACATCACGGGGATCAATTATACGTCTTCTATGAGCCTCAAGACGGGTGCAGTTAGAGGAGTAAAACGCACCTCCAACATAACCAATCACTCTACGGGTCTGACCTGTTTTACTCACATAGACATATTACGCGGCAGGTCGACTTACTTGGCAAGTTCCAGTGTGCCGTTGGAGACGACCGGGCCGCCGTATCCGACCTGTATGCCGTTGGAGGTGACCTCAACCATGGCTGAAGACACGCTGTAGGCGCGCACTGTGACGTAGTATATGGAAGAACGCGGGATGAGCTTCAGGTCGGAGAAGGTCCACGTTACGTTGAGACCGGCGTTGGTGAAGGGCCGGACGTTGTTCCTGGTGCTATGGAACCTGCGGTCAGTGCCGACCGCCACCTCGTAGCGTTCGATCTCCTGGTGCTTGCCAATCGTCGCGTCAACGCTGTTCACTTCTGTAACGGATGTCGTACTGCGTGTTACTGGGCATTAACACTATGCAGTCAATAGCTAATTACTCATTATAATCCGTCGACCTCAACTGATAACGCGTACATACGCAGGTACGCACGCAAATATTCGCATGCGCGCAAACATTCGCACGCGCACGCGCACATATACAAGCACACACACACACACACACACACACACACACACACACACACACACACACACACACACACACACACACACACACACACACACACACACACACACGCACGCACGCACGCACGCACGCACGCACACACGCACGCGCGCACGCACGCACGCACGCACGCACACAAACACGCACGCACGCACACATGCACGCACACACACACACACACACACACAAACACACACACATACGCACGCACGCACACACACACGCACGCACGCGCGCGCACACACACACACACAAACACACACACACACACAAACACACACACACACACACGCACACACACACGCACACACACACGCACGCACGCACGGATACACTCATCGTCGTACGACGTCTTTTTGGATCACGAACTACTGCACGTTTCCTGTCATTCTGTCGCAATGGAGTTAATTGTATAATAGTAATAATAATTATAATGATACTACTTCTACTACTACTACTACTATTACTACTACTAATACTACTACTAATAATAATGATACTTATTATTATTATTATTATAAAACTTAGATCGGATATGCAATATACTCAGCGATGACGCACTACTGACGACTGGCCGACCACTGTCCCGTGGCGGCTGACCGAAGCCGTCCCAGTTGGCCGACAGACTTGCCACGGACGGCTGGTAGTTGAGGTCCTTGCCGATGATGTCACCGTCCCGGACGTTGCCTGGCAACAGGGGCTCGAGCCTCACGGTGACGCCGTCGGAGGGCACGGTGTGCACGTAGCCGAGCTGGTTGGTGGCGCGGACGACGACGAAGTAGGACTCGCCGTCCTTGAGCGGCAACTCGTCCGCCGCCGCCTCTGTGACGTCTGTAAAATGGCTGAGTAGCGTCAACACTTGGGGGATGGGGTCATTATATATTTCTCCATTGGTTGCAATGTCAACGTTTGTCAGTGTTACACCCACCTATACGTTTTGATTTATCTGGAAATTGGATATATCACAATCTATTATTTTGTTAATATGCTAGGAACAAATCCCAGAAAGGGGAGATAGAGATAGCGTTGTCATGTTGGCGACGACGAAGCCGTCGAATGTGTTTACATCTACCTACCAGGAGGTAGCGTTGTCATGTTGACGACAACGGAGCCGTCTGACGTGTTTACTTATACGAACCTGGATGTAGAGTCGTCATGTTGACGACGACGGAGCCGTCGAACCTGTAGATGCCCCACTCATACTTGGCGATGGGGCACGGGTCGCCGGTGAAGTCCCAGTGGGCCGAGAGACCGTCGTTGTCGTCCTGGAAGTCCCTGCAACCACACAGACGGCAAGTAAGCCTCTCCTACGCTGACATGGGTACGTCATTAACACTTAGAAGTGTTATAGAAGCAAAGCAACAGTCAACGTGTCATGGAAGCAACATTCTCGAAGATAAAATAATGCAGACATAATTTGAATTACCGATAACTTTTATTAAGCAAGGCAGGTAAATGGACAAATCACTGCAATTGTTTTTTATGCGAAATACTGATTAAATATAAAAAAACGATGCAATATTTTGCCATAGCTTGTCAATGCATGGGTGCACGTGTGCGTGGGTGGAGTGTGTATGCGTGCGTGCGAACATGTGTGTGTGAATGTTCGTGCGTGCGTGCGTGCGTGCGTGCACGTGTGTGTGTGTGTGTGTGTGTGTGTGTGTGTGTCTGTCTATGTGTGTGTGTGCTTGTGTTTATGCGCGTGTGCGTGTGCGTATGTGTGTAAGTGTGAGTATGTGTGCACGCGTGTGGTGAGTGTGCGTGCGTGTGTGCGTGCGCCACTTACAAGTCCTTGCTCCTGTCGCTGCCATCTTGGACGAGAAGCTCACGAAGCGGCTCCTTTCCTGAGCTCACACGACTTATGTAGACACCGTTAGATGTCGCCGTGCTCTGTAGTCCCGCTGCATTGAAACCTTTCACCGCAGCAAACACGTGACGCTCACGTGACAAGTCAACTCCGCGCACGACGGCGGTCAGCTTCCCGATCTCAACGTCTTCGAACCCCCGAATTTGTGCGCCACCTGGTGTAGACCCTAGTGCCACTTGATACCTGTTCGCGGGATAAAGGGTTGATCCAGATATTCATCGTTAATCAGCAATATTAGTTAGCCAAAATGATGATATGATGAAGTTTAATTTACAGTAAGAATATAATTGTTATATTTTCGGTATAGCAGGGCAGCAACTGTGTCGCGTGGAAGACGAATACAAGGTATTGCTTAATACTCTCCAGTCACGTCGCTACTACCGCATTAACTTATTTGTCATTATATTATTTTCCATGACACAAAATTTACCTCGTCACTTGCGTTTCCGGGTCTTCAAATGGCTGCCATGCCACGATTACTTGCGTCAATGCTCGCTGACAAACAGCGTCATTCTGCGCCAGTGCAGATTCTTAAAACGAAATAACCTGATGAAGTACGAGCAACCGTAATTAACGTAAAGGGCAACATTTAGTCATATGAATATATTCGTCAAATCATAACACTTTGTAATGTTTAAAAGTGTACGTACATAAAGTAGCTAGCTGAGTACGGCTAAAGTTATATTAATTACGATAGTGAAATTAATACCAAAAAGGTTACATAAACAAATTCTCAACTGATCGGCGCTCTTCGGAACAATCGCTCACAATACGCCTAGCAATACGTATGATAGGTTTACGTCTGTCTATCGCGCGGTAGAAAAGCTAAACTTGATAAGAACCCTTAACAAACGGCGAATATCGAAACAATGTATTTCCTAAAAGTCTGGCGGTCGTGATGCGAATTATCTAGGAGGAAAGGTTAACATATCCGCAAACACACGCACGCACGCACGCACGCACACACACACGGACGCACGCACGCACGCACGCACGCACGCACGCACACACACACACGCACGCACGCACGCACGCACGCACACACACACGCACGCACGCACGCACTCAGACACACACACGCTCTCACGCACGCACGCACACACACCCGCACGCATGCACGCACGCATGTACACACACACACGCACACACGCACGCACACACACACATTCTCAAGCTCGATTACAGTTAGATTATGGTACAAACATAAGGTAAGTCAGATATGATTTTATGAACGACTCACGTAAGTCATTTTCTGTTGAATTTGTTCCCGTCGCTGCAATGACGTAAATATCAGGCAACTCAACCACCAGACGCCCCTGGAACAGATACAATATACATGTAACGTAATTACCCTTTACCCTCCCCTGAAGCTAGAACATGTTATAATTGCAGTAAAGAAATACAAAATAAGTATCATACTCTACAGATGTATAATGGTACAGAGGTGTGTATCCTGTTACAGGCGTATATCGTGGTACAGATATGTATTATACTACGGAGGTATATCATGCTATAGTGGTGTATCATGCCTATACGTTTTCATGCTATAGAGATGTATTATGATGTATAGGTGTATCACTGTATAGAAGTGTACCGTACCCGAGGCGGTGTATCGTCAACCACGAGAGGTTGTGAGTAGGCGGTCGTCTCGAGCCCGACTTTGTTGACGGCGACGACCGTCACGAAGTACGTCTCCCTGTGCTTCAGGCCACCCCCCGTCATGCCTGCATCACGGGACACAGGCTCTGAGATGGCGCACTATCATATACAGCGCATGGTATTTTATATTTTACATTAAGCCCTACTTTTCACTAAAACCTGTACTTGTCTGACAAGGCATCACGGGTAACTAAACCATTTTAATTACAGCCGTATGTGGTGAAATTGTATGGTTAATTGTATTTGAAATGTTGTGGTCATATTGCAATCCGAATCCGACTCAAATTCTGATGTACCTTAATAGCAGTTGATCAACATTCAAAGATTACAGCGCAGTCTTTAGATGACGTCAATGTTTGAATCGTCCGATGTAGGTAGGTTTGTTTTCAGAAGACCATGGTGTACTGGATGAATACACCCATCGCCACTCATCGCGCGGTGTAATTTGAACCTACCAGTTGCCCGGTGTATTGAACTTAATAAACCTACCCGTCGCCCGGTGTGAGTAGAACCTACCCGTCGCCCGGTATGAGTTCACGCCTGCGCCGATCGACCGGAAGACATACACGCTGTCATCACCTTCCGCCTTCCCGATGCCGAACTTGTAGTAGTCGATTTCACTCTCCTTCTCCACGAAACCACTCCAACTACACTCGAGGGAATCTCCTCCTGACAACACGCACGTTAAAACAGATTGAACCACAAAGGAATTGATTGTTTAATTGATTGTTTATTTAGGATCAACAATGTTAAAAAAAGTGTCCCATGGGTACAACATGTGTGAATTTACAAATACACACAACTCTATTACATGAATACAATACAGAATACAACGTTTTACAAGCACCCATCATTGTATGTAATGCACCGTAATGGTGAACTGATAATATACAATAACAATAATAATACACAAATATTCCAATCAAGTAGATTCCTACAAGTGTCTATCAAACTTCATTGCAGAATCAAAGTGTATTGTTCGCAGGGCTTTCCTAAATTGTATTTTGGATGATACGTTAACTATACGTTCAGGTAGTCGGTTCCAGACAGATACAACTCTATAGCAAAACTGTTTTTTGTTACATCAACTTTAAAGGGTGTTGTCTTATGTTTAAATCCACGACCTCTTATCAAAATGGTTGTATTCATAGCAATGTTATTGCACGAAATGGGATTATTTTCAGATACATTGACATGTCCATGCATGATATTATATACCATTACCATATTATTATAAACCCTGCGGAGTTCGAGACTCTAGATGAAAATATTCAAATCTTTATAAGTAGCCATGATTGGCATCGAATTTACAGCGGTAATAGACCCGGCGCGTAAAGAACCGTTGCGCATTCTCTGACTGGTCAGTCATGCCGAAGTACTGCCTAGATGGTATGTATAGGTACCACACAGTAGAACAGTATTCCAGCAGTGGGCGCACAAATGTTTTATATGCTTTAATGAGAGAAAAAGCATCAGCAGTATTAAAGTAGCGAGAAATAACATTGATTGCGCTGAATGCTTTGTGAGAAACAAACAAAATGTGCTGCTTAAATAAACAAGATCTCGGTATTCATTAACGTCAACACGCGGTACATCTTTCAGATGATAGGTAGCCGGGATACTATTTCCAATCATCAGTACACAGCATTTATGTTCAACTACTTGAAGCTGCCATCGGTCTGCCCAAACCACGAATTCATTAAGACATTATTGCATATCAGGCCGTTCGGAAACATCCGAGAACACGGTGAATATTTTGGTATCGTCCTCAAACAAACATTAGTGTTAGCAGTCACACTTAGGTCGGGCAGATCGTTTACGTACAATATGAATAATAGGGGACCGGTGCGTGAGCCTTACGGGATACTGGACGAGACATTAGTATAACCAGAAAATTGTCCACCTATTTTAACTATTTGTTTGTGGTTGTTCAGAAAATTCGTGAACCATTGTAAAATGTTACCGCATATCCCATACTTCGGTAGTTTGTATAATACTTTAGAATGAGGTACCGTATCGAACGCTTTGGAAAATTCGATGTACACCGTGTCAACGAACCATTTTGAGTCTATAGCCTTAACCAACAAGTTACTGCAATAACTGCAGCTCTGTGGATCGCCCTTTAACAAGATCATATTGAGCATATGCAATTAGGTGATTTTGATGCAGGTGGTAATTTTTGCTGTCAGCCAATATTCGTTCGAACAAACGGCACATAGCTGGTAGAATGCTAATCGGGCGTTAATTGCATGCCTGCGATGCATCTCCTTTCTTATAAACAGGGGCGATGTCCGCCAATTTCAGGGTGAAGGCCATACACCGCTGTTGAGTGACATTTTGAAAATAATATACAGTGGAGTGCATAGTTCATATGAAAGACATTTAAGTACAGCGGAAGGTATGCCATCCGGGCTACGGCTGAACATATTTTGTAACTTACGCATGAATTTACGCACAAGCTCTGGATAGAGCTTAATATTAAATAACTGAACATTTGTACGCATGTTTAACTCTGATAAAGTCCCATCGTCCACACTGAAAACAGACAAAAATTGTCTGTTTAATTCACGTCGGTATCACCACATTTGTTAAGTAGGGGGGCCTACCCAGTCTTTACATACGCGCTGGTAGTTGACGTAATTGTAAAAGGCAGAACGTCACCTGATTGCAGGATCGTTCGCGCCCTATTGTTAACACATTTTTGGACAGCTAGCGTGTACTCGCTTTGCGCGGCCCGCCATTTGTGCATACCGTTAGGCAGGTGTTTATATGTCGACAGGCGTTTACATTTTGTGCGCAGTTTGACAATATGTTTCGGGTAGTTTATGGATTTTCTACTAGAACCGTTTGAGACAGGCACCCACTGAGAACATATAGAAAAGAAGGTGTCCATGAAAGTCGTGAGCATTGTGTCTATCGAAGGACATTCAGACAGAAATTCGTGCTAATTTATACACGGTAGCTGGTCTTTTAGAGAAAATGACGCGAGATATCTTTATCAGAGATCAGTAAGAAAGGTTATGAACACATTACGCATTTAGATGGACAAATATGTGTAATTTGTGGTAAAAACATATATGTTAATCACATCTGTACAAATTACCTGTGTAACTGCTATGCCAAAACACGTCTCTAATGTATTACCCGGAAATCTTCACAATACTAAGTACTAAAGAAGAAAAGAAGAAGACGAAGATGAAGAGAAGAACTAACAGTACAAGATGATGAAGAAGAAGATGAAGAAGAAAAGAAGAAATAGCAGTACAAGATGATGAAGAAGAAGAAGATGAAGAAGAAGAGAAGAAATAGCAGTACAAGATGATGAAGAAGAAGATGAAGAAGAAAAGAAGAAATAGCAGTACAAGATGATGAAGAAGAAGACGAAGAAGAAGAGAAGAAATAGCAGTACAAGATGATGAAGAAGAAGACGAAGAAGAAGAGAAGAAATAGCAGTACAAGATGATGAAGAAGAAGATGAAGAAGAAAAGAAGAAATAGCAGTAGAAGATGATGAAGAAGAAGACGAAGAAGAAGAGAAGAAATAGCAGTACAAGATGAAGACGAAGAAGAAAAGACGAAATAGTAATACAAGATGAAGACGAAGAAGGGAAGAAATAGCAGTACAAGATAAAAAAGAAGATGACGAAGAAGAAGAGACGAAACAGCAGTATGAGAGGATGAAGAAGAAATGAAGAAATAGCAGTACAATATGAAGAAGGAGAGGAAAGAATTAGAAGAACAAGATAAAGAAGAAGAAAGGAAAAAATAGCAGTACAAGAGGAAGAAGAAAAAGGAAAAATAGCAGTACAAGAGGAAGAAGAAAAAGGAAAAAATAGCAGTACAAGAGGATGAAGAAGAAGCGAAGAAATAACATTTCAAGATGACATAGAAATAAAGAAGATGACGAAGAACATCACAAGAAAAGTCGGGAAAAGGAAGGAGAGAAAAATAAGGATAAGGAGAAGAAGGAAACGAAGAAGAACCAAAATAATATAAAGAAGCAGTAGTAACTTAGTAGAATAAGTAACAGAAGAACCAGTATAGCGACGGAACGGTGAACCATACCTTGGACATACTTCGGACAACTGACCAAGCCCAGAAGCGGTGCCGTTGTGTCCACGACAAGAACAGGTGAACATTTTGTCGTTGTTAATCCGACCTACGTCAAACGACACTTGATCAATATTCAGAACCAAACTGAACACAACACAACATTTACTACGAAAGAAAATATGCATTGATAGGTGTAGAATTACAGACAAACCATTCACATTGATAGGTGTTATTCAGAACCAAACTGAACACAACACAACATTTACTACGAAAGAAAATATGCATTGATAGGTGTAGAATTACAGACAAACCATTCACATTGATAGGTGTTGAGTTACAGACAAACCATTCACATTGATAGGTGTTGAGTTACAGACAAACCATTCACATTGATAGGTGTTGAGTTACAGACAAACCATTCACATTGATAGGTGTGGAATTACAGACAAACCATTCACATTGATAGGTGTGGAGTTACAGACAAACCATTCACATTGACATATTGTTAATATCTTCGTGTATACTGGACTCGTCGACGACTGTGCCACTAACATAGCCATGTCGTTTTCATAATAACTTAAGAAAATTTGCGACAAATATCCATATTGTAATTCCCTACCATTTATTTTTGTTATGTTATACAAATAAATTGTCAGAAAAGTTGGTTTTATTGAAATACAGTTTCCGTACGAAAACACAGCGCCCGAAGAACATTTGTTTTTAAAAGCGCTAAGCGTGCTAACGGTTACAACCAATGAGAAACAGATGTTGACGCTCTAGAAAAGTCACGCTCAATTATCGTAAATCATACACAGAGATTAGCGGCTAAACCTCGCGAGATTTGAAGCGATGTAATTTGCAGTGGGACGGACAACGACCCGGTGACTATAATTATGTGATACAGAATCAACTCACGTCGTTCCTGGCTTCTAGTGTGAGGATGTTCGGCAGTCCTCCGGCCCGCGGTGTCACGTAGCCCAGCGGCAGGTCTGTCATGTTGGTGACGGACAAAGAAGAATGAATGTCGCCAGCCTCTGAAGCAGGAATCCACAGATTCTAAATCACTGACGCAATCACGGACTGTCCGATACATATAAACGTCCATAATAATAATAATAAATATTATAATAACTAACTGACTAACTGAGTGACTAACTGACTGACTGACTGACTGACTGACTGACTGACTGACTGACTAACTGGGCAATCGTTTGACTGTCTGTTTTACTGATTGCCTGACCGACTGATTGAATGTAATATTTTACATTGACATAATAAGTTGTTATTATATTAAATTATTAATACTCAAATAGTGAGTGATTCAGATTGTGAACAGGTGATTATGTTGCTTGAAATAGTTAGTTAGTTGGTAGTCCGTCGTATCCGACGATGACGATGCTGTCCTAGTCATCTGTGGTGGATCCTCAAGTGGCTATGCAGGCCAATTCTGGACGCACATAGTATCTGGCAATCCGGCAAGGGAAGCCGGTTGTGGCTAGTGCTGACGATGCTGCTGCCTGGTGTCGTCTGTCCCTAGCGTCTTGCAGGCAGTCCTGGTGAGGGCTCGCCATTGACTTCTGTCAGCTGCTGCGCTCTCGAGTTCTTTTGGACGGATGCCACTGTACTGGAGGTTGGCCTTGACGCAGTCCTTGTATCGCTTGCGGGGACGTCCCCGGTGCCTGTGGCCTTCAGAGAGCTCGCTGTAGAGAAACTGTCGGGGGATCCTTGTCTTATCCATACGGATGACATGCCCGGTCCATCGTAGCTGGGTTCTCATAATCATCATCTCGATGCTAGTGGTCTGCGCTCTCTCAAGCACCTCAAGGTTTGCCACCCGGTCTTGCCAGAGGATATGGAGTATAGACTTGAAATAGTTCACAATCTAAAGGTGATTCACAATGTGAATATGACTGCTTCGTGGTGCGTGGATAAGAACTTGCTGTAACTCGACATGTTTAATTACCATGCATTTCATACACAGCCACACAATCATCACACTGAACTTTATTTTATCAAAATACGTATGTTGTATATGTTTCAGGGCGGTCTGGTGGTCGAGTTGCGTGACATTTACGTCACTGCAGCGGAGGGAACAAATTCAACAGAAAAACACATACTTGAATCATTCATAATCATATATGACTTACCTTATGTCTGTACCACAATATAACTACAATCGAGCGCGCGCGTGTGTGTGTGTGTGTGTGTGTGTGTGTGGTGTGTGTGTGCGTGTGTGTGTGTATGTGTGTGTGTGCATGTGTGTGTGTGTGTGTGTGTGTGTGTGTGTGTGTGTGTGTGTGTGTGTGTGTGTGTGTGTGTGTGTGTGTGTGTGTGTGTGTGTGTGTGTGTGTGCACCCAATGCCTGCACCCGTGAGCCGGCCTACCGGGGTAGGTGCCGAGTCGGAGCTCCACGTCCGCCACCGGACTGCCGGGGTCGGCGACGCTCCAGGCGGCGGTGTACGAGTCCGTCTCCCTTTGGTACAGCACACTGGTCGTGTTGGCCGACCGGGCGCCCACGGACGTGACGGTCACGGCGGGCGGAGTCGTGTCGACGAGGAAGCCGTCCGAGGTAGACTCGAGGACGTGACCGGCCCCCGTGACGGCGCGGACAGAAGTGTAGTACTTGACGCCGGCCGACAGTGTCAGCTGACTCTGACCCTTGCCGCTGCCACTGATCCCTGAACGCCACAAGCAAGTCACATTCACAGTTAGTCGAGATCGTAGGGATCGTAACATAAGTTCGCAAACACCAAAAAAGTTAGCGTTTAGTAGGTTATTATTTCAAACCCACTTCCCCGATACGTCGTGTAGGACTTGTTATTTCTATTACTTTTCTATAAGAGTCAATGTGCGTTAAAAGGAGGCAACATTCTGTTCCTAGTTTTTAATTAATTAATTAATTAATTAATGTAACGTTCTTAAGACTTATTATGCTCAAGGTATACTGCCTGCCAAATTATGTTTAATAAACCCGAAACTACTTTCGCAATATGAAGGTTTGACCCCAGAACATGTTCAAATTGTAAACAAAAGATCCAGTTTCAAAACAAGCTTTATTGGCAATATGGCCGGGTCGGGCTGAGTTAACCGCAATACCCTTTGATGTTCAACGATTTCCAATTTTCCTATGTTCAACACAACACTCAAACTGCTAAATATGTCTGATCTACTGCAGTCAGTTCCCATAAAAAACGTTTGTGTCAAATTTCAAATACAGTGTACCACCATTTACTATGTACTATATCATTATTCTGAAACGCAATACAAAGGCTAACTGTGCTCTGATTCCTCTACCGGATAGTGTCATGTTATATTACCCAGCATGCCTGGCGCCACTCCGTCGACCGTCACCAGGTCAATGTACGAGTAGGGCATGACGTCATCGAATCTGGGCGCCGACCCTACCGCCCACGCGTACCGCGTCACGCCGTCACGTTCACTCTTGTACCCGCTGAACGTGACCGTCACTTCGGACACATGCAGCTGATAGTCGGTGTCCACTTGCATGTCCGGCCCGTCAGTAACCACGCCTGCGACGTCGGCGGCAACCATTCTGATGGGGCTGGAAGGAGGAAGCCGTCATGACCACTGGTCAAGTTTGGACAACTACTCGCGGTATTCGAATGACACATTATTGACTTCCCATTATGCGGAGTAAGCGGAGTAAGCGGAGTATAAGACACGACAAGACAAGACAACATAAGATAAAATAAGATAATTTATTATGGGTTTTTTAAAAGGAATTTGGCATACACTTCATGGGCATTTTAAGAATTCAGGTGTCATCGTGCTATAATAATATGGCAATAAACATTTTACAGCACATGGAAGAATGGGCCATGGTGTGCCTTGTAGAACACCAAGTGAAATACCGTGTTGGAAAACAACAACCGGACACGTTTTTGTTTAATAAATAGTTGGCCATACTTGAATATTTAGATCGGAAACTCACGTTTATAGAAATGGTCATTGTAACCATAGTATCAAATAGCATACCCCCCCTAGCAGTCACCTAAACAAATCACAGGTGACAAAATATCAAACTGTAGCAGCTAACAGACCAGAGGCCACAGGTGACGTTCTCACCTAGAAGACAAGATGGCGCTCTCTTTCCCAGCTCCGTTCAACGCCTTCACCGTGACGTAATACACGGGCAAGTTGGTTGCTTTGTCAGTCAGAGGCAGGTTTACGTTGTCAATGTACTCGTCCCGGGACAGACCGACGCTGCGGAACCCCAGCACATCCGTAGACCCTGAAACACGTCCCACAGGAACATTTACGGTTGCTTTGTACGTTGTCACCAGACATCACTGATCATCTGATCATCACGTCACGTTTTATATCTTAAAATAATGCCCGGACCTGGCGGCCAAAGCACAATTTATCGAATATTGAAATAGCAAAGTGACATAATTATATTATAGCAAGTATGATAAAATAAGTAATCTTGTTATGTTGTATATGTATACATTTTCTTAAAACTGCTAAAATAGTAATTTAATTCGGAATTCAACTTCAATTAACGAAATATTGTTCCTTCTATTACAAAACATTGTCTAATATGTAGGCCTTATTAATCTTTGTTACTTGACTTAGATTATTACACATAATTACACAATATTAATCAGTGTGGTTTACTTATGGTCGTCATGTTCCAAATAAACGCATTGTTTTGCAACACCCGCGATATCTATGCTGGTGCAAACATTTTCGAATTAACTAATACATTTGGCTAACTCCGTTTTTAAATGCCTAGTTGCAATACCTGGCGCGGTGCCAATGCCAACGAAGTATCCCGTGATGCCACTCTGGGCGTCCATGGCCCCCCACGAAGCCTGGATGCCCCCCTCGTCGTTGTGGATGACGTAGCCGTCGATGACTTCCTCGTCTTCGCCTAGGAAGACGCCGGCGTGAACGAACAGCATCTGAACACACGACACGAACATGACGACCTACTGCTGGAGAACACACGACATGAACATGTGTAGCATTTCTGCTATTTCTAAATGGTTAAATCTACTTTCCTGAGGTTTAATTTGGGAAGGTGAAGCCAGTAGATAGACATATTGTTAACCAACCGCCTAAGTTACGTAATTACAGCAACTCGTTGCAGATGCCCTCAGTGAAGCGTGGTATTCTGTTGCTAGTGTTTCTAGGCAAGCAGGTGGTTTCACTGTAATCGTAGAGAGGGTGTTCCACAATGCCTAGTTTGAATTGTATATTACATTAGCCAATAGAAATGATGGAAACCTGTCATATGATGTGTAATTAGGTCTGCTTATATAAACGTGTGTTGTACGCATTTCGCCATCTGGGCGCTGGCGAAGGACTGGGACAGATCCAGGGTTGAACGAGACAGGTTGCCCTGCTGCCAAGAGAATGGCAAGTCAAGTCGTAAAGCGTGGTGGGAATCGTTAACGTGGGTTACGTTCCCAAGCTTTTTTTGTGTGTGTGTGTGTGTGTGTGTGTGTGTGTGTGTGTGTGTGTGTGTGTGTGGTGTGTGTGGTGTGTGTGTAATATTCAGTGTCCAGAGTGACTATTCGATCGAACTTCGAAGAAACCATGCCGCCACGTCAGCAGTACTTTGAGACAACGTTCCGGTCGGCCCCAACGTATTTGCGTCGATGAGCGATAATCGCGACGCGCTCACCCAGCTCGGGCCATCCTCGAACAGCGGTCACAGCGATATCGTCAGAAAGCTTGATCGAATGCGACTCGTACGGCCGGCGGTAAACGTATACTGCCAGGCGTCGTCAATTGCGCGAACCCGTTCATCCGACTTCTCGATCGTTTGCGACAGGACAAGACCTCTCGATCGAATTCGCAGCGGCCGGCGGTAAGCGTCTACTGCCAGGCTCCGTCTTTCAGTTGAACGAATTCAACTGACTTCGCAATCGTTGCGACCGTGCGATCATTGAACGGACGCGACTCGAGAATTCGCGGCGTACGACGGCAATCGTCAAGTACCCGGCATCATCACTCATGCGCCCGAGATACACCGTTCTATTGTTGTTCTGAGCTCGGCGTGTTGACTTCAACAAACGTTCGTATATATTCGAGATGGGACTAGCCCAGTATAAATGTTTATTTTCTGATTGAACGTATCTATTATTTGCTGTATTCTGATTAGTAGTTAACTGTGGGTTTTGAAGTGAGGTATTATTACCCATGAAGTATTCACATATATATATGTGTGTGTTGTAACATATTACTGTAATGAGAGTCCGCGAGGACTAGCTTATACTGTGTATTTATATTATGGGAGTTATTCTTAGATAACACTTGGCGCCTAGTGTATGGTCGTATAGCGGTATAATCCACCTTAGAAAGGAAGTGGAATTTGATAATCGAAAGATTCAGTGTTATTGTTTATTATGTTCTAATAATATTTGGTTACGGGATTTCTTTATTTTGTTTATTTTGTTAATCGAGATATTTACCAAAAGGTAGATATCTTGTAATAAAGTTTATAAAATTTTCCTCGTTCTTTGTTGCTTGTTCACGATAACCGTTCTTTCTCCTATGCGTTGACCTTGATATATAAGAACCCTACTAGACTGAGCCATCTAGTGTACGGAGACCTCGCTAATCCGTGACAACATGACGACCTACTGCTGCTGAAGACAAGACATGAACATGACGACCTACTGCTGCTGAACACATGACACGAACATGACGACCTACTGCTGCTGAACACACGACACGAACATGACGACCTACTGCTGCTGAAAACACGACACGAACATGACGACCTACTGCTGCTGAACACACGACACGAACATGACGACCAACTGCTGATGCTGCAAATGAATTACGTATCTTTTCTCTTAGCAAAAATATAGACTTCTATAAAAAATATGGATTTCCATAGAATTGTTGTATGACCACTTCAGTTTTCTATAGAATTTTATATGGTATATCGTTCTACAGAAATATATAGAATTTTCATAGCCGCATCAATTTGTACAGATTGCTACTGAAATTATAAACTATTCTACAGTACAAAATATTATATAGAAAACTATGCACAAAAATCCTGTAGAATTCCCCCTGCGTTGTCTTTCTCGAGATAGACTTGCCTTAGGCGGGGTCGGGTCAACCAGAACGCCGTCTGTATAGTGGACAGCGGTCAAGCCTGCGCCGTTGACCGCAGCCACGCGCATCCGGTAGTGGGCTCCAATTTTCAGACTCAGTGTCTCGTCTGTAGTCCACGAGGTGGCGCCACCTGGCACGGTCTTCCATGGAGACCTACGATAGCACAACACACTGGTGACTTCTCTAATTCAACATTCACACTGATCGTCCTTTCATCCTTGGTAATAGTGTACACCAGAGTATACATCGCCCCCTAGCGGATGCCATGGACAACATTTGTATTTGATTTGATGTATGTATGATGTACGTGGCAGGTGCCTACGTCATAATCAAAATGTTGCGCCTCAAGCTTTGCCTTTGCCACCAATGTTGATAACGGTTATAATTACTACTGCCGTTTGACAACTCATAGATCAAATATAACCGCATGCAGTTGTCACTTTAAAAATGTTGCCTTATTTGTTGTCATATATGTAGAAATACTTATGCGGCCGGAATTTCAACAAAATAGACGACGCACCACGTGTTCGACATCCATTTTTTATGGCTTGACGGAGCAAATTGAGTGAATGTCGAGATTATGTACGGCAGTGCATTTAGTTGGTTGACACGGCTATTTATTTAAAGGTTCAATTCAAATGTGTAGGGTTGGACGCACCAGAGTTGACACGACACCATGAATAGTTGATAAGCATGTACCCCCTTACGAGAGCACCATGCCTAACAGATAATAATTACATATATATATATATATTAAACCATATTAGTTTATTTACAATTACATATTAATTAGTGAACTAAAATTAACGTAATTTAATCTTTTTTTACTATATTAACGTATAATAATAATAATAATAAATAATATATGTCATTGCAATCGTGAGATTGAATAAATACAAGAAATATGATTAACATTATTTGGAAAACATAAAAAATAATCTATACATACATGACTTATACAAACATATATATATAAATATACATATATATATATATATATATATATATACATATATATATATGCTGTAAATATTAGTTTCTTTCACCACGTTGTTGTTGTCTTACACAAAGTTGTGCAGAAACCAAATATAGATGTAATACTATGTATATATATATATATATATATATATAATATATATAATATATATTATACACACACCCAAATACTTACATATATATTACATATATATATATATATATATATATTTATATATATACAAGTTGTATATATATATATATATATATATATATATATATAGAGTATAGATATATATATATATATATACATGTACATACATACATATACACATAGTATTACATGTATACATGGTGTTTGCACAACTTTGTGTAAGGCAGCAACGACTTGGTGAAAGAGAAACTAATATTCACAGCAAGCGTTCGCTAGTAACACGTTAGACCGGAAACAGTCGACGTGTAAACTCACGACTTAGGATAGACGAGAGTCTTCTTGCCGCCGTGCAGTTCGTAGGCCGACACTTTATAGTGGACAATGCCCGACTCCTCGTCCACGAATGACCAGGACGCCGCTAACGCAGTGGTCGAATCCTTGGACAATACACGACGCACGTTACTTCTGGACAGTAAGGTAACTATAATATAATCAGTAGCATACCCACGTGTAATTTTTTTCTCAAATGAATCCCCAACTGGTAGACCCGAAGCCAATGGTCCAAGCGAGCGAATGAATACAGAAAGTGGCGAGTGGATCTAGGCTGAGACAATGCCTGATTTACATGTAGGACAGGACAGGCGGGGCAGTTGCCTAGGGGCCCCCACAGTGTAATGTTAAGGGGTCATCCACAAAACGCGTTTGGGGTAATTTCGTTGGGGGCGAACGTCTTAGGCGTAACTTGATTGCTTCAGTATTTTTGTTCTAAATTAACAAAAGTCGTATTTGGCAGTGGAGTGTCTATTGTAGAAAGTACGAGGAGTGAGAACTACAGGGGAACCTCACTGATACGGCCACCATTGGGACCGGGCGAAATGACCTGGATAACGAGATGATTGCATTAGTGGGACAAATTGTGTATACTTTAATGGATATGAAAATTGTTTGGGACTGTGCTAGGATGACCTTAATTGCGAGGTGGCTGTATTACCGAGGTGACCGTAAAGTTCCACTGTAGTATGATATGGCCGGCCCACATTCCTAAATCCGGCGCATGCCTGAGAATAGATAGACTTACGAAGTTCCGAAATTAGCGTATTAGTATATGGATTATAATACAATATATACAATTGTTGTTTTCTTTTATATACTAACCATGAGAACCAACGGATTTAATTTATTTTAGTTTAATACAAACCACCAGGCACTCACCGTGAACTGTTTATCTTCGTTTATATCGCCACCGTCCACCAGTTTCAGCACGTTCGGGTCTGTCATGTCGACCGTGAATCCGTCAGATGTCGCTGCTGTGCTCGCCTCAGCCCGGTTGGTGGCGCTGACGTCAACGCGGACGAAGTCGCCGTGGTGCAGGTGAAAGTGGTGCAGTGTGAGACCGCTCGCGTCGGGGGCGACGTCCTTCTCCGTGTGGATTACAGTCTCCGTACTGCCGGCGCCTGCAATGTACACGGATGATACTGTCAATGATGCTGTGACTGCAGTGCATGGGTAATTCTTTATTAGACAGAGACGGAAACGGAGACAGAAGAGAGTGATACGTATGTCGAGACAGAGACAAAAGACGGACTGACGAACGGACCGACGAAACGACGGGGAGACGGGGAGACGGGGAGGCGGGGAGACGAGGAGACGAGAATGGGAGGGATAGACTGGGTGACTGGGAGATGGGTAGATAAGGAGAAAATGTGATTTTGTTATCAATTAATCTTGAGGCTATAATGGATAAGGATACGGATATAGTAAAACCTAAGCTATAAAAAAGTAATCTACTCACCCGCTGGCTTTCTGAAAATGTCGACTTCGAATCCCTTAAGACCAGATTCAGGGTCAGAAAACCGTGTCCACGTGCACGCGACTGTTGCTGCCTCTGACGTATATTTCTCGTCGTTATTCGGGTCCTTTCCGTCTTTCACTAGGCCTTTGACCGGCGCCGTCACGTCGATATACACTAGAAGCCGGGGTAACTGGTCAATGTGACAGGACACAAAGTGACCAACACGTCTTACGTAACTATCACGTATATAAAAAATCATTGAACCATGCTTATTATATAGTGCATGAACAAAACAACATATTGTTATAATTATTATGTCGGCCTCAATAAAAACACACATATCTTTGGGTGGCAATCTTGTCAAATAGTGTTACACATTAATAGAAAAATAATATAGGCTTATATTTGATTTGAGCCAAATTTATTATCCTAACTTGCCAAACATATTCACCAATACTATTAATATTCGCAACGCTGATATGCAACTACGACTGCTGTGAATATGCAAGGCCTATACTGTACTCCGGCTAAGTAAGGCAAACCATTTGAATACAGTAGCAACGTCACTCTGATCATGCCATATTGAAAACAATTGGACGGATAACGCCGATTGATCTGAGTTTGCAAAATTACGGTGTGTTTTGGGTGAGAATTCCGTTTTGGAGGCAACAGACACCGCTCGAAAAAAACACCCGGAAGCGTGTTTTTACTATCAGAATGAATTGGCGAGATGAAGTGACATTATAATGCAGGGCCGTAGCTAGCTTAAGACAACTAGGGGGAGGGGGGGGGGCAGTAAACAATTACAGTAAAACATATAAATTCATGCGGGGGTTCTCTCCCAGAAAATTTAGAAAATGTACCCCCTCTTAGTGCAATCTAGTGTATTTTCTGGAGAATTTCGCCCACGGTTCAATTGTTTTAGTGTCGGTCGCATGCAGCGTCGGAATGAAAACAATACATGAAAATAAATAATTAATATCAAATTATAATACATTTATCAAAATCGACAGTTATGCATCATATTATACGGAATATCGGTCCAACAGTGTTTCGCCAATTGGCTTTACATAAATAAACCTCTTCGGGGGTGGGAAGACAGTTTCGTATTTTGTGTGTACATATAACATTCAGAGGTCATTGAGCCGTCTTTCTGTCATTGTTGACCGACTCCGCCACTTGAGGCGTCGCAGGGCAGAAAAGGACCGCTCGCAAGCAACGGTTCGGACTGGTGTAGTGAGGAAGATGTTTACGATCTTGCTGATGACGGCGAATGTTTGACCACTCGCCGAAATCGGTTGACGTGAACACGACAGTCGTGGAACTAGATGGTCATCGTCCCTCTTTCGCCACTTTGCGATTTCCACAGGAAGCTCGTTTTGTTCAGCCGAGCTGAGATAACTGCTGTAGCACTCAGTTAGTTCTGTGTCATCTAGTTTCTAGGTTGGACGGCAGGAGGTGTTGAGCTGCAGTGAGTCCATGGTGGTCACTCGAAAATCGTTCAGCCAACTCGACAAGGACGTAATCAATAAACGGATAAAATATATTGATGCGATGTTGTAAGCTGTTGATTGATCCGTGTCTCCAGTATTGGCGGGATGGCAACGAGGCAGTGCCGTACTGGGTTTACGAATTTCAATACCTGTAGAGATACTTTTAAACTAAAAGGGCATTTTTTCTGGGGGACAATTACCCTCTGCCCCCCGCTAGCTGTAGTGCATTTGAACTGTAACGATAACCATTTAAATTCTCGGCAGGATAATAGTACTATTTCAATGCAACAGATGGCGCCACCCGAATGATTCTGCTTCTTTATTCAAATGATTTGGTACAGATAGGAAAACTGACCTCCGTCCGAATATACAGTGACGTTGCGCTGGACGAGTCCGCCGTTGACCGCTGTCACGCTAGCATAGTAGATGTGTTTGTGGAGCAGCCGTAAACCGTCCGCACAGTTGCTCGTGACGTCGTAGTCGAGACTAGTGGACGCTATGACGTCATCAGAGCCAGCGGTCGTGCCCAAAGCAAACTCGAAGCGTGCTGAAGGTGGAACAAGTGAACAATTGTAACGCGTTGCATACATACGAATGCTGTACGATCGTGCCTACAATCTTGTTAAATCTTGTTAAATATGCCTGCGTGCTGGTACGCGTGAAGGTGTGCGCGTGTGTGTGTATGTGTGTGTGTGTGTGTGTGTGTGTGTGTGTGTGCGGATGTGTACGCGCGCGCCTGTGTGTACATTCGTACGTTGTGTATCCATTTAGCCAACTGTGATTGACCTGTATTGGATATAGAAAGAGTAACCTGGAAGAAGAAAACAGTTTCAATAGAATGTAACAACAACATTGCAGGGTAACAAGGCATACCAATCAATCAATGGCATATAAATCAATCAATGACATATAAATAAATAAATAAATCAGTCAATAAATCAATCAACCATTCATTCATTCATTCATTCGATCGATCGATCGATCAATAAATAAATAAATAAATAAATAAATAAATAAATAAATAAATAAATAAATAAATAAATAAATAAATCAATAAATAAATCAATAAATCAATCGATCAATCAATCATTCATTCATTCATTCATCCATTCATTCAACCAAATTCAACCAATTTATCAATAAATCATTCAACCAATCGATCAATCAGTCATTCGACCAATCAATCACTCAATCAATCACTCAATCAATCACTCAATCAATCACTCAATCAATCACTCAATCAATCACTCAATCAATCAATCAATCAATCAAACCATCAGAAGACCACTGCTAGTGTCGTGTTGCGCCACTCACACAGTCCGCTCTGCGGATCGCTGAAGCCGCGCCAGTTGGCGCAGTATCGGACGGCTGACGACTGGAAGACGAGGTCCGTCTCCAGTTGGTTACCGTCGTATACGTTGCCGGGGAGCGGCGGAGACTTGTCGACGATGATTGCTCGGTCCGAGTGACCAACAGCGCTCAGGTCCACTGCAATGAACACGTGTCTTTTAGCGAAACACAAGGTGTGGTTATGCAATATACGTGCGTCTTAGTTTACTGTATCAATGCCATATTTGTATAATATTAATAACAATAACGTGACCATTTCTTTTCTGCCTAAGTCCTTGGAAACCACATCCAGGGGCGCGTACAAAAGGGATGGTCAATATCAAAGTCGATAAACAGTATAAAGTTGCCAACATATGGATTGATACGCCAGGGACCTAAGATGAATGGGCAAAATAATAGAGGGAAGTTTTTAGATGACGGCGGAGTTGTGTACTAGTTCCGTTTGATCTAACACTAAGAAGAAGCACATTTCAAAGAGTCGGTGGAAACTTGTAGTAAATAATTATCGCTGAGATCGACGCTCAGATCCACCGCTATGACCAATTGTCTTTTCAAACATGAAATGTATGCAAAAAAGTGCATGTATGTTGTCGCACGGTTTCAATTACATGTTTATATAACGTGACGTTGGTGTGAATGTGTTGAGATAAACGTTTGACATGATGTTTTTGCTCATGCTTTTTCGCTGCTGTTATATATAGGTGTTGCAGGTGCTATATACGGATGTTATTCGGTGGTGCTATTTATGGATTCTATTCGCTCGTGATATTTGCATATATTATTCTTAGATTTATTTCCCTGACGCTATTCACAAAAGGTACTCAAAGGTGATATAAACTGGTGCTATTCACTGGTTCTGTTGTAACAACCAACACTGGAGAAACATGTTCTTATGTGACTCGTTGTCAACGTTATTGCCTAGACATAATGGTTGGTTGTGACGTCACTAAGATAAAGTAATACAATGACGTCACCATGACAGAACGAAGACAGTGACAGCATTACGACAGAACAAAAATAGTGACGTCACTATGACAGAAGAACAGTGACGTCAATACGACAGAACTAAAACAGTGACGTCACAACGATGGCACGATAGTTTCACAGTGACATCGCTACGACAATATGAGAACAAAGACATTTCAGTGACAGAACGACAACATAAAGGTCACGACGACAGAACGAGAACAATGATGTCACTACGACAGAACGTGACCAGTGACGTCACTTCGACAGAACAAGACCAATGACAGAACGACAGAAGGAGAGCAGTGACGTCATTACAACATAAGGAGAGCAGTTACGTCACTACGACACAAGGAGAGCAGTGTTGTACCATTGTTAGTGACCCTCGTCTTCACCCAGGCGGGCACGCCGTCGGGGACACGGAAGTTGAACTGGACGTGTGAGAAGTTGTTGACGGGTGACCACGCCAGCAGATACGTGTCCCTTCTGCTCCGGCCGAGTCCAACCTCTCCCGACTTGATGCCGGACACCGGGTCACTGACGGATCATAACATTACAGGTCACAGACGGACCGAACACATTACACGATCACAGGTAATACATATTATACAATCATAGACAGACCATACAAATTATACAACCACTGACGCACCATACATAATAACCGGCCGTCCATACACAGTCACTGACGGACCATAACATTACACAGTCACTGACGGACCATAACATTACACAGTCACTGACGGATCATAAACAATCTGTGACGGACCATACACGTTGCACCATCACTGAATAACCATACACGTACACCCGATCGTGAACGGACGGTATATAATCATTTACAATACAATACAATACAATAACTGACGGATCATACACAGCCACTGATGGACCGTACCCAATTGTTGACAGATCGTATTAAATCGTCATCGGATCATACACAATCATTGACGGACTGAACCACAATCACTGACAGAATGATCATGCACAGACACGCACATTAGCCATGAATACAGTCATGTGCAGTGTTTAAAGTCAGGAGAATTTCGTACGTGGCGTTGACGTGGAATGAAATCAGGAAGGTGTCTTCATCGTATTTGACACCATCAACAGCATAGATGATAGGGGGTGTCGTGTCGACAGCGTACGGCTGGGCGTGGCACACAGTCAAGGCCAGGGGGCCGAACTCAATGTCGTTGATGGCTCGTACCGTCACGTAATATTTGTTATCTGTAACAAAAACGTAATACATGTGCAAATATGAAAATCGCAGTAAGAGAAGAAACCCAATTGCATATTTAGTTCACAGAAAGCACGCATAAAGTCGCGGAAACGATACAGGGTAGGTGACCCCTTTATCCGTTGATGAGTGAGACAACGATAAACCCTACGTTTTGACACTGAAAAAATAAAATAAATAAGAAACGTTAAGGAGGGACAAGACGATCAAAGTCCTACCGGCAGACAAAGGTAGAGCAACAGTGATAATGAAGACCACAGAATATGACGCTAAGATAACAGAATTACTAGCAGAAGTCACCACCTCTGATAAATTGAAAAGGGATCCTACTAGAACGTACAAAGGTAAACTAGTTGTGTACGAATAGTCTTTGTGCATTAATTGCAGCATGGCTGACTGCTTTCAGAGAAGTCGAGATGGTGTTCGATTGAACCGATCTGCCAGGGAGTAAAGGGTAAAGCGCGTTGAGCAGTCCTGTCCCGAGGACTGGCTATTGCGCTATATAAAAATCAATTTACTTTTACTTTGTTTTATTTAATACCACAGGATCTACCCAACATCGGAAACAGTCCCCAAATTCTATGGATTGCCTAAGATCCACATGGACAGTGTACCAGTAAGACCTATTGTATCGAGTATAGGCAATATTACGTACAAGACGGCAAAGTTTCTAGCCACCATTCTGAGCCCACTGGTTGGAAAAACCAAACAATTTGTGAGAAACAGCGGACAATTTGCAAAGAAGTTCGAAGGGTTGGAAGTTCCACCAGGAAGAAAAATTGTGTCATTTGATGTGACAACTATGTTCACCAGTATCCCAGTGACAGAGACAGTATCGGTGACCAGGGACCGATTAAACCAGGACAAGACACTGAAAGACAGATGAGAACTGTCTGTGAACCAGATCATCACACTATTAGAAATGTGTCTGAACATCACGTTCTTCCGTTACGACGGAGTGTTCTACAAACAGAAGAAGGGAGTACCCATGGGGTCACGGGTATCCCCGATACTGGCGAACCTGTACATGGAATATTTCGAAGCACCTCGTCCTCCAGACATCTGGTTGAGATATGTGGGGGACACATTCACAGTGTTTCAAAAGAGTGAAGTAAAGCGATTCACAAACCATCTGAACTCGGTGGACAAAAACGTCAAGTTCACTGTAGAAGCACAACAGGACAGTGTGCTAGCCTTCCTAGATATGTGTATATATGTCTGAAAGACGATGGATCAACCAAGGTAAAGGCAACACACACATATCAGTATTTGAACTGGGACTCTAATCACCACCTAGGGCACAAACGATCGGTAGTGAGAACACTCCTACAAAGAGCAGAAAGCCTGGTAACAGAAGATGAGGATTAGACCAAAGAGGTGGAGCATATCAAGAAAGTACTGAAAGCGAACTACTACAAACCATGGATGTTCAACATCACCAACCCAAGGAGACAGACGGAGAACAACACCACCGAAACCAGTAGATGACAACACGCAATAGGCCTGCCCTACATCAGTAACTGTCAAAAGGAGAACGACACCACAGAAACCAGTATAAGACAACACGTCATAGGCCTGCCCTACATCAGTAAACTGTCAGAAGGAGAACAACACCACAGAAACCAGTAGACGACAACGCGCCACAGGCCTGCCTTACATCAGTAAACTGTCAGAAGTAGAACAACACCACATAAACCAGTAGAAGACAACACGTCATAGGCCTGCCCTACATCAGTAAACTGACAGAAGGAGAACAAAACCACAGAAACCAGTAGAAGACAACACGCCATAGGCCTGCCTTACATCAGTAAACTGACAGAAGGAGAACAACACCACAGAAACCAGTCGAAGACAACAAGCCACAGGCCTGCACTACACCAGTAAACTGACAGAAGGAGAACAACACCACAGAAACCAGTAGAAGACAACACGCCACAGGCCTGCCCTACATCAGAAAACTGACAGAAGGAGAACAACACCACATAAACCAGTAGAAGACAACACGCAATAGGCCTGCCCTACATCAGTAAACTGACAGAAGGAGAACAACACCACATAAACCAGTAGAAGACAACACGCCACAGGCCTGCCCTACATCAGAAAACTGACAGAAGGAGAACAACACCACATAAACCAGTAGAAGACAACACGCAATAGGCCTGCCCTACATCAGTAAACTGACAGAAGGAGAACAACACCACAGAAACCAGCAGAAGGCAACACGCCATAGGCCTGCCCTACATCAGTAAACTGACAGAAGGAGAACAAAACCACAGAAACCAGTAGAAGACAACACGCCATAGGCCTGCCTTACATCAGTAAACTGACAGAAGGAGAACAACACCACAGAAACCAGTCGAAGACAACAAGCCACAGGCCTGCACTACACCAGTAAACTGACAGAAGGAGAACAACACCACAGAAACCAGTAGAAGACAACACGCCACAGGCCTGCCCTACATCAGAAAACTGACAGAAGGAGAACAACACCACATAAACCAGTAGAAGACAACACGCAATAGGCCTGCCCTACATCAGTAAACTGACAGAAGGAGAACAACACCACATAAACCAGTAGAAGACAACACGCCACAGGCCTGCCCTACATCAGAAAACTGACAGAAGGAGAACAACACCACATAAACCAGTAGAAGACAACACGCAATAGGCCTGCCCTACATCAGTAAACTGACAGAAGGAGAACAACACCACATAAACCAGTAGAAGACAACACGCAATAGGCCTGCCCTACATCAGTAAACTGACAGAAGGAGAACAACACCACATAAACCAGTAGAAGACAACACGCAATAGGCCTGCCCTACATCAGTAAACTGACAGAAGGAGAACAACACCACAGAAACCAGTAGAAGACAACACGCCACAGGCCTGCCCTACATCAGAAAACTGACAGAAGGAGAACAACACCACATAAACCAGTAGAAGACAACACGCAATAGGCCTGCCCTACATCAGTAACTGTCAGAAGGAGAACAACACCACAGAAACTAGTAGAAGACAACACGTCATAGGCCTGCCCTACATCAGTAAACTGTCAGAAAGAGAACAACACCACAGAAACCAGTAGACGACAACACGCCACAGGCCTGCCTTACATCAATAAACTATCAGAAGTAGAACAACACCACATAAACCAGTAGAAGACAACACGTCATAGGCCTGCCCTACATCGGTAAACTGACAGAAGTAGAACAACACCACAGAAACCAGTAGAAGACAACACGTCATAGGCCTGCCCTACATCAGTAAACTGACAGAAGGAGAACAACACCACAGAAACCAGCAGAAGGCAACACGCCATAGGCCTGCCTTACATCAGTAAACTGACAGAAGGAGAACAAAACCACAGAAACCAGTAGAAGACAACACGCCATAGGCCTGCCTTACATCAGTAAACTGACAGAAGGAGAACAACACCACAGAAACCAGCAGAAGGCAACACGCCATAGGCCTGCCCTACATCAGTAAACTGACAGAAGGAGAACAAAACCACAGAAACCAGTAGAAGACAACACGCCATAGGCCTGCCTTACATCAGTAAACTGACAGAAGGAGAACAACACCACAGAAACCAGTAGAAGACAACACGCCACAGGCCTGCCCTACATCAGTAAACTGTCAGAAGGAGAACAACACCACAGAAACCAGTAGAAGACAACATCTCATAGACCTGCCCTATATTAGTAAACTGTCAAAACAATTGGCAAGGATTTTAAAACGTTTACCGGGCAATTTGAGTGGGAATGCTTTGTTTATTGGGCAGTTTGAGTGGGCGTGCTTCGTTTACTGGGCAGTTTGAGAAAGAATGCTTCGTTTACCGGGCAGTTTGAGTGGGAATGCTACGTTTACCGGGCAGTTTGAGTGGGAATGCTTCGTTTACCGGGCAGTTTGAGTGGGAATGCTACGTTTACCGGGCAGTTTGAGTGGGAATGCTTAGTTTACCGGGCAGTTTGAGTGGGAATGCTTCGTTTACCGGGCAGTTTGAGTGGGATTGCTCCGTTTACCGGGTAGTTTGAGTGGGAATGCTTCGTTTACTAGGCAGTTTGAGTGTGTATGCTACGTTTACCGGGCAGTTTGAGTGGGAATGCTACGTTTACCGGGCAGTTTGATTAGGAATGCTTCGTTTACCGGGCAGTTTGAGTGGGAATGCTACGTTTACCGGGCAGTTTGTGTAGGAATGCTTCGTTTACCGGGCAGTTTGAGTGGGAATGCTTCGTTTACCGGGCAGTTTGAGAGGGAATGCTTCGTTTACTAGGCAGTTTGAGTGGGAATGCTACGTTTACCGGGCAGTTTGAATGGTATTGCTTCGGTTACTAGGCTGTTTGAGTGGGTATGCTACGCTTACCGGGCAGTTTGAGTGGGAATGCTACGTTTACCGGGCAGTTTGAGTAGGAATGCTTCGTTTACCGGGCAGTTTGAGTGGGAATGCTTCGTTTACTAGGCTGGGAATGCTACGTTTACAGGCAGTTTGAGTGGGAATGCTACGTTTACTGGGCAGTTTGAGTAGGAATGCTTCGTTTACCGGGCAGTTTGAGTGGGAATGCTTCGTTCACTAGGCAGTTTGAGTGGGAATGCTACGTTTACCGGGCAGTTTGAATGGGAATGCTTCGTTTACCGGGCAGTTTGAGTGGGAATGCTTCATTTACCGGGTAGTTTGAGTGGGAATGCAAGACCCTTGTACGTCCACTCGGAGGGCGAGGCGATGTGTTCGTGCGGGTCGTTGTAGGGGACAATGTCGTCCCCGCAAATGGCTGTCCCCACGGCCCACGTGTAAACAAGGATCCCCGTCTCATTGTCCCGGATCCCGTCCCAGTTGGCTGGAAGAAAGACGACAGTGAGATGAACATGTTAATAACAGACCGGATAGTTAAATAAATTTCGTTGGTGTTGTGTTTCGTTTTCATGATGTTGTAACCATTCCGCGCGGGTAGCGTATCATATCCAGGATCATACCAGTCAGTATGGGTATGGTAATGTGGTTAAACAGCTGCGTGAACACGAAGAAGAGAAGATAAATAAGCTATTTTCACCATCTTCCATCTACATCCATCGGATGCATCCGACATTTAAGAGATGTGACGTCACGTATTGCAACTTACAAGAACATTCTGAACGAAAAAATAGTTCTAAGGCGGATAAGCACGAGACTCATGACCAGTGTACGTCCGTGTGCCTTACCGTCGATCATGCGGTTGGCCCGTGTGTACAGTTTATCCGTCATGGCCTCGGGACCGTTGAAGACCGTCTGGGATCCCTCGCCGTCCACAATTGTCCTGCACAAGCGGCACACAGGGTCACAAGGCAGACTCAACGAAGCACAATCGGCACAGTAGTATAATCATCCACGAATCGACTGATCAACCGGTTCCTCTGTTATTAATGTTACACCTATTTACCTGTCAAGACGACATTGGGTGAGGTCTAAATATTAAGATCGCACACCAAGTTTCTTGAGAAGCAATTATATATAATAATATAATAATGTGTTGTCATTATGTAATACATTGTTATCTACTTAAATAAATACGACAAGACTCATGCAAAGTAAGCCGCATTTCTAGTACATATTTCATTATATAAACCCCCGAGAGACGCATTATTGTATTGGCATTGTGCAAGGGGTTTCAACTAGAGTAGTCCCTTTCTTGAGCGATCCCCCTCCTCAACGGTCACCCGCCAATAGCTGCTAGTGTTATGTTGTATTAACCCTTTATTATTAAAACAACCCATCTAGAGCGGCCACCCGCCTAACGCAACCTGTGGCCGGCTTTTTTTAGGACATAATATAACCGCTCTGTAACAGCCACTTCGCGATCGAAAACCACTGTCTAGGCAATATGTTTACCCAGAGCGCTGGTAAAAGGAACACGCTGTGTGGCTGCGCTATATAAGAACTTACCTTTACCTTGGTAATATCATACTACATATCTTTGAATGTACTGTTATCTCTCCACCTCCACTCACCTGTGCGTAGACGCCGTCGTGTCGGGAGCACACCTCTGTTGCCACAGTCTCGGCACGTAGTTGCCGCACACGTCGTGGGTGAAGCTGTCCCGTGAGCTGTTCGCGATGACTCCGGGAGTAGGTGGAGTCATGTCGACCATCACGGCACCCGACGAGATGATGTTCTTATAGTCTGACGACACACATTGGTCTTGTTGTAGATGATAAGTAATTTTTTTAATGTTTACTGTATTTAATAAAAAACATTCTCGTGGGTAACGATATCCCTCCGTCTGACAGATTGCTATAAGACAGCGCTGAAGACAGACACATTTTTGAAACAAATGTTTTCTCCAATTAATTTGGCGACATATAATGAGAAAACACATTTATTATTATTATTATTTATTATTATTATTATTATTTATTATTATTACTATTAATTATTATTATTTATTATTATTATCATTATTAATTTTTATATATTATTATTATTATTATTTATTATTATTATTATTATTTATTATTATTATTATTATTATTATTATCACAAAGTACGACATACCGACGGCGTTGCGCAGGTAGTAGTTGAGGTAGACGATGGTGTTGAGGTGCAGCCGCAGGTCTCTGAAGCGGACCGAGGTGACGTGGCCTATGCCTCGTCGCTCGAAGTGATGGAACCGGCCACTCTAAACGCAGGCACAACACGTACGCGTGAGTACCCCAAATGATGGTTATAGGTGTACCCTAAATATATATTCTTTCTCTGTTCACCTTCAATTAGTTTCTTTGTATTGTGTATTGCTGGCTCTTTCCTGGAGTTCTCATGTAATGCTCATTACAAATAGAGCTCTCCTTATTTTATTATATTATATTATATCATATCATTATTATCGCATCGCATCGCATCGCATCGGATCGGATCGGATCGGATCGTATCATATCATGTACAATCGGATCGTATCGTATCATATCATATTACACACACACACACACACACACACACACACACGCACACATGCACACCCGCACACACGCACACACGCACACACGCACACACGCACACACGCACACACGCAAACACGCAAACACGCACACACGCACACACGCACACACGTACACACGCACACACACAAAGCGGCCGTCTCACCAGTCTCACGTAGGTCGTATGTCCCTCGATCTTGCGCATGAGTTGACATTCGCCGCCAGGCCCGTAGTCGTAGTTGAAGCTGAGACAGACGGTGGCGGGGTAGTTCAGACAATCGCGGGCACACGCCTCTGCGTACTGGTAGCGGGCCGTCTTGAGAGGGGTCTCCACCAGCCGACCCTCCCTCGGGGCTGCGGTAACAACAAGCACGGTGCAGCCGTCAAAGAACGGTGATCAAGGAACAGTGGTGACGTCTACATGTTGTAATCGTTAACGTAGAATAGTAAGCGTCAACCATTTTTATTTTCTCTTTGGATAATATCAGAAAACGTGTTTGGTGTACATGTGTAATAGAAGTTAAAAACATTTACGTCAATGTTTCCGAAAGTAAAGTGAAGTGAAGTGAAATAAAAGTTAAGTTCTTATATAGCCACTGTCCAGTACTTTTGACTGCTCAAAGCGCTTTACACTTTACTCCTTGGCAGACCTGTTCAATCGAACACCATTTCGACTTCTCAGGGAAGCATCCAGCCAATTAATTTACGAACATTATTCGTACATAAATATCCATCAGTGTCTGTAGGTACTAATCCATACTGCTGAGTGAACTGGAGTAAGTATTTTATTGTATTGCATAAATATCAAGTTACGTTCGTAGACTCTCTATTCTAATTTTGATCTTTATAATTAGAACGATAATGACTGCGTTCTATTACGCGTCTTGAGGGGTCCTTTCGCGTCATCTGCAGAGGCTTCCGGTGGGGGGCTTCCTCTCAACGTTCGAGAGGTACTGGTAGACCCAAAGTGCGTTTACACCCTCAAACTTAAGTTCCCTGATGTGCTCCTGGACACAATTTAGGTGCACGTGAATAATGAGTATTGTATCCAACCATCGCTGAATATGCTATTGATGTGTTGTTACCATTTTCGACAACATACCCCTGTGAGGTCAGCTTCTCGACATTAACATTTATCAAGATAGCCCATTTGTCATTTCATGAACCTAGAAATGTTCTATCCTTTTTTGTTGATTTGTACTCATGTTCAAATTCAGCTCGGTTGCCCAAACGGCAACTTTGGGCAACTCTGATAATTTGCATAAATCCAAGATGGCCACTGGGCGATATCTTGAAAATTTAACTTTTGAACTACTTGTCCTAGAATGATGTATAATACCTCTTTTAAGGGGTGTTGGGGTGCGTAGAATCCATTTCCGATGTTATTTTTTCAATTCAAGGTCAAGATCAGACGTTGAAGGTCAGGTTAAGGTCAAATGTTTGATTTTTCGTGGACAATGAATGGAAATTTCTACTAATTTATATTTTAGTTTATTCATGCACATAAATGGATAATCTTACAATATTTGACACATTTGTTCGTGAGATAAAACAATAATCAGTCATATTTGAAAAACGTAGTCACATCTGCTACACGTAGTGTATAGTGCAAATATTATTATGAACATTGGCATTCATATTTCTTTGTGAGGGAAATTGTTGCATTAATTAATCATGCATGAAAGTCATTGTAAGGATGATAGAAGGATTGGTCCATAACTATGAATAAAATATAGTCTTACACAATGCAGATATCGCCCAATAATCTTTACCATTTACCTACCCCTACTCATCATCCAGGTAATGAGGATCAGCAAGACCGTTCTCAACATCTTCATGGCCTTCACCCTCCTCATCTACATCCTCATCCTCTACACTCTTATCCTCCATCTCGATACCCTCATCGTCTCCAGCCTGAGCCTCTTCTGTCTGATTGTACGGATTACAGCAGCCCTTTTCGCGAGAGCAGCCGCAGAATGACGTGCACGAAAGAATTTCTTTGTGGCAGCCACGAACCTCCGTGCTGCACTTCTTGCCCAGTGCCCTACACTCACAATGAATCACATCACACAGGTGTGGTGGACCTAGGTCACCCTGAGCAATAACAGGAGCGGAGACGCCATTCCGGATCTCCCACCCGAAGTGAGTGATATCGGCTGACTCATCGGGGAGGCTTGTTGGTCTGCCGTTTTCCACAGCATGCCCTGCAAATGGGTCCGCAGCAGGTGCAGGAACAGGTTGGCGGATGTTGGAGGCAGGATCTTGACTTTGGGACTTTTCTTCTTCTTGATGAAGAGTGTGAAGCATGCAAACTCCATGGCTGACCATACAGAGCGATGAAGAAGGTTTTCGCCGTCTCCATCAGATCCGCCTGCGTGGCGCCCACTTCCTCCAGCACATCATCCAAACCTGGGAAGTCCCCGGTGAGCAAGGTGTTTAGTGCATTGATCTTGCCTTTGGCATACGGATATGAGGTGGTGTCGCACCCGCTGAGTGCGTGCATGCCAAGCAGCTGCAGACACCGTGGCCCTATGTCAGCGCAGGTGGCGTTGATATCCAGCACTGTCCATCCCTCCGCTCCATCTGCACCTTGCACACCATCTCCTCCCGATACACCCAATAGACTAGTAGGACAAACACGTCTGTGTCGTCGCTAAATACACGGCTCACGCTTTTACCAGAGTTGGCAGCCTCAATGACATAGGAGATCATGGTGATGTGCGCCTCATCATGACCAAACGCACCATCGTCACGAGTCTCCATCGCCACGTTCTCTCATGTAGACAACGCGCTCGCCAGGCTCCGCTTGTTGTTCTTGCTCTTCAGGATTGCATCTCTTTTGGGCAGAGGACTGGTGTTGGAGAGCACGTAGATGAGGGTAACTTCACCAGCCCGCCGTATTCTCTCGTGATCCTGCGAAGACAATGCTTTTCTCAGTACCAACTGGATAGTGACTCAGACGACCCAGGATGGATGCGATCAGATCTGAGGGACTGCCGCCGTGTGGCCACACGATACGGTAGAACAGCTGCTGAACATCCACGATGACAATTTCAGCAGCTGTTGGCGAGATCTCGAGCACACCCAGGCGCTTGACCAGCCCAGACGTGTTGGCTTTGCGGAGACAACCATGTTCGTTGATGAGCGATGGAGGCACTGCACACAGTTCGTAGTTGAACAGAGGCTCAAGCTCCATCTGCCGCCGCTGATCAATCATCAAGAGCCGGAGAAAAATGTTCTCAAGATCGATGACTGGCCTACCCTTGTTGCTCTTGTCCTGCTTCTGTAGTCCATCGTCTTGATGGGACTACTTGGTGGATCAGCAGAGTAGTCCACGCGTTCTGACACGTGCACGGTGATGGGGAAGGCGTCAATCCACTCACAAACTCTATCTGCTCAAATGTCTTCGGCCCTGTTGATAGAAACCGCTTCAAGAGTGCTGCTGATACGCCCCGAAAGGACCGCATGGCTTTCACCCAGGACTTCCCATTGAAGATACCTGTCAGCTCCCGATATGCTGCGGACACGTACACTTCAAACGCTGGCGAAGAGGGCTGCTGTAATCCGTACAATAAGACAGAAGAGGCTCAGACTGGAGACGAGGAGGGTATCGAGATGGAGGATACTGAGGAGGAGGATTTTGAGGATGAGAGTGTAGAGGATGAGGACGTAGATGAGGAGAATGAAGGCCATGAAGATGTTGAGGATGGTCTTGCTGATCCTGATTAAATGGTAAAGATTATTTGGCGATATCTGCAGTTACTAAGATAACGTAAACCTTACGCTTATAGCATAGCATTGTGTAATACTATCTTTTATCCATAGTTATGGATATCAATCCTTGTATCATCCTTACAATTACTTTCGAGCATGATTTCTTAATGCAAGAATTACCCTCACAAAGAAATATGAATGCCAATGTCCATAATGATATATTCACTATACACTACGTGTAGCAGATGTGACTACGTGTTTCAAATATGACTGATTACTGTTTTTTCTCACGAACAAATGTGTCAAATATTGTAAGATTATCTATTTATTGCATGAATAAACTAAAATATAAATTAGTAGAAATTTCCATTAATTGTCCACGAGAAATCAAACATTTGACCTTAACCTGATCTTCAGCGTCTGATCTTGAACTTTAATTGAAATATATAACATCATAAATGGATTCTACGCACCCCAACACCCATTAAAAGAGGTATTATACATAATTCTAGGACAAGTAGTTCAAAAGTTAAATTTTCAAGTTACCGCCCAGTGGCCATCCTTGATTTATGCAAATTACCAGAGTTGCCCAAAGTTGCCGTTTGGGCAACCAAGCTGAATTTGTTCTAGGACCCCATATGAGTAGAAATCAACAAACAAAGTTCATAGGATAGAACATTTCTAGGTTGGCTATTGAACACATATGAGTGTCAAATGGACTAAGACCAAGAAGAAGTCATGTCTAAACAGCCTGGATCAGCATCTTCGCGTAGCTCTTCCCAGCACGTAGCGTCTTTGCTCCGCAAAGTAGGTGCAAGTTTCTCACTAATGCCAACTAGACGTTCCGGCCTAGGTCTATTATACATTATTTGCATAACATGTTTAGAAACAGATTACGTATATAATCTGCTAGAAATATTAAATGTTAATTAAGATTTATTTTCAAAATAATACTACAATTCATATTAATCTATATTTCGCATATCACTTGGAATTAAATAATTTTTTATGTAACACGTTTGTTTTATGTTCTTATAACTGTGGGGAAAATGTCAATTTACCATTCCATCGGATGAGTAGTGGGTTGTGACAAGACAATACACTGTGACATCGTAACATGTGACTCTGTGTGCCGCGAGGATCGAGCTAACTATAAAGTGTGCCCGGAACTTAAAAAGGTTGAGAAGCACTGGCCTATGTAATCAAGTTGAACAACGCAGTCAACATGTTGATATGAGTGATACGTCACACACCCTTGTACGTACCCGTGAAGTGTTCCAACAGGCGGAGTCCGAGAGGGTCATTACCCGTGTCCACCCCAGTGGCTCTAGAGCTGGACACGCTCCGCCAGTCGACTATCTGGGTACCGTGGGAACCTTTGCCGTAGCCAGCGCTTATCTGGTAAACATAAACCATGTTTAATTAGACATGCTGTTGTCTATTATAAATGAAACTTCGACGGATGAGCCTAAAGACAATTTTCTGTTTTAAAGTGTATCGTTTTAGGACAGACAATGAAGTATTTTTGATTTGATTTGATTTGAAATACAAGATACATTTAGACATACCTTATATTGACGACAAAGTGTTGTCCTAATGCGTACACATGTTATCGGGTACGTCAAACGTAACGAGTCTGGCTTTGATGTATGACAGTGTCAGGTAATGACTTAATAAGTATATGTCGTCAATGTATGTGTGGTCTATATTATGGTTTATGTTCTTGTCACAACAATCGGTCACAACAATCGCCATCGTCATCATCATGTATATTATTATAATTAATTATTTAGTTAATATAATAATAATCATCAGTTGTCCAACGATAGTCAATCATGAAACAAATTCAAAATATAACAAGATTACCACCCGTGGAATTAACTTTAAATGGGAAATTCACAAGGAAATCTTTGACACATCGACTGTCCAACATTCTTTTCTATGTATACCCTTTCTTTCCTGGGTGTATATATCGATTTCGTTTTTTTTTTTTTAAATTTCACACAACTACCTCCACACAACCAGCATATAATTGATTGTTGACTTTCCTGCATCGCGTTATCCAGTTCAGGGCCTGTTAATCAGGATTCATATTTTCTCTTTTACACAATACTATTGATTTGTCCCACGGGCAAAACAATAAGTGTCGAATCAATAAGTGATAATATAATTACAGCCTTTACTCTATTGACATTACTATGTCTTCCTACCATTTGCTCAACAATGACGGAGTCGTCAAAGGCAAGAGTCGACCCTTGGAGAAGCTCGGGGTGACTGGTGCTGCGGAAGTCCGGTGTCACTCGACCCACGGGCAGGGTCATGTCGTAGGTCTGCAGTTGACACGTCGTAATCGCCGACAGTCCCATCGAGTTGGTGGCAGTCACGCGGAAATAGAGAGGAACACTGTGGATCATTGTCTGGAACAACACGGAAGTACAGAGGAACACTGTGAATCATTGTCTGGAACAACACGGAAGTAGAAAGGAACACTGTGGATCATCGTTTGGAACAACACGGAAGTACAGAGGAACACTGTGGACCATTGCCTGGAACAACACTCAAGTACAAAGGAACACTGTAGAGTGTAGACAACACGGAAGTGGATCATTGTCTGGAACAACACGTAAGTACAGAGGAACATTGTAGATCATTGCTGGAACAACACGTAAGTACAAAGGAACACTGTAGAGTGTAGACAAAAGTGGACAGAACACTATGGATCAATGTCTGGAACAACATGTAAGTACAGAGGAACACTGTGGATCATTGTCTGCACCAACACGGAAGTACAAAGGAACACTGTAGAGTGTAGACAATACGGAAGTTGATAGAACACTGTGGATCATTGTCTGGAACAACCCGTAAGTACAGAGGAACATTGTGGATCATTGTCTGGAACAACACGTAAGTACAAAGGAACACTGTGGATCATTGTCTGGAACAACACGGAAGTACAAAGGAACACTGTAGAGAGTAGACAACACGGAAATGGACATAACATTGTGGATCATTGTCTGGAACAACACGGACGTACTGAGGAACACTGTGGATCATTGTTTGGAATAACACGGAAGTACAGAGGAACATTGTGGATCATTGTCTGGAACAACACCGAAGTACAGAGGAACACTACGGATCATTGTCTGGAACAACACGGAGCACACGTGTGGCAGTAACAAGGCACGTTCAATCACCAAGTCCTGCCCCACTAAGAGATTAACGATTTCCACACTATAAACTTTTAAAATTAATTTCGTAATAGTCTACACTCAAAAATGAAGTATCAATCCACAACCTTTGCCACAACTGTCGAAGCGCCGCCTAGTGGTTCGTTGTCGATGACGTCGCACCCCCCACTGAACGTGCCTACGCAGAAGGAGAGCTCCACCTCGCTGCGGTCGTCGGCGACACCGAACTCGATGTTGAAGGCGGGCTCCGTGTAGTCCCGTCCCGCCAGCTGGGTCACGTGACACGCTGCACTCGATGAGCCGATGGAACGTCTACGCCGTGATCCGCCATTGCTGCCGTCGCTATCACTACTGTCGTCGTCGCAGTTGGAGCATGTCTGGAGGGAAGGCAATGTGAACATGTCAACGAACTTCGTGTACAGTTCACAGTGTTGTGTATTTACACAAATCAATCGTCTGGTTTTGTACAATAGCAACTGAGGGCGTAGGTTTGGGATGCGATTGGTGCGTGAGAACACCCACTCAGATCCAGGAGAAAGAGTTCCGTTTGATGCAGAGGAGTTCCGAATGGAGAGATGATAACCGGAGAGACAATTTGCGCCTCGGGCATTTAACTTCGAATACATTATCTGCGACTTCTCAGAAGAAACGTAATGCCATTATTTGTTCTTCGAATTGACTTATTTGTTAAGGGTTCTCTCCGGTTAATGGGTTCATACCGGTAGTTTAGCGATCGTAAAGTGATTGTACAAACGTATCGCGTGGCTTCATCTATTGCTCCGCAGTCTGCCGAACAGTTGGGGGCGTTTTATTCAATTTAATTCAACTTAACCGCTCACATTACGTCTCGTGTTACAGGTAGAGTGACTGCCGGTGCAGCCTGTTAGGTTAGTTACTCACCGCCTTCGAGTACCAGCCAAAGTCGGGCGCCGATAAGTCAGGCTCGGCGTCGTTGTAGTTGAGAATGTTCTTGTTAATGGCCTTCGTCTGGTAATGCCACAGCAGGATGTTGATCAGCGTCTTCTTGATGCACTTCTTGCCTACCCATGGGAGCCATATGCACAGCTCGAACACAAGCCGCGCCCGCAGCTCAATCCGCAGTGGAATCAAGTTCAGGTCCATGCGAGCCCTGGAACGATACGTCATTATAGAGGAACCAAGTTCAGGTCCATGCGAGCCCTGGAACGATACGTCATTATAGAGGAACCAAGTTCAGGTCCATGCGAGCCCTGGAACGATACGTCATTATAGAGGAACCAAGTTCAGGTCCATGCGAGCCCTGGAACGATACGTCATTATAGGGGAACCAAGTTCAGGTCCATGCGAGCCCTGGAACGATACGTCATTATAGAGGAACCAAGTTCAGGTCCATGCGAGCCCTGGAACGATACGTCATTATAGAGGAACCAAGTTCAGGTCCATGCGAGCCCTGGAACGATACGTCATTATAGAGGAACCAAGTTCAGGTCCATGCGAGCCCTGGAACGATACGTCATTATAGAGGAACCAAGTTCAGGTCCATGCGAGCCATGGAGCAACACATTATGACAGAGAACTCAAATTGAAGTCCATGCCAGCCCTTGAACAAGACGTCCCGACAAAGGAATCAAGTTGATATCCATGTGAGCCCTGGAACGACACGTCAGTATAAAGGAATCTAGATGAGGTCCATGCGGGCCCTGAAATGACATTCATTACATTGGAATCAAACTCAGATCCGTGCGAGCCCTGGAACGACACGTCATGACAGAGGAATCAGGTTGAGGGCCAAGGAGCCCTGGAATAACACAGCATTCTAGTGGAGGGTAGCGTAATGATTTAACTTACATCAAAGCTAACAAATAAGATGACAAACGTGTTGATGTAGTGATTACATGACAACTAATTGTTTATATGTCTATATATTTATTAATTACAATTTTTCTGACAAAGTTTATCAATATTTTGCTAATTGTTAGTTATATGTTGGCATGTTAGTTTTGCAAACACTACTGAACAGAGTTTTACTTAGGATCTTAGTGTATATATAATAATAATAATTATTATTTTTATTATTTAAAACAACAATATTATCAGTATAACATACCATGACATAATTATTTTTTAAGGAAAATTTAGCTGCCTTTCTCAACCCTCTCATTTCCTTCGTGAGCGCTAATCGGTGTCATGTGACCATACTGGTGGATGTCACGTGACAGTAGTTCCACGATTCCGATCTGCAGAACCAACAAGGTCACGTGCCATCGGATAACATTCCAACTAACACTGACGGATGAACTGAGACGGTCCATAAAGCTGTAACTATAAATTTATCGAAATTGTATCCAATTACCGCGCTGATGGTTGTTGATATAATGTCGTTTATGAACGAAGAATAACAAGAAAAACGAGGATCGATAGAAGGAGGACGAATGACATGAGAAAAGAGGCTGGAATGCAATGCAGCGTAACATGAGGATTATTGAGAAGCCGGATGAGATGGGCAGGTCACTTGGCAAGGATGGATGCCAGAAAAATAGCAAAGAGAGCAGAGGCGGAAACAAAAAGGACACTAGAAAAGGAGAAGACTACAGTTGAAATGAAAGGACTGTGTGTGTAGGGACATGAGAATATCAGGGGAGGATGAAAGATGGAGAGAGGGAGCGATGGACAGAAAATTTTGGAAAGCGCAAAAACACAGTGTGTGATTCAGCAATACTGAGCTTGACCCTCACCTCAGGGAACAAGGAGAGTAACATGAAATCGCCATTGTTACCTGACTTCAAGAGGGAACTTCTTGAACTCTATGGTGATTGTGGTTGGGAAGGACGTTGTGAGGAGGTAGCCCGTCAGTCGGAGCTCTGCCCTCAGCACGAACAGCGTCACTCCGACGGAACCCCACACCGAGCTGCCGAGACGGGGCACGATCGTTGCCTGGGCAAACAAAAACAAAGTCAATCTTGAACATTACAAAAAAGGTATGTTCTTACATAACGCAGTATCCAGTCCTCGGCACTGCTCAAAGCGCTCTACACTTTACTCCCTGGCAGACCATCTCGACTTCTCAACTAGGAAGCTTCCAGCCACACTGCAATTAATGCGCGAAGACTACTCGTACACAACTATCCACCACTGTCGTCTATAGCCAGGTACTCATTCAATCAACTGCGTGAACTGTAGCAACGTAGAACGAACGAACTTGCCCAAGGTTCGACACCGCAGCACAGGATTCGAACCAGGGTTTTCTCGGTCGAGAGTCCGAAGCTCTAGCCACTGCGCCACTGCGTTCCAAGGATTATTTATTGTATTACGTATTACACTATTTAGCGGTAGCTGTGATACAGGTACCAATCCAAGCTGCACGTACAGATGGTGCGACGTAATGTTTAGGTGACAATCAATTAGCCAAATGCATTTAGAGTGTGTGTGTGTGTGTGTGTGTGCGTGTGCGTGCGTGCGTGCGGGGGCGTGCGCGCGCGTTTGAATGTGTGTTTATAGCGTAAATTGAGGAGCGCCGGTCAGTTGGGAACATTTTACTTGTGTTGACTCGAAAAACCTTTTTAAATGTACATCATGGCAAACGACATTTACGAATACTCCGGGAGAGCACCTTCTGCACCCGTGTGTACTTAGCGTCATTCCCACACACACACGTAGGTCCCCTACACACATACCCACACACGTTAGTTCAATTATAATTATATACGGAAATTAAAGGAAACATTGCGTTACAACAGCACTATACATGTAGATCCTACCGATGCCTTCATAGTCATGATGCAGAGTTTGCAGTAGAAAGTTGCCCCGTAGTGTCCGTCAATACCAAACACTGAAACGACAAACATCAACTATTACCTTGAGGTATGTATAGGGCAGACAGACTACGAAATAGCCAGATCAGATCAGAGACATTCACCCCTGAATCCATCTCAGAAGAAGACTCCGGTTGGTTGGCCATGTTTGCCGCATCCCAAACGAATACCTCATAAAAAGTAGCTTACATGAACACTTTAAAGGACCCGGAAAAAGGAAGGCCACGAAGAGGTTGAGTGACCAAGTTAGACTGGACGTTAGACAGGACGCTATTAATAGCATTGCGGTGTGTTCTGGACAGGACGAAATGGAGGTTTATATTAACAGTAGGTACCTATGTCTCACGTTTTGTTACGAAACATACAATTGCTAATGTTATCGTATTAAATTACATTACGTCTAAAGATGTCGCAAATGGAAATGAATATCACAGTTGGCTCGTTCCTTTTTCAATCTATCTATGGAATGCACCTGCATTACATAAATCACGACACGACGAACTGTCATTAAGAAAATACTGAGGTGTCGTAATCTTTTTTTGTGAAGACAGAACATCAACGCTACACCACGCCTCTGTGTTCGGAAACATAACAGACCGCATGCACGGATCTGTGTTCGTAACGAGGTCAACATTCAAAGTACAAATGTCGGGGTTCAGAGGTGAGCAGTAACACTCACAGAAGCTGAGTGGGATTGGTCCGATCGGAATGATGATAGGCGGATTGAGTTTGTAGATCTCCACGTAGTATGGCCCGAACGATTTAAGCAGTCCCGTCGTGCAGATGTCGAATCGCTCAAACTCGCTGCCGAAGATCTTCACGATGAGATTCTTGATCTGCGTCGTCAACTGAAAGCAACAATAAAATTTACCGACTACTGTTGCCAATCGACCTAGATTTAAGCTACTATCTAAAACGGTATATACATACTGCATATCGAAATGTACAAAACCATCGTTTTATTTCAGTAATAATTTCGATTCGTAACCAGTTACCACCATCCGGACATTAATAATTCCTCGAGAAGTTTCGAAGTTTACACACAACCTAAGTACTTTGATATTAACCACATAACCAATGTCTATAGGCGCCCCCTAGACCTCCAACTAAGATCCCCATACCCGGTGTTTGAAGGCGTTTTATAGACGCCATACCCGGTGTTTGAAGGCGTTCTCTAGACGCCGTACCCGGTGTTTGAAGGCGTTCTTTAGATGGCGTACCCATTGTTTGAAGGCGTTCTATAGATGCCGCACCTGGTGTTGAAGGCGTTCTATAGACGCCGTACCCAGTGTTTAAAGGCGTTCTCTAGACGCCGTACCCGGTGTTTGAAGGCGTTCTTTAGATGCCGTACCCATTGTTTGAAGGCGTTCTATAGATGCCGCACCTGGTGTTGAAGGCGTTCTATAGACCTCGTACCCAGTGTTTGAAGGCGTTCTATAGACGCCGTACCCGGTTTTTGAAGGCGTTCTATAGACGCCGTACCCGATGTTTGAAGGCGTTCTATAGACGCCGTACCCAGTGTTTGAAGGCGTTCTATAGACGCCGTACCCGGTGTTTGAAGGCGTTATATAGATGCCGTACCCATTGTTTGAAGGCCTCCTATAGACACTGTACTCGGGGTTTAAAATGTCGCAGTCTGTTCCACGTTTCTCACGTAATAATTAATATAATGTTCTTAAGGCTATACTAACTCTGTTGAAGGTATGCTGCCCACCAAATTGTGTTTACTAAGCCCTAACAACGGTCGTAACTGTAACTGTAGGGACGACCACGGGTGCGTGTTCAAATAGTAAACAAAACATCCAGTTTCAAAACAAGCTTAATTGGCAATACGGCCGAGTCGGGCTGAGATAACTGCTATGCCCTTTGATGTTCCCCACGGTCAACGCAGCAGACTTCCAGTTAGAAATTTCTACTCCCACTAATTCCGGGTAGACGAGCATACTACGTCCCTTTAAAGACCTTCTATAAACATCGTATCCAATGTTAGAACGTTTCCTATAGACACCGTACCCAATTTTTGAATGCGTCCCTCAGACTCTTCACCAGTTCCACGATCGCCTTCTCATCCACTCCGCTCACGTCCACCAGTTTGATGACGTCACCAATGCTCATATTCAGCATTTTATCGACGGCTGAAATGACACGAAACGATAGTCGTCGAACTACAGAAAATGTCATTATCGAGGAATATATATTAATAACATAAATTTGCAGTATCTTAAGTTAGACGCCGAAGTTCGGTCGCCCCTTTCTCTGTTCTTTCGCATCCTTTGATCATTGTCCTCTGATCTATCAGTTGGCGAGGTATTTGAAAAAGGGTAGTTTTTTTACAGTGATTTCATTTTTCAGTAGAACTTTATAGTGGTCAGGCATACTCCAACTGGCGCCACAACTTCAAAATACTGTCATGGTGATAACTGGTGCCAATGGTCCGTTGCTCCATGGGTAGGTCTGGGTAGCGCTGATTAATATATATACCTGACTAAACACGTCAAGCTGTCGATACTAGTAAAATAATGAAACTTCCACGAACTTCCACATTATTTATAATTTCATATTTCAGTAATATCTGTCTTACGCCCTACCAGTGCTTATTTATATATATATATATATTTATATATATATATATATATATATATACATAAGCCCTGCTCTTACGCCCTACCAGTATGCACTATATATATATATATATATATGCGATAGTCTTAAGGACGTCGTCTCTAGACTTACTTGGCGTGTCGGCCGGACGCGTCATGACTGGCAGCGTGGCGTTGGAGACGCAAGGACCCACCTCGATCTGAGCCTCCGCCATGATGACGACCTGAGGTAGACACTCCTCCGACCTCGTGGAACACCATGCGACTCCGAGAGAGACCTACACACGACACACGACACACGAGAGTGAGTTTATGAGACACTCCTCTGACCTCGTGGAACACCACGCGATTCCAAGAGAGACATACACACGATACACGACAGTTACTTTAGGAGACACTCCTCGCATCTCATGGAGCACTACGCGACTCCGAGAGAGACATACACACAACACGCGACACATCTATGTATCAAACCACCGACACGCGACACATGCCGGACGATAAATGACACACGACATGCGACAATTAGCTTAAGAGACGCTCTGCGGACTTTGAAGCCACCACACTACTCCGAGGAAGATATGCATACGACACATGAAACTTAGTTTAGGAGATAATCCTCGTATATGGCAAAGTACCACACGATTCAAGATAGATATGTACAATACACACGCCAGTTAGTTCAAGAGACACTTCTCGGATATTCTGAAGCACCACATAATGCCGATATAAATCTACAGCTACACACGTCAGGTGGTTTGAACAGTGTCATATATGATGTATCAGGAAAACCATTATTTACGTCGGTAACTGAACTCAATGTCGGTCACTGTATGCATAGCCTCGGTGACGTAACCCTTGGTCCATACTAGCAACGAGTAAGAATAGATGCAAGAGTGTTTGTCTGGTTGAGATGATCTTACCTTCAACATGTTGTTCGTCCTCTGTATCTTCAAGTTCGCCATCAGTTGAATTACGTTCAACACGTTGATTTCCTTCGTTATATCCACGTTGTCCTCCGTTGCTGAAATATAGAAATACTGCAGATATCACTGTGATCCACAAGAGATTTGGGCACATAAGAAACGTATATCTATATATTAATACGGACAATCGGGGGTGCTGTAAGTGTATCTGCCCGCAGGTGCCGGGGTTCAGCCGTCTATTTCGGTGTTCATTTGTTTCCACGAACCACTGCCCTCTGACCTACCACTAGGTAGTTATTCATACATTCAACATTCATGCAGTATAAATATTCCAATAATTAACCGAAATACTCGGTGTTCCAAGTAATTCCTTGCGTTACTACGGATACTCACTAAAGTCCTCATTAAGCACCTTGAAACTCGTCGTCCATTTGTTGATACCAATGATCAGTTCGAGGTCACACGCGTCATATCTGACGTAGGCGGTCAGTGCATGGCGATAGATGAACAACTTGAGGTCAACGCAGCAACTGACGCTGGTGCAAGATTCATCAAAGCGACAGTAGACGTTCTTGCCAATACGACTGCCAATATCCAGACACTCTGCCAATATAAAGTAAACATAACTGTATTGTAAGACTCATCAAAGCGACAGCAGACATTCTTGCCAACACGACTGCCAATGTCCAGACACTCTGTCAATATAAAGTAAACATAACTGTATTGTAAGACTCATCAAAGCGACAGCAGACATTCTTGCCAACACGACTGCCAATGTCCAGACACTCTGTCAATATAAAGTAAACATAACTGTATTGTAAGACTCATCAAAGCGACAGCAGACATTCTTGCCAACACGACTGCCAATGTCCAGACACTCTGTCAATATAAAGTAAACATAACTGTATTGTAAGACTCATCAAAGCGACAGCAGACATTCTTGCCAACACGACTGCCAATGTCCAGACACTCTGTCAATATAAAGTAAACATAACTGTATTGTAAGACTCATCAAAGCGACAGCAGACATTCTTGCCAACACGACTGCCAATGTCGAGACACTCTGTCAATATAAAGTAAACATAACTGTATTGTAAGACTCATCAAAGCGACAGCAGACATTCTTGCCAACACGACTGCCAATGTCGAGACACTCTGTCAATATAAAGTAAACATAACTGTATTGTAAGACTCATCAAAGCGACAGCAGACATTCTTGCCAACACGACTGCCGATGTCCAGACACTCTGTCAATATAAAATAAACATAACTGTATTGTAAGACTCATCAAAGCGACAGCAGACATACTTACCAACATGACTGCCAATGTCCAGACACTCTGCCAATATAAAGTAAACATAACTGTATTGTAAGACTCATCAAAGCAACAGTAGACATTCTTGCCAATACGACTGCCAATGTCCAGACACTCTGTCAATATAAAGTAAACATAACTGTATTGTAAGACTCATCAAAGCGACAGCAGACATACTTACCAACACGACTGCCAATGTCCAGACATTCTGCCAATATAAAGTAAACATAACTGTATTGTAAGACTCATCAAAGCGACAGTAGACATTCTTGCCAACATGACTGCCAATGTCCAGACACTCTGCCAATATAAAGTAAACATAACTGTATTGTAAGACTCATCAAAGCGACAGCAGACATTCTTGCCAACATGACTGCCAATGTCCAGACACTCTGTCAATATAAAGTAAACATAACTGTATTGTAAGACTCATCAAAGCGACAGCAGACATTCTTGCCAACACGACTGCCGATGTCCAGACACTCTGTCAATATAAAATAAACATAACTGTATTGTAAGACTCATCAAAGCGACAGCAGACATTCTTGCCAACACGACTGCCAATGTCCAGACACTCTGCCAATATAAAGTAAACATAACTGTATTGTAAGACTCATCAAAGCGACAGCAGACATTCTTGCCAACATGACTGCCAATGTCCAGACACTCTGCCAATATAAAGTAAACATAACTGTATTGTAAGACTCATCAAAGCAACAGTAGACATTCTTGCCAACACGACTGCCAATGTCCAGACACTCTGTCAATATAAAGTAAACATAACTGTATTGTAAGACTCATCAAAGCGACAGCAGACATTCTTGCCAATACGACTGCCAATGTCCAGACACTCTGTCAATATAAAGTAAACATAACTATATTGTAAGACTGATCAAAGCGACAATAGACATTCTTGCCAACACGACTGCCAATGTCCAGACACTCTGTCAATATAAAGTAAACATAACTGTATTGTAAGACTCATCAAAGCAACAGCAGACATTCTTGCCAATACGACTGCCAATGTCCAGACACTCTGTCAATATAAAGTAAACATAACTATATTGTAAGACTCATCAAAGCGACAGCAGACATTCTTGCCAACACGACTGCCAATGTCCAGACACACTGTCAATATAAAGTAAATATAACTGTATTGTAAGACTCATCAAAGCAACAGTAGACATTCTTGCCAACACGACTGCCAATGTCCAGACACTCTGCCAATATAAAGTAAACATAACTGTATTGTAAGACTCATCAAAGCGACAGCAGACATTCTTGCCAAAACGACTGCCAATGTCCAGACATTCTGCCAATATAAAGTAAACATAACTGTATTGTAAGACTCATCAAAGCGACAATAGACATTCTTGCCAACACGACTGCCAATGTCCAGACACTCTGTCAATATAAAGTAAACATAACTGTATTGTAAGACTCATCAAAGCAACAGCAGACATTCTTGCCAACACGACTGCCAATGTCCAGACACTCTGTCAATATAAAGTAGACATAACTGTATTGTAAGACTCATCAAAGCGACAGCAGACATTCTTGCCAACACGACTGCCAATGTCCAGACACTCTGTCAATATAAAGTAAACATAACTGTATTGTAAGACTCATCAAAGCGACAGCAGACATTCTTGCCAACACGACTGCCAATGTCCAGACACTCTGTCAATATAAAGTAAACATAACTGTATTGTAAGACTCATCAAAGCGACAGCAGACATTCTTGCCAATACGACTGCCAATGTCCAGTCACTCTGTCAATATAAAGTAAACATAACTGTATTGTAAGACTCATCAAAGCGACAGCAGACATTCTTGCCAACACGACTGCCAATGTCCAGACACTCTGTCAATATAAAGTAAACATAACTGTATTGTAAGACTCATCAAAGCGACAGCAGACATTCTTGCCAACACGACTGCCAATGTCCAGACACTCTGTCAATATAAAGTAAACATAACTGTATTGTAAGACTCATCAAAGCGACAGCAGACATTCTTGCCAACACGACTGCCAATGTCCAGACACTCTGCCAATATAAAGTAAACATAACTGTATTGTAAGACTCATCAAAGCGACAGCAGACATTCTTGCCAACACGACTGCCAATGTCCAGACACTCTGTCAATATAAAGTAAACATAACTGTATTGTAAGACTCATCAAAGCGACAGCAGACATTCTTGCCAATACGACTGCCAATGTCCAGACACTCTGTCAATATAAAGTAAACATAACTGTATTGTAAGACTCATCAAAGCGACAGCAGACATTCTTGCCAACACGACTGCCAATGTCCAGACACTCTGTCAATATAAAGTAAACATAACTGTATTGTAAGACTCATCAAAGCGACAGCAGACATTCTTGCCAATACGACTGCCAATGTCCAGTCACTCTGTCAATATAAAGTAAACATAACTGTATTGTAAGACTCATCAAAGCGACAGTAGACATTCTTGCCAATACGACTGCCAATGTCGAGACACTCTGCCAATATAAAGTAAACATAACTGTATTGTAATACTCATCAAAGCGACAGTAGACGTTCTTGGCAACACGACTGCCAATGTCCAGTCACTCTGTCAATATAAAGTAAACATAACTGTATTGTAAGACTCATCAAAGCGACAGTAGACGTTCTCGCCAACACGACTGCCGATGTCCAGACACTCTGCCAATATAAAGTAAACATAACTGTATTGTAAGACTCATCAAAGCGACAGCAGACATTCTTGCCAATACGACTGCCAATGTCCAGACACTCTGTCAATATAAAGTAAACATAACTGTATTGTAAGACTCATCAAAGCGACAGCAGACATTCTTGCCAACACGACTGCCAATGTCCAGACACTCTGTCAATATAAAGTAAACATAACTGTATTGTAAGACTCATCAAAGCGACAGCAGACATTCTTGCCAACACGACTGCCAATGTCCAGACACTCTGTCAATATAAAGTAAACATAACTGTATTGTAAGACTCATCAAAGCGACAGCAGACATTCTTGCCAATACGACTGCCAATGTCCAGACACTCTGTCAATATAAAGTAAACATAACTGTATTGTAAGACTCATCAAAGCGACAGCAGACATTCTTGCCAACACGACTGCCAATGTCCAGACACTCTGTCAATATAAAGTAAACATAACTGTATTGTAAGACTCATCAAAGCGACAGCAGACATTCTTGCCAACACGACTGCCAATGTCCAGACACTCTGTCAATATAAAGTAAACATAACTGTATTGTAAGACTCATCAAAGCGACAGCAGACATTCTTGCCAACACGACTGCCAATGTCCAGACACTCTGTCAATATAAAGTAAACATAACTGTATTGTAAGACTCATCAAAGCGACAGCAGACATTCTTGCCAACACGACTGCCAATGTCCAGACACTCTGTCAATATAAAGTAAACATAACTGTATTGTAAGACTCATCAAAGCGACAGCAGACATTCTTGCCAATACGACTGCCAATGTCCAGTCACTCTGTCAATATAAAGTAAACACAACTGTATTGTAAGACTCATCAAAGCGACAGCAGACATTCTTGCCAACACGACTGCCAATGTCCAGTCACTCTGTCAATATAAAGTAAACACAACTGTATTGTAAGACTCATCAAAGCGACAGTAGACGTTCTTGCCAACACGACTGCCAATGTCCAGACACTCTGTCAATATAAAGTAAACATAACTTTATTGTAAGACTCATCAAAGCGACAGTAGACGTTCTTGCCAATACGACTGCCAATATCCAGACACTCTGTCAATATAAAGTAAACATAACTGTATTGTAAGACTCATCAAAGCGACAGCAGACATTCTTGCCAATACGACTGCCAATGTCCAGACACTCTGTCAATATAAAGTAAACATAACTGTATTGTAAGACTCATCAAAGCAACAGCAGACATTCTTGCCAATACGACTGCCAATGTCCAGTCACTCTGTCAATATAAAGTAAACATAACTGTATTGTAAGACTCATCAAAGCAACAGCAGACATTCTTGCCAATACGACTGCCAATGTCCAGTCACTCTGTCAATATAAAGTAAACATAACTGTATTGTAAGACTCATCAAAGCGACAGCAGACATTCTTGCCAATACGACTGCCAATATCCAGACACTCTGTCAATATAAAGTAAACATAACTGTATTGTAAGACTCATCAAAGCGACAGCAGACATTCTTACCAATACGACTGCCAATGTCCAGACACTCTGTCAATATAAAGTAAACATAACTGTATTGTAAGACTCATCAAAGCGACAGTAGACGTTCTCGCCAACACGACTGCCAATGTCCAGTCACTCTGTCAATATAAAGTAAACATAACTGTATTGTAAGACTCATCAAAGCGACAGCATACATTCTTGCCAACACGACTGCCAATGTCCAGTCACTCTGTCAATATAAAGTAAACATAACTTTATTGTAAGACTCATCAAAGCGACAGTAGACATTCTTGCCAACATGACTGCCAATATCCAGACACTCTGTCAATATAAAGTAAACATAACTGTATTGTAAGACTCATCAAAGCGACAGCAGACATTCTTGCCAACACGACTGCCAATGTCCAGACACTCTGCCAATATAAAGTAAACATAACTGTATTGTAAGACTCATCAAAGCGACAGTAGACATTCTTGCCAACATGACTGCCAATGTCCAGACACTCTGTCAATATAAAGTAAACATAACTGTATTGTAAGACTCATCAAAGCGACAGCAGACATTCTTGCCAACACGACTGCCAATGTCCAGACACTCTGCCAATATAAAGTAAACATAACTGTATTGTAAGACTCATCAAAGCGACAGTAGACGTTCTCGCCAACACGACTGCCAATGTCCAGTCACTCTGTCAATATAAAGTAAACATAGCTGTATTGTAAGACTCATCAAAGCGACAGCAGACATTCTTGCCAACATGACTGCCAAAACCAATGTACAAGTTATTGTTAAAACAAATAAGGCCTTTTTTATCTATCCAAAAATCCGCCTGACATGGGCCGGTGATATAATGACAATGTTCACGACCAAATGCTAGGGGCTGCTTGACAATGTGCACAACCACGTGACTGTAGTTGTATGAAGATATGAGACCACTTGACATTAGCTGCGTCTACGTGCGACACTATTCTGACACGACAGTGCAACATGTCATTATGCCTTCGTAAGACATACCACCATTATGACACGACAGTGCAACGTGTCAGTGTGTCTACGTACGCCACCATTGTGACGCGACAGTGCAACGTGTCAGTGTGTCTACGTACGCCACCATTGTGACACTACAGTGCAACGTGTCAGTGTGTCTACGCACGCCACCATTGTGACACGACAGTGAAACGTGTCAGTGTGTCTACGTACGCCACCATTGTGACACGACAGTGCAACGTGTCAGTGTGTCTACGTACGCCACCATTGTGACACGACAATGCAACGTATCAGTGTGTCTACGTACGCCACCATTGCGACGCGACAGTGCAACGTGCCAATGTGTCTGTCATTCTGTGGTTACGTACGCGGGTCAGACTTGAGGTAGTGGTCAATGAGGGTCTGCCTCGCCCCGTTGGTGGGGAGACCTCGCAGGACGAGGGCCTGCTTCAGTTCTACGTCGTCCATCGTCTCGGGACTCACGCAACTCTGATGATTCGTCATCGACTGAAACATATTGCACAGTATAAGCAGCGTATACGTTAATCTAACTTTATATTATACTTCTACTACTACTACTACTACTAATAATAATAAAACTTTATATCAAGTCCGGGGCTGCTGCACCGTTCACGGGTGTGTACAAACATATTACATGCAAAATACATTAAAATTAATTGAGGTAAAACTTCGTTGTTATTAATGATACTAATAATACACTGTAGAATGATAAAAAAACTATGCAAAATGTCCACAGGTATAAATTATATTATACTTGTTATAATGGAAGGGGTGCAGCAATATCGACAAAGACGTACTATGTGAATAAAATATAAGCTATATAGTAAATTTATTATATAAACCTATACTAAACCTAGACGTTTAGAAGAAGAAAAGAAAAGGAGGTAGAAATGGTTTGGGCAAGTGATTAGAAAAAGTACAGAGCCACGGTTAGTGATTGTCGGAATGGGAGTTGCCCAAAGACAAACTGGCGTTTTAAAATATGTTACGTCGTGGAAATATGGACCATCAGGTATACGGAACAATTGAGCAGGTTCCATATAGCAACAGGATGATATGGAATTGACGTCAATCAGGCTACAATGTGCACTAGACACGCAGTTGTCAGTGTTGTCAGACAAGCGGTAAAGACATTCAATATTCCTGTTATGAACTTGTTATAATTCAGTCAACTCTAAAACACAATGGCCCACCTCTACTTCCTTCAGAATCTTGATGATTTTCGTCTTCAATTTGGACAGGCCGATCTTGTCGAGATACCCGAGCACGGTGTTCACAGTGATGGAATTCATGTCGAAACTGAACACCTCCTTCAACTTGGATATGTCCGGCAGACCCAACCGCTTGGCAAACTCTGTCAAAGAAATAGAAGTAAGAAACAGGTAATTAGTAAGTGACTTCTTATACAGCGCAGCATTTAGTCACTAGGACAGCTCAAAACGCTTAGCACTTTACTCCAGATCTGTTCAATGCAGCATCATCTCGACTTTTACGGGAAGCATTCAGCCACGCCATATTCAATTACTGCGCGAAGACTAGACAGAGATGACATAGGATATTGCTCACTAGACATGTTCAAATGGCAGTAACACACTCTCTGAACGAAAGTATAGAATGTGGAAGCAGAACAGCTGGGCACGGTGTTTCATAACAAGCTTCAGCATTACTTTAAATTGACCAACATCGAGCAGTATATCTGGGTTTGCAATTCCTTCCATTATCCAGCCGAAGCATCACGACGCCAGTGGGCATTTTCTCAGTGAGCATACTTCTCGCTCTGTGTCCAATGCTTCATAAATTCGATTTGTTTTCGCGCGTTTGTTTTCATATTAATTTTGCAAAAAAGCAAACCTACATAGAATCTCATATGACGGTGTACTGCGCGTGTACAATTTGTATGTGTAGTTTTGGTAGTTCTAATACAATCATCAGGCAAACTTGAATTGTTACGTGAATGCGCTGCACGATTATGCACAAGTATCTGCATTCTTTTTGTTGTTGTATTAATTTCGGTAGGTTATCAGTGAAAATATCTACCTAACAATATAAATAAACGTGTGCGAGGTTCGTTATTGGTTGCAAAAATAAATTATTATCTCAACACATATACTGGAGTATCATAGCCCCACGTGACTGGATTGATCGCGTGTTTCCTAGGCGGTACGAGTAGAGAGGCGGTGTTTCACACGGAGGTGAACCGCGCCCTCCTAGGCAGAAGAGACGTCTGAAGTCCCAGCTCGATCAAACGCTGACAGTCACCACCTCGGCCAAACTGGCGAGTTATACCCGTTGACCATGGTGCGTACACAAGGTTTATTTGCGCTGCTGTTGGTGGGAATGTGTGTCATGTATTATTTGTGGAACGGTGAGATCTTTGCTGCGATAATCGGAACTGGATTTAGATCGGGATATACTTGTACAAGTGTCCGTTGTGTAAATGTCAACCACAGCCTGGACCAGTGTTTCCCTTTACCAGATGCCCGGCATCCTGTTGTCACGATGAGCAGTCGCCTCCTTGGTCCATCGCCTTTTGTGAGATGGACCAAGGAAACGGTCGCACTTAGGTCGCCCGTTTGAGGAAGCTGCAAGTCGTCAGCAATCACGATCATGTCTTGCGCTATCCGGAGAACACGTCGACATTACTACACCCGACACCGGAAGCTGCGTCACTGACGGGCGGCATTCATGGGACGGACCGAAAACCGGATATACATGTACGCAGGTCTGTACAGCATCGCGCGCAGGAACGGTATGCGTCATGTGATATCCGCAAACAACCCATTACTGAAGCTGTTCCGATTGAATGCGACCATGGTTCCGAGCGACCGCCCTGGACAAGACTGGGTCCAGTACGTTGTCAAGACCGGTGGATACGATAGACACACAGAGTACTTGGATCCACGGATTCATGTTGAACTCGTAGGCTTGTTTTTCGACTGGAAATACCGCGGTCCCGTGATGCGAGATCTCATCGAAAACCACTTCCGCTTCCGCGAAGCTGTCCGGCATGAAGCCGACAACTTCCTGAGTCGCTCGATGGCGTCATTCGGCTTTTCGCCGTCAGACGTCACCGTGATCGCAGTGCATATCCGGCGGGTGTACATCTACAGCATAAGACGTCTGTTCTATCGGCAACCGATGGCCGATACATCATACTTCCGCCAAGCAGTCGCCTTTTCCAACCGCCTTTTTAACAACAAAACGATGTATGTCGTTTGTTCTGACGACGCTGAATGGTCAGAGATGAACTTCGTAACAGAAAGTCCGACTGTATTCTCCGTCGGGCACAGCGCAGACGTCGACTTTGCCATCCTCTCTCGCTGCAACCATAGCATTCTCACCGTCGGCACCTTTGGCGCCTGGTCGGCCTTCCTTGCCGGCGGCGTCACTGTCTGTTACGAACCACGTGCTCCTACCCATGTCTCTCTTGATGCCGCCTACCGGAAAGTACCTTCGACGCGGGACCCTAGACAGGCGTGGATTGTGCTATCTTAGTTCGCAGTGCTTGTAGTATCCAAGATAACATTATACATCAACGCAGTGAAGCGTGACGTAGTTTGTTACAACATCCTAACTACCTTCTGTATTGATACATCCAGTAAAGTTTTTTCTTTTACGCTCTGTGATCTTTGTACTCGCAAGTTATTCTGTCTTAGTTACATATTATATTACGTATTGTGCGAAAACATCACTGAGATGATCCAACTAAGTGCGACAAGTGTAGTCAATGCAAACAAGAGGCATGTAAAGACGAGAATATTGTCACCGACACGAGCACTGATGAAGAAACGACGAAAAAGACAGAAGTGGACTGGACAGGGAACATCAGCAGACGACGAGATAACCGATGGACATCGCGTATCACAACCTGGAGAGATAACGAAGGGATTTAGAAGAAGACCGGCGAGACGGTGGAGGCGAACTAGACGAGTACTGGAAGGGGACCATCTGGTAGAAGATAGCGGAAGACAGGCAGATTTGGAAACGATATGCTGAGGCTTTCGCCCAATCACGGGACACTACGGCTGCCCAATGATGATGATGATAATGATTATGTATTGTGGTGTCTGCTAATTATCAAATTCGACGGACTGAATGCGCAAACCCCAAACACTGGTATATACGAATACTCGAAGTACACAATCAAGCTTGCAGCTGTGCTGTGTGTATTCAAGTAATTATGTCAACGCGTGAAACGTTACACGTTAATATAACCTGTTTTCTTCTCCTGTTTCTACGACGTGTAACTCAATTGATTGATTGTTTTCTTAAGGCCGAGATACAGTGGCATTTTTCCCACCGAACCGACAAGGCCGGAAAATACCACATCGGACTCCTTCCGACTGCAGTGTTTCCACTACACCGACACCGACACCAACACCGACAATGTTATTATCATGTCAACGTGAAAACTCTTGACAATACGTCGCAACTAGTCGCTGTTAGTCTGACGTATTCAACGTTTTCAAGTTTACGCGATTATGACGTCACGCCGTCGTCGTCAGTCGGTGTAGCGTATACGCGGTAGTCGGAGGGAGTGTGGTCTGGTCAGATCGGACTAAGGCGCAAGTGTATCCCGGCGTTTGGTCCGAGCACTGGGTTCAGTACAGTTTTGTTGTTATCGATGTGCATGCACTACGTCTCTGTTTAACAAGATTTAACAAGATTGCCATCCAGAAAATTACTCTGGATGGCAGGTGGACAAGGAAGCCTTTTGGCTTATCGAGAGTCCAATACTTTTTATCTACATGTATCCTGCCTTTTTAAGGTGTGTGTCGATTTTATTTTTAAACATATTCACGCTACTAGCACCAACACAATCAGGAGATAATCTGTTCCATTCATTTACAGTCCTTTGTGAGAATGAGAACTTTCTTATATCTAATCTACACTGCTCCTTTACTAATGTAGCTTCATGTCCTCTGGTCCTTCTATTTTTCTTAACTGAGAAAAAAATGTTTCTATCAATATTTTCATAACCATTCAATATTTTAAAAACTTCTATGTGATCTCCTCTCAATCTCCTGGTCTCTAATGTTGTTAAACCACATTCTTTTAGGCGTATTTCGTAACTAAGATCCCTCAGATTTGGTATCATTTTAGTCGCTCTCCTCTGTACTCTTTCTAGCATATCTATGTCCTTCTTGCGATATGGCCTCCATGCTTGTATACAATATTCTAAATGAGGCCTCACTATTGTTTTGTACAGCGGTACTATTAATTCTTTTTTCTTATACGCTATATTTCGCCTAATTAATCCAAGGATTTGATTTCCCTTTGACGCTGCAATTCCGCACTGCTCTGAAACCTTCATATCAGCACTAATGGTTAACCCCAAGTCCTTTTCTTTTACAGTAGTACTTAGAACAGTACCCCCATTTTATATTTTACCTCTTCATTCCCATGACCTGTGTGGAGGCATTTACATTTCCCAAAATTGAACAGCATTTGCCACTTTTCAGACCATTTGATCAACCTATCAAGATCATCTTGTAAATGCTGTCTGTCTCCATCACTTTTAATCCTTCTAAACACTTTTGTATCATCCGCAAATTTTAACACCTTGCTTGTTATATCATCGTCCAAATCGTTGATATATATTAAGAATAATATAGGTCCTAGTACTGATCCCTGTGGTACCCCACTCAATACCGATTTCCAGTTTGAAGCCTCCCCATCAACTACTACACGTTGTCTTCTGTCATTCAGCCATTTTTCTATCCAGTTTATTATACCATTTCCTATGCCATGGGCCTTTAGCTTAAGGAGTAATCTTTGATGTGGTACTTTGTCGAAAGCTTTTTCAAAATCTAAATAGATGATATCTACTGGTGATCCCTCATCTACCCACCTAGTGATGTCTTCCAAAAAACACAACATATTTGTTAAGCATGACCTCGCTTTTAAAAACCCATGTTGAGATGGGTTTATCAAGTTATGTTTAACAAGAAAATCCACAATGTGATCTTTAATTAGTCTTTCTAATAATTTGCAAATCACTGATGTTAAACTCACTGGTCTATAGTTCTCTGACTTGTTTCTCGAACCTTTTTTAAATAACGGTATAATGTTTGCCTCTTTCCATTCTAAAGGAACCACTCCCTCTTCTAATGACAAATTGAAAACTGTTGCAAGCGGTACGCTAATTTGTTCTACAATTTCCAATAGTAGTTTGGGCGGAATCCTGTCCACTCCAGGTGATTTATTATCCTTCATAGCCCTTATTTTCTTAGCTACCATTTCCGAGGTTACAACTAACTGTCCTAAATAGTCTGAATCTGCCCCCTTGAACTTAGCCTCTGGTACTGGCAGTGAACTAATATCTTCCCTGGTAAACACTGAACTAAAATACTCATTCAGGTCTTCTGCCATTAAGAATCCCTCTGATATTGTATTTCCAGCACTATCTTCTAGAGGACCGACCTTATCCTGAACTTTCTGTTTGCTTCGAATATACGCATAAAACTCTTACTGTCATGTTTTATATTACTAGCTAATTTTTTTTTCATAGCTTCTCTTTGAATTTCTAATTTCAGCTGTAGCTTGATTAAGTGCTTCTTTATAAATGTTGTAGTCTTCATCATTTCCAGTACATCTATATGACTTCCACATCATTTGTTTATACTTAATTTTTCTAATGGCTTCTTTCGATAAGTGTTTCTTTTTAGATCGTTTCCTTTGTTTTTTGAAAGGTACAAATTTATCGACTATGCACTTAATTTCACTATTTAAGATATTCCAGCATTCGGTTGCTGTCTTATTCTTCAGTGTGTTATTCCAGTCTATCTTTGCTAAATATTTCCTCATGTCCTTATACCTTCCTTTGTGGAAATTTCTCCTATACTGTTTTTTACTATTCCTTTTTGATTTTACTTTGATGGTAAAATGTATCTGGTTGTGATCACTACTCCCCAGTGGCTCACATATCTTGACATTGTCAACTAATTCTTTCTGTGAGGACAAAACTAAGTCTAACACATTCTCTCCCCTGGTTGGTTCTAGCACATGTTGAGAAAGGAAACCATCTTGTACTAAAACTAAAAACTTGTGGTCCTCACTCCCCATACTCTGTAGAGATTTCCATTGTATATGCCCATGGTTAAAGTCCCCCATAATAATACAGTTCCGTTTGCTTACTTCCCTTATAGCGTTTTGTATTTTTTCATTCTCTTCTATGCTTATGTTTGGATTTCGATAAACTAACCCAACTGTTAACGTTGAGTTTCCTGTAACTATGTTACACCAAACAGCTTCTTCGCAATCTGCTTCTCTTTCTAATTTTATTTTATAAGCCTGGATAGATTCTTTAATATATAAAATAACTCCACCTCCCTTTCTTCCTATTCTATCTTTCCTAAACATTACATATCCTGTTAGTCCCAATTCGGCATCTGATATATCAGTGGTGGCCCACGATTCGGTTATACCTATTATGTGAGGGTCAATATCTTCTACCATAATGTTTAGTTCACTTCTTTTGTTTACTATGCTCCTTGCATTTAAACAAATGCATTTATATCCTGATTCAGAACAGTTTTCCAGGCTGTTCTTTGCCGATTTATTTCTGCTGTCTTTATCTATGCCTCCAGTTTCAGGCTTCTCTGTGAATCCCCCCTGCGAATCTAGTTTAAATAGATGCAGCCTGTCCCACTGTCATCAGATTGCAGCAAGTTCTCTGAGAAAACTGCTGCCCCCTTTCCACTTAGATGTAGGCCATCTCTCATGTACATATCTTCCCTCCCAACAAAGTATCCCCATAAATCTACGAATCCCACCCCCTCTTCTTTACACATCTGCTCAACTAGCGCGTTGATCGCCATCCTCTTGCAGTTTCTATATGTCGGCCCCCTTCCTCCCATTACTGGCAAAATTCCTGAGAGGATAATCTGTTCTACTCTTGTCTTCTTTAACTTCTTCACTAACTGTCTGTACTTCTGAACTATCCCAGTTGTTCCCTCCCTCTCTGCGTTATTTGTCCCTACATGTACTAGTATAGACCCTCCCTTGCCATGCCCCAGTACCTTCTCTACCCTTTCAGTTACATGTTCTATCCTAGCCCCCGGTAGACAAACAACGACGTCCTCCCCCTCGCTTAGAGTCTTATCTGTCTTTCTCATAATCGAATCGCCCATAAACACCCTCTCTTTCCTCATTGCCCCCTCAATCACTGCCTCAGTGTAGCTCTTTCTACGGTTTGCATCTGTCTGGTTGTAATCTTGTTCCCCTGTCTTCTGCTCTCCCGTCACAATCTCGTCCGTTCCATTCTTTCCTGACGCTGTTTCTCTTGTCACCTTTCTTCCTGTCATCGTCCCTCCCGACTTCTCTTCTGTCACATGTACTCTCACTTCCTTTCTTCCCGTCATCTTTCCTCCCATTGCATTTCCTTCTCTCCTCTCCCGTCTCTTTTTCCCTCCTACCTCTTTCTCTACGGTCACTTTCTCTCCTGCCCCCTTCACACCTGTCACATTTCCTGCCGTCGATCCTCCACTTTCTTCCCCTCCGATCACCTTCCCTCCTCTCAGTCTCCTTTCCTCGGTCTTGTTGCCACTACTCTGCTCCTTCAGTTTCACAGTATTCCCAACTTTATCCCTGTCGTCTCTTTCCATTCCATCTGTCTCCTTGCTGATTCTCATCTCCATCCCCTTCACAATATCTACCAACCTAGCTACCTCTTTCTCCAGACATTTCACCTTCCAACACCCCACGCACTGAAAGGTGAATCCCTCTTCCTTGGTTTCTGTCCATGACTTCGTACAGCCGGATAAGGCAAAATCTACCCAACTGTGGCAGTCGTCGCACACCAAGTGTCTCTTTGCCTTGACTTGCCGCTTGCAAGGCGCCATATCAGAATTTATTTAATAACAATAGGACTTGGTGTTATATCGCAGTCGCCAATTTTAATCACGGTGATGTTGTGTTTCGCTTGATTGTTTCGTGATGCTAGCACAAGTGCGACCGTTTTGTTATAATTCATCTTTAGTCGATTATCAACCGTCCACACGTGGACGTTGGTGATGCAGTGGTCAGATCGGCGTAGAGACAACATTCTGTTGGTTTCGGACATCTCAAATTTGATGTATAGCTGGGTATCGTCCGCGTAGAGGTGGAAGCCCAGGTTGTGTCTTCTGATGTTATAACCGATAGGTGCTGTGTACGCAGAAAACAACAGAGGCCCCAGCACCGATCCTTGAGAGACGCCACAAACGACGCTGGTTTTGCTGGAAGCGCCACCTGATATATTTACTGACTGCGACCTATCGATTTGATATGATCGTATCCATGCCAGCACGGAACCAGCCATTCCGAAATGTTGTTCTAATCTGCTGAGCAGAATTTCATGGTCAACTGTGTCGAAGGCGGCCGACATGTCAAGTAGCACCAGGATGACTCCATACCGCCGGTCTAGCGCCTCGATGATGTCATTCTGTGCCAGAACTAGCGCAGTTTCCGTGGAATTATGCGATTTGTAGGCTGTTTGGTATTGTTCAAGAAGATTGTTATCAGTCATGTGGTCGATCAGACAGGGAGCAACGTAAATTTCGAGTAGCTTTGACACAAAAGCCAGGTTTGATATTGGTCTATAACTGTCCATATTGTCCTGATCGAGATTTGCCTTCTTAGTTAAGCACAGGGGTGACGTTGGCATGTTTCAGGCAGCGTGGAACAACACCAGATGCTATAGATGAGTTGACGAGTTGTGTCAGGAACGGTTCTTAGTTGTCACTGACTTCTTTCAGCAGCTATATTGGTAGGGGATCGAGCGCGCACGATGTTGTTGGTGACTTATTGAGCAGACTGCGGATGTCTGATGCAGTCGCAGTCGGAAGTGAGTGAAGTTGTGACACACAGGGTGCTGGATGGCGGTCTGTGGTCGTGGTGGACGTGAGTGTAGAGTGGGTATGTAGCGACACACGAATCGTCTCGATTTTCGCAGAGAAGAAGTTCGAGATACTTGTTGCGAGATCTTGGATGTTATCGTTAGCTGGTAGATATTGGGACTTTCTTCAGCAGCAGTCCGTTTAGCACATGATACAGTCGCCTGATGTCACTCCCGTGCTGTTCTATCTCAGAAGCATAGTAGTCAGACTTGGCTTCTTTGATTGTCCTATTTACCTGTGCGCAAAGTGTCTTATACATTTCGCGATGCACTTGTAGTGATGTGTGGCGCCATTTCCGTTCACGCTGTCATCGTATTTGCTTGGCTTTGATCACCTTCTCGTTGTACCAAGGTACGAGTGGACGATCAGCGATACGACACATCTGTAGGGGTGCGTGCTTCTCGATAAGTTTGGCCAAAACCATATTATAGTGATCTGCAAGTTAAGTCGTCGTTTGTATGACAGACGGAATTTAGGCCAGAAGCGACGATGCGATGTCATTACGAAACGCAGCCTTGTCAATGTTTTTATACATTCGGTATGCGATCGTTTTCCGTAGAACGACCGGTTTCTCCATATCAACGACACATTCCACTCACAGGTGATCAGACAGCAGCAACAATGTTTTTGTTGAAGTTATGCCGCGATGTCCTCATATAGTGAGGATCAGATCAATGGTGTGACCGTCGATGTGTGTTGGAACTTGAACATGTTGAATGATGTTGAGTGACTCGAACAAGTCGACGAAACATATCACACTGTTGTCAGATGGCTCGTCCCAGTGGATGTTGAAATCACCAACAATCGCAAAACGGGTGGTCATTAGGGCGTAATGTTCGACGAAACCAGCAAATTCAAAGAGAAAGTCAGCGTACGAACGTTTATTCTTTATCGACGGAGCTGGACTTTAAATGATTCAAAGTTTCATGGAGTTTCCCGATGATGAAACATCAACATCCATGAACTCGAATGATTTCATATCATCACGTCGGTTAACAACCATTTTGAAACTCGGTCGATAAATAAGGCCGATACCACCACCGCGGGGATATTTCCGAGGAAGAATGCACAAACTTATATCCGGCGGGCGTCAGGTCTTTTATAGTTTTATTGTCTTTTTCTCCAGTGCTTAGCCACGTCTCTGTGATGGCTACAAGACCCATATTCACCTCGGTCACGTAATCAGTGAATACGTCAGTCTTGTTGCGAATTGAACGAGCGTTAACAATGCCCAATGTGACCGGTACCGCGATACGGCTGACTGCACCCGTGTTACTGGAAGGCGACATGGCGGATACAGCAATCCTGGTAACCGGATGAGTCTTGCCGAATGGAATAGGAATGATAGTCTTGATGTCCTGTCTGGTAAATGTCCCAAGTCTGGTGTCAGTAGGCTTGGCTGGAATAGTTGGCCGCACTGAAAGACGTACACGTATGGGTCGTTGTTTGTGGGTGTCCCCCCGGCAACCACGATGGTTGGGTCGATGGTGTGCCACCCCCGCATCACAGGCTGATCTCCACGCAGCATGGTTGAGACGAATGTGTCTGCTGGTCCGTAACCAATGCAGGTATTCCTGGGTCACGCTTGGCAATTTGACAATGCACTCTTCGTCTGGGTTACACATGACCGATCACCAGCTTGTCACTTTCACACAGGTGTAATAGAGTCACCTCCCAATTAAGGTCACCCTAGTGCAGCCCCATATTATTTCCATAGCAATAAAACGAATTTAGTCTCGCTAATAAGGTTACCTCGATATTCAGGTCACCTTTGTCATGCCCCGAAAGTGACCTTAATAGTGAGGTTCCAATGTACATCGGTTTCTGTATAGGCAGGTGTCGAACATCTTATCGACTTACGAAACCCGCTTATTAGATTATGTACGCAAACTTCCACCACTGTCTGTAGCCAGAAAGAATTTACCCAAGGTTCGAAGGGGCAGCAAGAGGGTTCTAACCCGGAGTCTCTCGATTTAGAGTCCGAAGTCCTAAACTCTACACCACCGCGCTCCATTATAATCATGACTCTCAAGATTACGTTTAAAGGTTTCATAGTCGTATTTTACACGGCGATATTTTTGCAAAATGTTGCATTACTTGTCATGAAAATGTCTTGTGAAATGTCGTCTAATATGTAATTGCTATGTCTCTCCTCACCTAGTCCTGTGCGACTGACGAATTGTGTCGTCACGACGGGCGTACTTGATCAGCCGTGGTCAATAAACAAGTTGTAGTACGAACCAATGTTGTATCGTAAGTTCTTTACACTCCTCACCATTGTAAACCCGTTCGACTGCGAGAGGGCATCAGTCAAAGTGATTAAAAACAGGTTCCGTGTAACTGGAGTAATCATAATAATCAGTTTATTTTAGTTATAACATACAAGACAAAGTAATACAGATTGAAAATAGGATTGTAGTGCAACTTAGAGACTCCTAAGAAACCCGGAATGGCTTGTAGCGAAACCACCTATGATAAAACAAACTTAATCTTAAACAGTAAATATTATAACAATAATGTCATTACTAACAATACACCTACTTAACTATTAAACGTGTTAACAATAGTATTGTAATGATTAGTAATAAATAACTTGAAAACAAAGAAAGTAAAACTAGGCTACTTTTGATACGGCAATACAGTTGGAGGTGAAAGGGACAGGCCGAGTTGTTCACTGTGCATACGCAGTACTCGCAGGCATGTGCTTGGCAATGGGCTACTCTACGTAAACATCGGCACATCTCCGGTCGACCGTGCTACACACATTTGCGCTCATACGTTCGTGCGTGCATGCGTGCATGCGTGCGTGCAAACACAGGCGGACTTAATGGCTCAGACTTGGTGGGTTATGGCACAAAATGTAATAGGCCCTACCACCTTTGGGCTCTCGCAGTTTGTGATATTATAAACCCCTGCATCGGTTTAGAAATATTAAATTATTGTTCATGAGATATGCATTCTGAATGCATTACTAAACTTGGGGAGACACCGTGCCGCCGTGTCGCCGTGTCGCCGTGTCGCCGTGTCGCCGTGTTGCCGTGTCGCCGTGCCGCCGTGCCGCCGTGCCGCCGTGCCGCCGTGCCGCCGCGCCGCCGTGCCGCCGTGCCGCCGCGCTGCCGCGCCGCCGTGCCGCCGTGCCTCCATGCACAACTTTCAGGGTTGCATTTGA